>CM038637.1:36815426-37002926 GCA_021554675.1 Leuciscus idus | reverse complement strand
CTGCTAGTGCTCTCTTGTGTGTGTTTACTCTGTAGTATATGGAGAGATTTATGATTACAGAGATATTCTTCTTCCACAACCCTTCGTTCAGCTGAAATACATAAATCAAAATACCAAAACAACAGGCAGAATTCAGTGTAAAGCAGTTTCAGAGTATTATATTGTGCGTGAGAGTGTGTGTGTGTGTGCACAGATCACTGTCTGGATTCACGCCATCTCACACTGAATACTGCTTTTGTTAGGACATTATTCATATTAAACCATAACCTACACTTTTCTCTGTACCAACACCAGTGTGAGGAACTCTTGCATATACAAACATCCACGTGCTGCAATCCCAGAATCACTAGCAAAACTGTTCAGAGTTCTCCTTTATAAACAGGCAGTAACAGACACCTCCCCGTCCAACACTGAGAGTTAGACTGCAGTTCATCGACTGGCCACTAGAGACAGGGGTTCCGTTAGACTGCAGTTCATTCACTGGCCACTAGAGACCGGAGTTCCGTTAGACTGCAGTTCATCGACTGGCCACTAGAGACCAGGGTTCCGTTAGACTGCAGTTCATCGACTGGCCACTAGAGACCGGGGTTCCGTTAGACTGCAGTTCATCGACTGGCCACTAGAGACCGGGGTTCCGTTAGACTGCAGGTCATCGACTGGCCACTAGAGACCAGGGTTCCGTTAGACTGCAGGTCATCGACTGGCCACTAGAGACCGGGGTTCCGTTAGACTGCAGTTCATCGACTGGCCACTAGAGACAGGGGTTCCGTTAGATGGCAGTTCATCGACTGGCCACTAGAGACCGGGGTTCCGTTAGACTGCAGTTCATCCACTGGCCACTAGAGACAGGGGTTCCGTTAGACTGCAGTTCATCGACTGGCCACTAGAGACCAGGGTTCCGTTAGACTGCAGGTCATCGACTGGCCACTTGAGACCGGGGTTCCGTTAGACTGCAGTTCTTCCACTGGCCACTAGAGACTGGGGTTCCGTTAGACTGCAGTTCATCGACTGGCCACTAGAGACCGGGGGTTCCGTAAGACTGCAGTTCATCCACTGGCCACTAGAGACCGGGGTTCCGTTAGACTGCAGTTCATCCACTGGCCACTAGAGACCGGGGGTTCCGTTAGACTGCAGTTCATCGACTGGCCACTAGAGACCGGGGGTTCCGTAAGACTGCAGTTCATCCACTGGCCACTAGAGACCGGGGTTCCGTTAGACTGCAGTTCATCGACTGGCCACTAGAGACCGGGGGTTCCGTAAGACTGCAGTTCATCCACTGGCCACTAGAGACCGGGGTTCCGTTAGACTGCAGTTCATCGACTGGCCACTAGAGACCGGGGTTCCGTTAGACTGCAGTTCATCGACTGGCCACTAGAGACCGGGGTTCCATTAGACTGCAGTTCATCCACTGGCCACTAGAGACAGGGGTTCCGTTAGACTGCAGTTCATCCACTGGCCACTAGAGACCGGGGTTCCGTTAGACTGCAGTTCATCCACTGGCCACTAGAGACAGGGGTTCCGTTAGACTGCAGTTCATCCACTGGCCACTAGAGACCGGAGTTCCGTTAGACTGCAGTTCATCGACTGGCCACTAGAGACCAGGGTTCCGTTAGACTGCAGTTCATCGACTGGCCACTAGAGACCGGGGTTCCGTTAGACTGCAGTACATCGACTGGCCACTAGAGACCGGGGTTCCGTTAGACTGCATGTCATCGACTGGCCACTAGAGACCAGGGTTCCTGTTAGACTGCAGTTCATCGACTGGGCACTAGAGACAGGGGTTCCGTTAGACTGCAGTTCATCGACTGGCCACTAGAGACCGGGGTTCCGTTAGACTGCAGTTCATCCACTGGCCACTAGAGACAGGGGTTCCGTTAGACTGCAGATCATCGACTGGCTGCTAGAGACTGGGGTTCCGTTAGACTGCAGTTCATCGACTGGCCGCTAGAGACAGGGGTTCCGTTTGGGGTTCCGTTAGACTGCAGTTCATCGACTGGCCGCTAGAGACCGGGGTTCCGTTAGACTGCAGTTCATCGACTGGCCACTAGAGACCGGGGTTCCGTTAGACTGCAATTCATCGACTGGCCACTAGAGACAGGGGTTCCGTTAGACTGCAGTTCATCGACTGGCCACTAGAGACCGGGGTTCCGTTAGACTGCAATTCATCGACTGGCCACTAGAGACCGGGGTTCCGTTAGACTGCAGTTCATCGACTGGCCACTAGAGACCGGGGTTCCGTTAGACTGCAGGTCATCGACTGGCCACTAGAGACCGGGGTTCCGTTAGACTGCAGTTCATCGACTGGCCACTAGAGACAGGGGTTCCGTTAGATGGCAGTTCATCGACTGGCCACTAGAGACCGGGGTTCCGTTAGACTGCAGTTCATCCACTGGCCACTAGAGACAGGGGTTCCGTTAGACTGCAGTTCATCGACTGGCCACTAGAGACCAGGGTTCCGTTAGACTGCAGTTCATCGACTGGCCACTAGAGATCAGGGTTCCGTTAGACTGCAGGTCATCGACTGGCCACTTGAGACCGGGGTTCCGTTAGACTGCAGTTCTTCCACTGGCCACTAGAGACTGGGGTTCCGTTAGACTGCAGTTCATCCACTGGCCACTAGAGACAGGGGTTCCGTTAGACTGCAGTTCATCGACTGGCCACTAGAGACCGGGGGTTCCGTAAGACTGCAGTTCATCCACTGGCCACTAGAGACCGGGGTTCCGTTAGACTGCAGTTCATCCACTGGCCACTAGAGACCGGGGTTCCGTTAGACTGCAGTTCATCGACTTGCCACTAGAGACCGGGGTTCTGTTAGACTGCAGTTCATCCACTGGCCACTAGAGACCGGGGTTCCGTTAGACTGCAGTTCATCGACTTGCCACTAGAGACCGGGGTTCTGTTAGACTGCAATTCATCCACTGGCCACTAGAGACCGGGGTTCCGTTAGATGGCAGTTCATCGACTGGCCACTAGAGACCGGGGTTCCGTTAAGACTGCAGTTCATCGACTTGCCACTAGAGACCGGGGTTCTGTAATGGTGCGTTCACACCGGACGCGAATAGCGCGTTAGGCGCGAGTGATTTCAATGTTAAGTCAATGCAAAGACGCGTTACGCGCGTAAAAAATTCCTGCGGCGCGAATGAGGCGTAGAGCGCGGCGCGGAAGACGCGAATACGCCTCATTCGCGCGTCAAGTTCGCGCGAATGGCGCGAATTGAGCGTCTGGCGCGTTAAGCGCGAATGTTTTA
Source organism: Leuciscus idus (assembly GCA_021554675.1). NCBI lineage: Eukaryota > Metazoa > Chordata > Actinopteri > Cypriniformes > Leuciscidae > Leuciscus > Leuciscus idus. The sequence goes on along the minus strand of CM038637.1, from coordinate 36,999,679 downwards.
TGTAGTGCTTTTTTTGCATTCTCGCGTTTGACGCGAATTCGTGTCTGCCGCCCGAGTTGAAAAATCTGAACTTCTGCGTCAATTCGCGCCGCGTTAACCAATCAGGAGCCTGCTTGCTGCTGTCACGTGGTGAAGTGACAGTTTATAATGTTATTTTATGTTTGGCCTCAATAAATTATTTTGTAATATGACTAAAATGTACAACAAAGCAAATCTTTCACATAAAAACTCGATTTCAATATATGAGAGATACTCATTTTGTATTGAATGCTATTTATTCCATATCTATTCTAGATTATATGAAACATTATTATTCTAATGTGAAGACAACAAACACAATTTAGTGTATAAAAACTTTTAAAAAAATCACAGGACAGGTTTAACTTTTGGAGGCTGGCTCCATTTATTATCAAAACAAAAATAAATGACAGATTAGGTGGGTGCGGGCGAGGGTGAACTTCGCGCCGGGCTGTAGAGCGCGGGCTCGACAGGCATAGACCACTCGAGGCCGAGGCCTTATACGGCCTACGCTTTCCTCGTCAGCGTCCTCACCGTTAGGTCCACCAAACCTAGGTCCTGGACCAAATTGTGAAACTCCTGAAACCCTCCGGAGGGTCTGGTGGACCCGAGTACAGCGACGATGTCCCCTACGCAGCTGTTTCTGCTCTCCAGAGCATATACGAGCGGTGACTCTCTCGATTAATGCTAATGCTCGATAAACATCTAAAAAAGATGGCCGCTAACGGGTTTCGAAACTTTCGCCTCTGACGCGCGTAAATTTCGCTTCAAACTTTTGTTTTTACGCGCGTCAATCTCGCTCTTGACACGCGAATGTACACATGTGGTCAAGCGTCAAACTAGACGCGGTAGACGCGAATTTGACGCGCTATTCGCGTCCGGTGTGAACGCACAGTTAGACTGCAGTTCATCGACTGGCCGCTAGAGACCAGGGTTCCGTTAGACTGCAGTTCATCGACTGCCCACTAGAGACAGGGGTTCCATTAGACTGCAGTTCATCGACTGGCCACTAGAGACAGGGGTTCCATTAGACTGCAGTTCATCCACTGGCCACTAGAGACCGGGGTTCCTTTAGACTGCAGTTCATCGACTGGCCACTAGAGACCGGGGTTCCATTAGACTGCAATTCATCCACTGGTCACTAGAGACCGGGGTTCCTTTAGACTGCAGTTCATCGACTGGCCACTAGAGACCAGGGTTCCGTTAGACTGCAGTTCATCCACTGGCCACTAGAGACCGGGGTTCCGTTAGACTGCAGTTCATCCACTGGCCACTAGAGACCGGGGTTCCGTTAGACTGCAGTTCATCCACTGGCCACTAGAGACCGGGGTTCCGTTAGACTGCAGTTCATCCACTGGCCACTAGAGACCGGGGTTCCGTTAGACTGCAGTTCATCCACTGGCCACTAGAGACCGGGGTTCCGTTAGACTGCAGTTCATCCACTGGCCACTAGAGACCGGGGTTCCTTTAGACTGCAGTTCATCGACTGGCCACTAGAGACCGGGATTCCATTAGACTGCAGTTCATCCACTGGCCACTAGAGACAGGGGTTCCGTTAGACTGCAGTTCATCGACTGGCCACTAGAGACCGGGGTTCCGTTAGACTGCAGTTCATCGACTGGCCACTAGAGACTGGCCACAACTCATCAGGAAACTCACAGACCTAGGCATCAGTTCCCTCATGTGCAACTGGTTACTGGACTTCCTGACCTGCCGGCCCCAACATGTCCGGCTGGATAACCACTGTTCATCCATCATCACAATGAACACCGGTGTACCACAAGGCTGTGTGATGAGTCCCTTCCTCTACTCCCTCCTCACCCATGACTGCAGACCTGTCGATGGTTCCAACACCATCATTAAGTTTGCAGATGACACCACGGTGATCGGCCTCATTAAAGACAGCAATGAGGCCGCCTACAGGGAGGAGGTGGATCGTCTGGCTGAGTGGTGCGACACCAACAACCTGCTGCTCAACACCGAGTAGACCAAAGAGCTCATCGTGGACTTCAGGAGGAATGCTGACCCACATCCACCCATCCACATCAAGGGGACGGCTGTGGAGCGTGTGAACAGCTTCAAGTTCCTGGGAGTCCACATCTCAGAGGATCTCACCTGGACGACCAGCTGCTCCAAGCTGGTCAAGAAGGCTCACCAGCGCCTCTTCTTCTTGAGGACTCTGAGGAAGAACAACCTGTCCTCAGACATCCTGGTGAACTTCCACCGCTGCACCATCGAGAGCATCCTGACCAACTGTATAACAGTCTGGTACGGGAGCGGCTCTGCCTCGGACCGGAAGGCGTTGCAGAGGGTGGTGAAAGCCGCCCAGCGCATCGCTGGAGCACCACTTCCTTCCATAGAGGACATCTACAGGAAGCGGTGTCTGAGAAGGGCCGGGAAAATCATCAAAGACCCCAGTCACCCAGCACACAGACTCTTCACCCTCCTGCCCTCTGGGAGGCGCTACAGGAGCCTCCGGACTAAGACCACCAGGTACCGGAACAGCTTCTATCCTACAGCTGTCAGACTCCGGAATTCTGCCTCCTGACATCTCACCCACATTAAAACTCATAGACTGAACATACACGCACTCTCACAACCACTGACAACAACCCATAACTGAACATACACACAATGGACAAAAAACCCCAGTATCCTCATACACACTCATACACAGTGGCTGGACCACCACTTACAGCCACATGCACTTTAATATTACTACTGTATAAATTATTCATATATATCTTACTGTAAATACTGTATAGACAACCATGCTGTACAATACAATACAATAATTATAGTTCTACAGCTGTTATTAATACTTGCATATTGTATATTTATAGTCTGTTATAGTCTTTTATTTATATCCATACGTATAACCTGTTCATAGCCTGTACATAGCTTGTACACTTACTACAGTTATAGCCTGTATATACTTATAGTTATAGCACTCATAACATTCCTTCATACCGTGTACATTGTAACATATCTAAAATATATCTATATTTTGTAATATATCTATATTCTTGCTAAAGCACTTCTGGATGGATGCAAACTGCATTTCGTTGCTTGTACTTGTGACGTGCAATGACAATAAAGTTGAATTCTATTCTATTCTATTCTATTCTAGAGACCGGGGTTCCGTTAGACTGCAGTTCATCCACTGGCCACTAGAGACCGGGGTTCCGTTAGACTGCAGTTCATCCACTGGCCACTAGAGACCGGGGTTCCGTTAGACTGCAGTTCATCGACTGCCCACTAGAGACAGGGGTTCCATTAGACTGCAGTTCATCGACTGGCCACTAGAGACCGGGGTTCCTTTAGACTGCAGTTCATCGACTGGCCACTAGAGACCGGGGTTCCATTAGACTGCAATTCATCCACTGGCCATTAGAGACAGGGGTTCCGTTAGACTGCAGTTCATCCACTGGCCACTAGAGACCGGGGTTCCGTTAGACTGCAGTTCATCCACTGGCCACTAGAGACCGGGGTTCCGTTAGACTGCAGTTCATCGACTGGCCACTAGAGACAGGGGTTCCGTTAGACTGCAGTTCATCGACTGGCCACTAGAGACAGGGGTTCCGTTAGACTGCAGTTCATCCACTGGCCACTAGAGACAGGGGTTCCGTGAGTCACCATAAACGTCCCCTAAACTCTCAGTAATGTTAATAGAGCGTTCATTCAAAGTTATCTGCTCTTTAATAAAGTTCTCAAAGCATTAGCACAAAAACATTATTTATATTTTTTCCCCTCTGAAACTTTTAAGTTGGACGTTTGTCTGATGTTTTTTAAATGTTGATACTTGTTTCCGAGAACATTCAAAATAACGTTCCATAATGTTTGAAGATGGAATGGAATGTTCCCTTAACGTTCACATATCCAAGAAAATTTAAAAAGCTGGATATTCAGAGATCATTCAGAAATAAAATTTTCATAATTAGTGTGAATGTTAGCTAAACGTTCTGCGAACATATTTTTGTTAGCTGGGATATTGACATGCTTTGATACAACTTTCACTTTTAGGTATTTTATAAGGTTTAATTGACGCCTTTCCCATCATTACTAATGTCACTTGATATTTTATTCAACTCGAAAGGCTCAAAACACTCGGAGCTGCACATGTTCCTGTATTCATTAAATAAACATTTTTCCTTTGGAAACATTAAATAATGATAATCTCTCAGTAAAGCTCTGCATTCGCTATTTTCAGTGAAGCATATTTCAGTTTAATAATGGCAATTTTACTCCTTTCTTGATCAGAATGATCATAGTTCTTCTCCACTGTCCTCCTGCAGAAAGCTTGTGTTGATCTGACGGAAGAAATATTAAACATTTCTGCATCATTCTGTCCAAAACACACATGCGTTCATGCCAGCGCTTCTCCTTCTCAGATCACCTCGGAAAATGAAACGCATGACAAGACCAGCATAATAATGAATTTACAGTGGATATGAAAGATTGTACTGTGCATATGAAAGAGTGCATGTTTCACTGATAATCCTCACATCGCGAGGTTAATACTGCATATCTCTTTTATTATTTGATTGTGTTGCAGGGTCAAGCACTTCTCCAGATTGAGATACTGGCATAAATCGCTGCTGTTGCTGGTTTTGTGTGTTTAATGCACAGTCAAACATCTACAACTAGATCTTATTATGTAAACTTTATTGGGACGCACTCGATACACGTGTGGCGCCATCTACTGGAAGGACAGATGAACTGAAACACATGTTCTCAGCAAGTGCATTGAAATAACGAGTTTTAGATTAGAGATTAGATTAGCAAACACACAACATTAAAATGCTAAAAGATTTAAGTACAAAAAATGTATATCATTGAAACATTTTCAATATTCATTAGTACAAATACTTTGAAAATACAAGACCGAATGCCAAGACTGTTCACTTGTGTGTGTGTGTGTGTGTGTGTGTGTGTGTGTGTGTGTGAGTGTGCGTGTGTGTGTGTGTGTGTGTGAGTGTGTGTGTGTGTGTGTGTGTGTGTGTGTGTGTCTGTGTGTGTGTAATCTCTCAGTGTTTAATAGGATCAATCTCCCAGCTGATCCTCAGTCTCAGTGTCTTACATTAATCTGATGTTCTGGTGTTGCTCTCACTCATTAATATACTTTCTAAAGCCACGAAGGCTTTTCTGCTGATCTGGGATCAGTGGCTCTGTTCTCCTCGGTACACCACGATGTTTTTGTCTGTCTCGTACACTTTGATCTCGTACAGGCTGTCGGGAGGGAGAAGCTTCGCCATGCCGTCCCAGATGAACACGGACAGGTTTTCAGTAGTGCTGCATGAGTGAATGAACACAGATATGTGGTTAAAATGCCAGAATCACGACTTATATATGACAACAAGGCTCTCCGTCACACCTGACAACATCAGCAAAGTACGGGACGTCCCGGTCCAGGTCTTTATGGTCGAGTGGTTTCATGATGGCCTCCTGAAAAACACAACTTATTAACAACTGTGCATATTCAGTCCTTCTGTTCGCCATTCATCATGCATTGTTTTTATTTGACTTATTTCAATCATCATCGAATATCTAAAAGAATTCAAAAGCACATTACATATAACATTCATATATTGTAGATTCAGGTAAATTGAGAGACTTTTGTCTTTGCAATGACTGGGAAAATGTCCTATTTATCTCGAATGAACACACATATACAGTACAGGTCAAAAGTCTGGACACATTACTATATTTAATGTTTTTGAAAGAAGTTTCTTCTGCTCATCAAGCCTGCATTTATTTGATCAAAAATACAGAAAAAAAAGAGTAATATTGTGATATATTATTACAATTTAAAATAATTGGTTTTCAATTTATTATACTTTAAATTATCATTTATTTCTGTGATGCAAAGCTGAATTTTCAGGATCATTACTCCAGTCTATCACATGATCCTTTAGAAATCATTCTAATATTCTGATTCATTATGAGTGTTGGACACAGTTCTGCTGCCTAATATATTTTATGAATAAAAGGTTAAAAAGAACTGCATTTATTCAAAATAAAAAAATATTTTCTAATAATATAAATCTTCTTTACTATCACTTTTTATCAATGTAACACATCCTTGCTGAATAAAAGTATTGATTTATTTAAAAAACAAAAACAAAACAAAAATGACTGACCAGTAGTGGATATTGCTGTTACAGAAGATTTCTATTTTTAAAACATTTGCTTCTTTTTTTCTTTTTCTCTTTTACTTTTTATTCATCAAAATATCCTAAAAAAGTATCACAGGTTATGAAAAAATATTAATCAGCAGAACTGTTTCCAACTTTGATAATGAATCATCATATTAGAATGATTTCTAAAGGATCATGTGATAGACTGGAGTAATGATCCTGAAAATTCAGCTTTGCATCACAGAAATAAATGATAATTTAAAGTATAATAAATTGAAAACCAATTATTTTAAATTGTAATAATATATCACAATATTACTTTTTTTTCTGTATTTTTGATCAAATAAATGCAGGCTTGAGGAGCAGAAGAAACTTCTTTCAAAAACATTAAAAATAGTAATGTGTCCAAACTTTTGACCTGTACTGTATATTAACTTTAATATATAATAACTTATATACAACTATTCTTATTTATCAATGCTACATTTTTCTAACTGTCATAATCACAAGTATTCATAACTTCAATGAGCTCAATGTTTCTGCATTAAATTATTACATGGTTTAAATTAATACATTTTGCGCTAACTGTGAATCAGCATATGTACATTTCTGGAATAACTTCACATAACACACTGTGGACTCATGCATTCTCTGTGAAGCTGCTTTGAAACGATGTGTATTGTGAAGAGCGCTATAAATAAATGTGAATTGAATTTATTTTGAACTACTAATGACCTGGATATAGTCCTTGAGGTCCGTCAGGTTCATCACCATTCCTGTGGTCCGGTCGATCTGAGGAACAGACGAGAGTCAGTCCAGTTCACAATACACTGAGGATAACATGTGTCTAACCTGTGCTATACATACCTTTCCTCGGACCGTCACTTCAACTAGAAAACACAAATATCAGAAACATATTTATTGTGTGCATGCATGAAAAATCTATGATGTATTAATTTCTAACATGATCATAGTTTTACTGGCACTTCATGCTCACCTTTATAGTTATGACCATGGCCATTAGGATTGTTGCATTTTCCAAATATTCGTTTATTCTCTTCATCACTTAAAGATTTGCTTTGAAAAAAGAAAAAGAAAAAAATTAAAAACAAATGAATAATAACAATAATAATACATTTGACAATGACTTAAAATAGGCATTTATTGGTAAATCATAATTTTTTTACAATTATTATTATTATTATTATTATTTGCACACAGAACCAAACATAGCACAATTAAATGTTATGCATATATATATAATGATATTACATTGCAACAGGTAATTTAGAGATTCTGTCATAATATTGTATATATAGAATTTGATCTTAATGGAGACACATAAGAATAGAAAACACTGTTATAAAATTAATGCCATTAAAATAAAAAGATTACCAACGAGTTCTGGGTCTTTGTTACTTTTGTTCTCATAAACATATTTTAATGTGAAACAGTATTTAATTTTCTCTAACTTAAACATGATTTATTCCAGTTTCATTCAAAATCTATTGAAAACTTTACATAAAAAAAAAAACGAGTCAACTTCTCTTTTTCAGTTAAACATTTAACAGGGTAGAAAGTGTGGCTTATTCTTCTTTTTACTGTATTAATTAATGCAATATTTAAAGGGAATTAACCCAGCTCTATTCCATCTAATATTATCAATTATAGAGCTCCAAATAATTCCCTCTCAGAGAAATGTTATGTTGTTTATGAAGAATGTTAGAAATATATGGAAGCTCGTTTACGCCACAGAATAAAGATAATTGCGACTTTTTATCTCACAATTGCGAGTTTACATCTGGCAATTCTGACTTTATTTCTCAGAATTGCGTGAAATAAAGTCAGAATTGCGTGAAATAAAGTCGCAATTGCGTCTTATAAAGTCAGAATTCTGACTTTATTTCACGCAATTCTGACTTTATAACACATAATTGCGAGTTTATATCTCGCAATTCTGACATCTTTTCTCAGAATTGTGAGATATAAAGTCAGAATTGTGAAATATAAAGTCCAATTCTAAGGGGAAAAAAGACGGACTTTTATTTTATTAAATTTTTTTTTTTACCTCAGAATAGTTTAGCACAATTCTGACTTTATATATCCCAATCGCGTATTATAAAGTCAGAATTGCGAGATAACATGCAGAAAGTCAGAATTTCAAGTATATTTCTCGCAATTGCGAGTTTATATCTCATAATTATGACTACGCAATTACGACTTTATATCACGCAATTTTGACTTAACACACAATTGCGACGTTATATCACGTATTTCTGAGATAAAAAGTCAGAATTGTGAGATGTAAACTCGCAATTACCTTTTTTATTTTTCACTCTGTGGCGGAAACAAGCTTCCATAGAAATATGTTTGTTATTGTATTTTTTCTCAGTTAATTCAACAGCGGTTTTGTTTTTTTCGCTGTTGGAGAGTTACAGCCAATATGACTCAGGATTATAGGAACAGCTGTAATGACTCATATTTTAGGACACCTATTTGATTAAAGAGGCGATGTGGGATGAAGCTCCAAATGAAATTAACTAAGCCAATCAAGTCTAGTTTACATCGTCAAAATAAAGCATCTGGATGTTTAAAACTACAATTCCCAGAATTCCTTCGTGATGACGCGGCGTGATGACGCTGTCTTCCTGCAACAAGTAGCTTTCAGCCTATTCATAATTTCCAGACTGGATGTTGGAATGGGATCCAAACCAGTTTAACGAGATTTCATATTTTGATCGAGGAAGTGTGAAAGATGTGTAAAGTTATATCTGATGACAAATGTGAGACAGACACACAGGATCAGACGCTCATGCAGCGCTAGAGAGATTTAGAAGGCGAAACAGTGTTTGAAAGAGAAAGAGCGTGTTTTAAGTATAATTGTATTATTATTATTATGTATTTGCGATATGGATGTATAATAGTAAGCTGTACCTGTGTAAGCGATGGCTCGCGCAGAAGCTCTGCACGCGCGTGATGAACCCGATGCGCTCAGACATGTTCCTCTCAGAAACCTCTCTGTGTTTACAGTCCACAACGCTTTATAAGTCACAGATGCGCTACACAATATCCATATATCATAGAGTTCAGATGATTCAGTGTACAGTGGAGGCGGGGCTTAATCGAGCCTTTCATCTGCGCTAATCGATTACAGTGTGACGTCAGCACTCTCCGCGTGAGCTGCTCATGATCATCACGTGTCTTCCAACATCTGGACAAATGGCATATTATTCCATATTCCATAACACACACATATGACATTTGTTAATATATTAAAGTAATATTATACATAGGCTGTGCACACATACATATATACAATATATATATATATTAATAAATGTTATTTATAATATATAAATGTGTGTCTGTGTATATATATAAAAATATTAATTTAATATTAATTTAAAATACACATTTACAATATATATATATTTTTTCATTATATATATAAAATGACTTTTTTTAATGTAAATGTGTGTACAATATCATAATAATTATATATATGTATATAATTATTAATAATATATTAGTTACCATTGTGCAATAAAGCATTAATGTTGCTCAAGCAATGAAACAAAACGTATCTTAACAATTTAAATATTAAATTACAAATACATTATAAATAACATTTATATAGTATAAGTGTATTATAATATGTGATATATATTTAACATAGTTGCCATTGTGCAATAAAACATAAATAATGATTGAATATTGTTTCTTGAACAAATAAACCAAAAATAATTGGTATTGCCTCTCAATATTGATCAGTCTATAACTTCTAATCTCACACATTTGCATGAATTTACATATATATATACATCACTCCTGTATGTTGTACCACAGAAAATGTGTTTAGCACCAGCATATTGTGATTTAATCTGAATGCATCAAATAAGATCAAGAGGTTTCCTGCTGTGACATAAGTCTGATATATTCCTGGAAATCTGTCACTATCAAATCAGCCATAATCACGGCTTCATCCTCCTAATCCTCCGGTGGGTTTAAAAGCAGATCCTGGACACTCACTCACAATCTGAAAAGTAATTGAGAAGATGGGCAATGCTAAAAGTGGAGCCCTTTCCAAAGACCTCCTGGAGGACCTGAAGATGAACACCAAGTACAGCGAGGAGCAGCTCTACGTCTGGTACCAGAAGTTCCTGAACGAGTGTCCGACGGGGCGCATCAGTCGAGAGCAGTTCGAGAGCATCTACGCTAGCTTCTTCCCCGACGCCGACCCCAAAGCTTACGCGCAACACGTCTTCAGGAGCTTCGACTCCGACAGCGACGGAACGCTGGACTTTAAAGGTGCGTAAACATGTTATGCGTCTTTTCTCAAGATGTAATATAAATCCCAGAATGTGTCTGTGAAATTTCAGCTCAAAATACCCCTAGATCATTTATTATAGCTTGTATATATGCGTATATAGCGTGTAATGTGTTTCAGTGTTTGCGTTCTCGAGTCACCAGGAACACATCAAGGGTTTTCTGCTAGAACGGTGTCGTGTTAGCGGCCCCTAAGTTAATAACTAATGATCTTTACAATGGAAGTGAATCAATCAAAACTAACTTTATCTGGACAATAACTTTATTCTAGATCTGCTGTAAAGCCTAAACAAGCTCTGTCACTGTAATCTCCTATTATCACTGTAACGCTGCTGTGAAACATCTATATTGTTGAAGCGCTGTATAAATGAAGGAGACTTGATTTGACTAGCTTGTCAAATTTGCTCCTTCTTGGGTGTGAGCAAAAACACGCCGTTTTTGTGTGTCCCTTTAAATGCAAATGAGCTTTAGCTCCGCCTCCGTTCAGAAGAGGGCGGAGTCTTTACACGAGCTTCAGAAACTCCGGCAATAACAAAACAGGCCAATCTCACTCATCCAGAATCCCAGAATAACCAGTAGCGAGTGCAGCCTTACGGAGAGACTCAGGAAGAGTTTCTGAATGTTAGTGGAGACATTTCTGTAGTTGTTGTGGAGTTACATTGATCATCTCATCATCATGTTTAACTTCTCCACAAGTGTCCACAGTTCCTGAGGTGTTTATAAGACAGCGGTGACATGTTCTGGTCAATAGTGTTCAGTGCTCGTCTGTGCTCAACCACAGAACAGTTTCAGGCTTTGCTGGATCTTTATCATTGCGTTAGAACTGGTCTCTGTCGTCGAGTGTGAAACCAAATGTCGGCTGGTGTGTGTAAACGTGCAGATTAAGGGCCGGTAATATTATAATAAGATCCTCTTCAAACGTAAGAAGGAGAGCGAAATCTGATCGGCTTATTTTTTGACATGCTTGCAGAGAAAGACTCACCAGAACACAGTTACTGGGTTTCACTTTTCACGTGTTCTGGGTTTCAGAAGCACCGCTTATAGCACTTACACACGGGAACACACATTTTCTTGATTTGTCCCCTTTAAAGAGTACATCGTGGCTCTGCACCTGACGTCCTCCGGGAAGACCGTGGAGAAGCTGGAGTGGGCCTTCGCTCTGTATGACGTGGACAGGAACGGCACCATCAGCAAAAACGAGATTCATGAAATAGTGAAGGTGAACAAACACCAGCTTTAGTCACACACTCCAACTCTCGGCTAACGAGGAATGTTTGGAAAACGTTATTGGCAACACTTTACAATACGGTTCATTACTTAACATTAGTCAGCGACCTTAGTTAACATGAACTAATGAACAATTATTTTCCAGCATTAATTAATCTTAGTTAATATTAATTGTAACATTTACTAATATGTTATTAAAATCAAAGGTTGTATTTGTGAACATTAGTTACTGCACTGTGAACTAACATGAACAAACAATGAACAGCTGGATTATTATTAACTAACATTAACAAAGATGAATAAATACTGTAAAAAAATGTATTGCTTATTGTTAGTTAATGTTAGCTAATACACTAAATAATGTAAACTAATGAACCTTACTGTAAAGTGTTACCAGATTATTTCTGAACGTTCAGTTTTTTCTTATATTTTGCAAACATTATGAGAACATTACTTCTGAATCTGAACGTTCCAAAACAAGTAACATTTGAAAAACGTTCAACTAAAACATTTCAGAAAATAAATGTTGTATAAATAATGTTTTTTTGCGCTAACGTTCTGAGAACATTATTAAACACCAGATAACGTTGAACGAACGTTACTGAAGAACATTTGTTCATAACTTTGAGAGAACGTTTGCTCCTCTTTGCAGTCGATATTCAACATGATCTCCAAAGAAGACCAGAAGAACCTTCCGGATGACGAGAACACCCCAGAAAAACGAACTGATAAAATTTGGGACTTTTTTGGGAAAAAAGAAAATGGTAAGTGACTATTTGCATGTGTTAAAGGTCGTAGATGACAAAGATATAGAATAAGGAAAAGCCTTTGATTTAAAGTTCCCCTGTAGTCAATACTTTTATCCCTTAAATCTCATCTTTGATCACCTAATGACATAATTAAGTGTTTTCTTGAAAATATCTTGAATGTAACTCGACACCCTTGCCTCATTTAGTATGCGCGGTTCTATGAATATGCAAATGAGCCCCGCCTCCACTCACTCACTCACTCAGCTCAGAGATCCACTGGTTGACGATCACACGTTGATCTGATTGGTTACAAGGTAGTTTGTGACGTCAGAAACACCAGCGATTTCAAAGCGTGTGTTTGAGACTGTCTTTGGTTCACTGCAGTTTTAAGGAGGAAATACTCAACAATGCTGTCGACTTATGAACTTACACATGCTTTGTCTTAAAGCAGATTAAAAACACCACATAGACACATAAACTACATTAAAAGCTGGATTTGCACCACAGAGGTCTTTAACAGAATACCCTTTATTGAGCTTTATAGAATGTATTTTCTTTATATCGTCAGGTAAAATAACAGAGGGAGAGTTCATTCAAGGAGTTATGGACAATAAGAACATTCTCCGGCTGATTCAGTTCGACGAGCCGCAAAAGGTCCAGGAAAGGCTCAAAGAGAAGAAGCAATGATGTGTTTAAATTACTGCTACTTGTTTTAGTTCAATCTGACTCTTTTAAATGATTAAAGTGTAAAAAGTGCATTACATGCTGACTGAGTTAAACGACTGATAGGAATTCAATTCAATGTGTGCCATGAAATATACATGTAAAAATGTTGTTTATTACCACCGACATGCAGTATAAAACATAATGGCAACAGCAACAGGAATGCATTTAATTTTCCTCTGAAATACACAAGCAGTTCATTGGCCATGTGACCCACAAGGGTCAAAAGGTCACATTCACAGTCATCTGTGAAACATGCCAATTATGCAAATGATCCACAACTCTTCTTCACACTCACTTGCCCATCAATAAAACACTATATAACAGTCATGCAAACGTTTCATTTTAATATTCTACTGATGCTACTCTATTTTACATTGAGTGTTTGAGCGTTCTGTTGCTCTTAGTTCTAGTGTGAACATCTTCATATTCTTGATTTGCTGTAAACTGTTCAGTTTAATCGTGCTTTCTTTGCATTTTGAAAATGTTTATTTTAAGCATATTAAAATGCAGTGGCTCTCGACTGGTGGTTTTGAAGCTAAATGCATATAATAAAATACATCTAACAATATTATCTAGCATAGGACAGTGAAAGGCAACGATGGAAACATTAATGCATGTCAAGATTTGCATTTCTGCATTATAGTTTTGGCTTTGAGTTGCAACATGATGTTCAATGATGTGGATATAATAAAGCATGTGATATTCTGAGTGTCAATCACAGTTGGTTTTACTGCTGTATCAATCACTACTCCTGTCGTCTTCACTGAAACAGATCTTCCAGGAGCGGATGAGGCATTTGAGCAAATAAACAACAGTATTTCAACGCTTAGATTAGATTGTGGACCTTGCATCATATAGATATACAAAAATCAGGTATCAAAAACATAATGGAAGCCATTTACTATGGAAGCTTGTTTCTGCCACGGAATAAAAACTAAAAAAGGTCATTACGATGTACGGCTGTACTGTGTATTATTATTTTGTATATTTAAAAACATATAAATACACACATGCATGTTGTATATATTTAAGAAAAATGCGTTATTTATATACAAAATATTTATATTTATATATAATATAAATATATATACAATATATACATGCAAATATTTCTCAAATATATACATGCATGTGTGTATTTATATATACACAATAATTACACACAGTACACACACATATATTATGTAAACACAATCTTTTATTTTGGATGCGATTAATCGTTGCACATCCAACACTGAAACAAATGATATGATCAATAAGTTAGGACAACACATTGCTTTAACTCATCAAAATAAGTTAAGCAATTTAAAAAATATATAATTACAGTGTAAATTGCAACTTTTTATCTCACAATTCTGGCATTTGTCGTGCGTGTTTATACCACACCATTTTCCTCAGATGTAAACATTATGAAGTCCAGAGTCCGAATCATGATTTAAAAAGTCACAATTACCTTTTTTTATTCTGTGGCGTAAACAATCTTGAATAATTTACAGTGGTTAAAGAGAGGAAATATACATCCCTAATTACATATTTCTATAAAAGTGAGTGTCAGAACTCGCTCTCCTCGATGATCTCCTCCATGGTCTCTCCTAAAGTCATTTCCCCGTCGCTGCTGGACAAACTCTTCCTCATGTAGAACTCTAGGCCTAAGCTCCGCCCACAGGCCAGGTCCTCTGCTGATTGGTCGGTCAGCTGCGGATGCACCTGTGAGGGGGCGTGGCCTCCGTCCTCATTGGACTGGCTCTGCTCTTGGTTTTGTCCTGAACTCTTCTGCGAACACTTCCACAGGTGTTTGGGGTGGATGTCCGTGAAGCAGTTGTGAACCTCGAAGTGATTGGACGAAACGAACAGCTGCCAACGCTTCTTCAGCTCAGCCTGGACCTGGACATGTTCATAAATCAGGTTGTTATGGTGAAAAATAATAACTCTCACACGAACGCTGCACAATTAATCACAACGCAAACCTCACGCGATCTGGCAAAGGCTGCGATTATTTTATGTGCAGCTTGTCAGTGAAGTACGGCTGATCGGTAGTAAACGCTCCATCTGAACACCAGATGGCGTCTCACACACACACACACACACACACACACACATACACCCCGCAGAAGTACGATAACACACACCCCTATCAGCATCACACTCTCTGTCTCTGAATAAACAGAAGACTGAAACGCTTTGATTAAACACGACTAATAAACACACGACTGCCTTATTCTGTGTGCTCAGCTGTCCTCATGAAGTGAGTTTGGAGGAAAAGCGAGTTATTAATGTTGTCTTTTGTTGGACAAGAGGTTCATAAAAAGCAACGCGCGTCAAACATCTTTCCAGACATAAGACGCGCGTTGCTTTTTCAAATGCTCGTTATAAGCGACTCAAACTCAGAGCTTTCAGAGTGAGCCGCGTTTCCTGAGCCGTACGTCACTGACACGCTGCACATTACACACAATCAGACTTTACCATTTCATAATCACGATAAGCCAATTTGACTTAAGTTCAATTTCATGTAAATTGTGATTAATCGTGCAGCGCTCTCTCAAACGCCTTCACCAAACGTACCTCTCCGTTAGCGAAGCAGTACAGCACTGCGACTAGCAGACCCTGTGGAAGAGTAAAGCTCACGGTTAGAGGTTTCGCTGAGTCGGAAGAGGAGAAACGAGGAGTTTCCTCACCTGGAACGAGCTCAGGGTCAGATGGACGAAGTTCCGAGCGTATCGGTGGCTTCCTTCGACTGACTCGTCGATGATTATGGTGAAGACGATCTCGTGGATCCCGAGAAGAGGAATCAACACAAGCGTTGCTCTGACTAAACTGTGCAAACCGTGCGAAATGTGTGAGTCTTTATTATGGATGCACAATATGAAAATTTTTGGCTGATATCGATAACCGATAATTCTTTATATCTGAAAGCCGATAATCGATATATTGGCCGATAAATCTAAATCCAAATTTTTATATAATTTTTGAGAGCCTGATTACAAAAACAAAAGTCTCATCATGTCCCAATCACACAATTATAATGATGTTCTCATGATAATGTTATGAAGCCGATATGACAATATGTCGCACTGAACTCTATTTTCCTTTTTGAAGTGATTCAATCATATTTCAAGCAATTCAAACCCATCATGTTGAACAGTGGCGTCTGAAGTGTCTCCACTGAAGGAGATCATACATTATTTATCAGCTTTAATATATCAGCTAAATGTTCTTTTCGATACTGAGCCGATAATGATAACATTAAAAGTGAACGTATCAGCCGATACGGATACGGTGGCGGATATATCGTGCATCCCTAGTTTTTATACACACGAGCAACAGCCGTTTCAGACGAGCGGCGACTAACCTGTCACGGTAATCCGTGAACTTCAGCTGGTCCGCCTTTAACTTGGACAGCAAGAGTCTGATGATTTTCAGGAAAATGCAAAAGATGACCTGAAAGACAAGCAAGCGCACGATTATTCCCAAGGTTTTTATTACATGTTCTCCAACATTTCCTAAATGAGCCATGGTGTCTGAATAAATACATGTAAAAGCAACAGAAAAGTTCAACATTGCAAGTGCATGATCATATCTGTCATTATTCTGCCATCTAGTCTTTAATTTTCCCTGGTCTTGAGGCAGGATCATGACAGACCCATGTTTTATGTGTAAGCACATGGCCATTTGTCTGGGCTGTGTGCTTGCGTTGTCTCGTCATGTAACCCCGCCCACTTGTTACCCTCGTTTAGTCATCATTGCTTTACCCTTGTCACCTGTTTCCCTCATTAGTTTCTCCCTATTTAATCCCCTTGTGTTTGCTGTCCTGTGCTGGTTCATTGTCATTCTTTATGAGAAACCAACTGTGAGTAACCTGTTGAAAGTCTTTTGAAGAGTTTGTTCCTGTCTTAGCTGTTAGTTTATTGTTCAGTTTTCTGTCTTAGTCTAGTCTTGTTAGTCTTATATAGTTGATCCTGTCTTGTTTTGCCCCCTCGTGGGTTTTGTTTTCCCTGTTTTTCTGTAATAAACGTAGTTCACTTGAATACTGTCTGCATTTGGGTTCATCTCCTTGCACCATCATAACAGAATGAACCGGCCAACAAGGAGCCCAGCAGACAGAATGTCTTCCCTGTTTCCATGCCAGTCGGAGCACCACCGAACAAGCAACCCAGCTGACTTGCCTGTTTTCCCTACTCTGCAGCGGGCAGACCCCGAACGATGGTGGCAGTCAGTCATCGCCGACGCCCGGGAGGGCAAGCTTCCTTTCCCCCCTCAGGGTAAGCTGACCCTGAGGAAGTACGCCCAGGTCGTAGAAGAAAGGAGGTTTTTATTGCCGGACGTCCTGGTCAATAGCAACCTCATCGCGGGTCTCAATGTCCCTCCCCCTCTCTCTGAACGTGAAGGACTGGTCAGCCGCCCGTTCCACAGTATGGTGGAGAGTCTGTCTCGGAGGGAGCTGCAGGGTACTACAAGGTCTTCTCCCGCTACACTTCCTGTGATCCCTGAGGGTCGTCTGCTAGCCGTTGCTACACTTGGGGACCAACCCAGTCCCGCCGCGACTCCTGAGACGCCTTCCACGTCCATCAATCTTCATGGTAAGCGTGGAAGGCACCCGTCGTGGGAGTCAGCATCGGAGTCTTCCTGCCCGGAGTCCTCCTCGCCTGCGCTGAGCTCCCCAGTTCCTGTAACGGTTCCTGCTTCACTTCCCTCTCCGGTCACCAGTCTGGCTACCGTCTCCGCTCCGTGACCCAGGAAGAAGAGGAGGAGGGGAGCTTCTGGTTCTCCGTCTCTACCTCCTCCTGAGTCCGCGATGGCTCTCCAACCCGCCGCTGAAGTCAAAAGCGCTGTTCCTGGCCCCGCTGCTGTAAGCGCGGTTCCGGTCTTGGCAACAGGAGACATAGTTCTACAGCCTGCTGCAGAATGCGCTGTATCATAGTCGGCGGTGGGGAGATCCATTCCAGAGACTTGTACCGTGAATGTCGTCTCTGAGTCTTCAGTCATGTCTGCTGAAGAGAAAGCAGCGGCCGATTCCACTGCAAAGGCTGTGATAGAGTCCGTATCAGCTCGCCAGGAGATGCCAGTCATCATCGCTGCCAGAACCCTGTCCGAATATTTATCCCTTCTTGTCAGAATTCTTGATGTCCCTGTCAGTCCTGTCTTGTCCCCTAACCCTGTGTCCAAGTCTGCTGCAGAGAGTGCTGATCCCAGGCCAGCTGCAGAGAGCGCTGTACCCAGGTCTGCTGCAGAGAGCACTGTACCCAAGTCTGCTGTACCCAGGTCTGCTGCAGAGAGCACTGTACCCAAGTCTGCTGTACCCAGGTCTGTTGCAGAGAAGGCTGTCTCCATGACTACTGCAGAGAACTTTGTTTCCGAGTCGGCAATGGAGATTGCTGGTTCCGAGTCTGCTTCGGAGAGTGAAGGTTCCAAGTCTGTTTTTGTAAACACGGATCCTGTCCCAGCTTCACAGTCAGCCGCAATGCCTTTCTCCGCTCCCTTGCCACCTGCCACACCCCTTGTCTTCGACCCGCTGCCGGCTGCACCGGTCTCCACTGTCACCCGACCTCTGTCTGTTTCCCCGGTCACCCCTGTCATGGCTCAACCTCGGACTGTTTCTCCCAAACCCACTTCCCACTCTACACCACCCAAACCCGCCCAGATCCCTCGTCCTAAGCCCTCGCCCCGTAAACCTAAGCCCACCAGTCCTCCTATTCACCCTGGACAATCCCCCATGAACTCTGTTTCCTCCTCCTCTTCCTTGTTTATTATTTTTACTTTGTCACCCCAATCCTGTCATTGTGTATTTGTGTCTGCCTTTATTGTTATTTGTCATGTTTTGTTGGTTTGTGTCCTTGTCTCAGTCCGTCATGTCCCGTGTTTAGTGTCACCTTGGGGAGCGTCTGGTAGCCGCTCCTTAAGGTGGGGGTTCTGTCATGATTCTGCCATCTAGTCTTTAATTTTCCCTGGTCTTGAGGCAGGATCATGACAGACCCATGTTTTATGTGTAAGCACATGGCCATTTGTTTGGGCTGTGTGCTTGCGTTGTCTCGTCATGAAACCCCGCCCACTTGTTACCCTCGTTTAGTCATCATTGCTTTACCCTTGTCACCTGTTTCCCTCATTAGTTTCTCCCTATTTAATCCCCTTGTGTTTGCTGTCCTGTGCCGGTTCATTGTCATTCTTTATGAGAAACCAACTGTGAGTAACCTGTTGAAAGTCTTGTGAAGAGTTTGTTCCTGTCTTAGCTGTTAGTTTATTGTTCAGTTTTCTGTCTTAGTCTAGTCTTGTTAGTCTTATATAGTCGATCCTGTCTTGTTTTGCCCCCTCGTGGGTTTTGTTTTCCCTGTTTTTCTGTAATAAACGTAGTTCACTTGAATACTGTCTGCATTTGGGTTCATCTCCTTGCACCATCATAACAATATCAGCATTTGACTTTTGCATGATTTGTTTTTCAGCAGGATTGAGTGATTTTTTTATTTATTTTTTTTATTATATTGATGCACATTTTCATTATGAATTGCTGGTCCGCCTCTGAAAAGTAAAGGGCAGAGGGTCCAAACACAGCTTAATACACTGTGACTGTCATCTTTTACGGCTCGTGACCGGCATGAGATGCGACGGCACGAGGATCACCGTGACAGAAGAGCAGATGTGAACCAAACCACGGTTGTCATGTTGAACATGCGTCACTAAAGGAAAACAGTTGCATGAGGGGAAACTAGACATCTGTAATGACATTCATAAGGCATCTTACTCACGATCACTGATAGTGTTATCGGGCCTCGGATTATCCACCAGATCCATCTGATATTATTCAACCAACAGCTTTAGAAAAACAACACATGCAATGCATTATATTATGCATAGATATCCTTATAACCATTAATAGTTATTTATACAGCACATTTCATACACAATGGTAATTCAAAGGGCTTTACATAGAAGGAATTCAAATAAAAAAGGTGATAAAAATATTTTAAAACAGTTTAGAATTATAATAAGCATAAGAATGTATGGAAACACTTTACAAAGAGTTTCCATTTGTTAACATTAGTAAATGCATTAGTTTGATGACATGAACAGTTTTTTAAAGCATTTATTATTCTTTGATAATGTTAGTAAAAATATAGTTGTTCAATGTTCATGTTAGCTCACAGTGCATTAACTAATGGTAACAAATACTTCTGATAATGTGTTAGTCAACGTTGATTTCAACACATTAATAAACATGAAGCAATGTTAACAAATGAAACTTTATAGTAAAGTGTTACCGAATTTATTTTAATTGTGGTGAAGAAATTTAAAGTCATGATATAATAATATAAGCCCTTATGTCTAGCTTAATATACACACTGTAAAAATATATTTTTTCAAGTTGCAAATTGACATAATTGGGGAACAATTTCAGTCTTTTTATTAAATCAATCAAGATTTTTGCAGATTTTTGTAATTATTTGTGAAATGAAGCAACTTCTGCTTCAAAGTAAATCTTACACCAATTTTTTCTTTCAGTGTATCGTTCCGAAAAATGTTTTTATTCTACTATATAATACCTTCTCACACAAATATTTTCTGGATTACGTGCAAAACTTTCTTTTAAAGTGGGAAGTAAGAAAGGCACGTACCTTTTATTTTCATACAGAGTTTTGGCAACGGTCCAGGGAATCACGAACAATAACGGAGTTCCTGAGTGAGTTTGATGAATAAAGTTGGAGAGTTAATAAAGTCATGCTAACACTTTACTTAAAGCCTTTGTATGTGATGCATTATAAAAGTATTTCTAATGCATTAATTATGCCTTGTAATGCACCCTATAATGCAAATATTCTAAAGCATATTAACTTTGTTTACAATTATTTATGAAAAGATATGCATTATAACTTACATTATGAATAGCTTTATAATGCATTGTACATGAATGCAAGTCATTTTTAAGTTAAATGTGTAACAAGGACATGAAAAGGACAAATGATTGTTGTGTGTTAAGGATAAGTCGCACCCCATCCGATGATCATGTATTTCTTCAGGAGTCTCTTCCGGGTCAACACCGCGGTGAACAGAAGCGTGTGCAGGAATATCGCCTCCACTAGAAGCCAGAAGTAATTACATCCCACAAAATATTCCAGGGACACCTTTGAGGCCTTGCAGAGGAAAGAAATCTGGAGGGTTGACATTTATATTACTGCATCTTTGGTGCATCTACACAATAACACTGCTACAGAAAAGCATACAGTAAGACGTGCCACTGCAAAAAATGAGGATTTTTGTCTGGTTTCCAGTCCAAATATCTAAAGATTCTTAAATCAAAGATGCATTTATTAAATGCATAAAATTACGTAAGATATTATGTCCTGTTTTCCAGGGGAATTAATCAAAATTAAGTGAGTTCTTGCTTTAAAAAAAGCTAAATTTTCTGCCAATGGGGTCAGAAAAATAATCTTAATTCAAAAAGAAACGAGATTATTTTATTTTTTTACCCCATTGGCAGATAATTTTGCTTGTTTTAAGCAAAAACTCACTTCATTTTGATTTATTTCCCCAGAAAACAAGACTTAATATTTTATGTAATTTGACTACTTTAGTAAATGCATCTTGATTTAAGAAATGTTTGATATTTGGACTGGGAACAAGACTTCATATTTTGCAGTGTGCAGATGATATGATTCCACAGAAGTGAAAACAAACACAAATGAAGGTTTCTGTACCGCAGATTTGGTGTAGCTGTTCCATCCCAGTTCATCCCTGGGAAGGTTGGTGTACGTGACTTGTAATATAACCTCTTTGGTAATTACCGCTGTCGCTCTGAATATGAACGATACAAAGAGATTCATGTGGATGTAGTTCCTCGTACAGTGAAGCTTCCTGAAAACAACAGGTAAAAATAGTTTATTGCTTGGTTAGGGACAAATAATAATTAGTATCAGGTATCTGTGGAGCCAGCTCTGGGCTCTGGATAGATGACCGGACAGGACAGAAATGAATGAATTTGATCGCTGTAGCTTGGACATGCATGCACAAAGATAAATCTAATCATGCAAGTACAACGACAAAGAACATTAGTTAAATGTAAATACAGTGAACAGGAGCGATTCATCAGAGAATGCCTATATTCCAAATTAGACAATGGTTTGTCATCCTTTGCATGACCATGAAACCATCTTTTAACAGTGAGATTGTGTTTAAAGTGTTATTAGACGGAAACGAGTTTGCAAACTATCTTAAAGTGCCCATATTATGCTTTTTTGGGATTTGACCTTATATGTAGTGTGTAATAAAAAGGTTTGTGAATGTAAAAACTCTGCAATGTTTCAAAATCATAGTGCAGATAAATGGTGTTTTTGTCTCCCAAAAGAAAGAAGTGATTCTGAACTGCAACGAGTCGTCAGTAATTCTAGTCTCACCTATGTAGGTTTGTAACTAATTTGCATAATGCCAGCCTCTGGTCTTGATTGGCTGAGAAGCGTCTCTTAGCTCCGCCCCTTAAACACTGTAGTGTATCTGAGACTGGAAGAGTTTGGTTCGTGTTGTTCGTGTCGAGAAGACGCTGACAAAGCAAATCCACTTTGATGATATTGATATGGTGAAACCCACGCCATCGTTACTGTTCGTATCACTGTGATCAAGAGCTGAGATTCAGATATGATAATGAGCGTTTGCTTTCTGACCAATCACAGCAGAGCAGCTCTCAGAGAGGCGGAGCTTAGAGAGACTGAATCTTCGATGGAAGCGTTTCAGACACTGAGAGGAAAGAGCTGATGTGCAGTGGAGATTATGAGGAGATCAGTGTTTTTGAGCTTGAATGTAAACCTGTTACAGGAGACTCTAAAACAACATTAGGAACATTTAAAATAGCATAATAGGGGCACTTTAAAGTTACATTCTCACTATATGAAACAAAAAGGGACCCAACACTGAGCCCTGCAGAACTCCACTCACCTCAGAAGACTCATGATCAGAACAGCCAAGCAAAGAGAAGAGAAAGACAGCGAGTATCCTACAATGGACAAGACTCTCAACACAGACTGCCGAAATACCTCTTCTTCCTGTGTATGCAGGACGCCAGTGTAAAAATGATGCCATGATGGAGACCATACTTTAATGTCTGGAAGCAATATTCACCTCAGACTTGAAAAAAGAGTTGTTTTCACACTCTGACTGATTTCTCCAGACGCTGCTGGAGTTCTCCTCAGTTTTCCAGGTGCCGTTGACCGTGCATTCCTTGAACACATTTCCAGTAGCACCTGAAAACGACCACCATACATTCATTACGTTTTTAGTGGTTTTTTTAGAAAAACAAATTTATTTTAATTTTATTTAATTTTATTTATTTAATTTTTTTTTTTTTTTATGTCCACACTTCCGTCAAAATTTTGGAATAATTACGATTTGTTAATGTTTTTGAAAGAAGGCTCTTCTGCTCAACAAGGCTGCATTTAATTGTTAAAAAACATATTAAAAACAGTGAAAAATTATTAGTTTAAAATGGCTCTTTTCTATGTGATTATTTAAAATTTCTTTCAAAAACATAAGAAACGTACTTATTCCAAAATTTTGACAATCAGTATAAAAACAAATTAGCTTTATATATATATATATATATAGGGGCTGTACAACAATTAATCGCATCCAAATTAAAAGTTTGTGTTTACATAATATATGTGTGTGTACTGTGTATAATTATTTTGTATATATATATATAAATACACACACATGCATGAATATACTGTACATATATTTATATGTAATTTATATAAATATTTTATATATATATATATATATAAATAAATATATACATGCATGTGTTATTTTGGATGCGATTAATCGCGATTCATATCAATAAAATGTTATAATTAAATAATATTAGGCTGTGAAATGATGTAACCCTTTAACTTTGTTAATGTAATTGGAAAAAGAGTAAAATAAGAATAAAACAGGAGACCTTCTTTGATCCACGGTAAATACGGAGGACAGGGAACGGACACGATCCCGGGAGATGAATGTGGCCAACAGGCAAAAACGTCAAATGTTCCATTGCAGAAAATTCCTATGGAGTGATTCGTACAGTGACTTCCATAGCAAACATATATTAAAGTATGACATCTCTTTCCAGCAGCTTCACTCACCAGTTCCAGTGGGCAAAGTGGCTTTCAGGAATCGTGTGCAGTTCTCCTGATATTCCCCACGTTTATAGATCAGATCGTCCAACATGGAGCTCATGACCTTCACAAAACAACATAAAACATGAGGTTTCCTCGCTGATAATGTGTGGCTCGACTCCGGTCATGATGAGAGCTGACGAACACAAGATGGCAGTGTTTATAAATGCTCTCCGCATGGAACGGCTCCATGTTGTTTATGACTTTCCTCAGCAACATTACGTCTGTAGAAGACTGAGAGTTTTTATCAGGACACAATTAATGTTTCCAGAGAGCGGTGAGAGGTTGTGACTGGAGGTGATATTAAACATCTTCAATGAACAGATAAATATTTGCATTCTTCCCAGTTTACAATGCCAACTCCTGAATACCAGTTTAGAGTGAGAAAGTGCATTCTAGTCGCTCAGAAAGTGTGTTTAACATACAGTAAGATTTGTTTCAGTACAACTAACCCTAACCCAGTAAGTGATTTCACTATATTAACACAACTTATATTGTAGATTCATGCTACATAATATTCATTTCTATGTGGGTAAAGTGACAGTATTGCAATCTGTAAATACACTATACTAGATTACCCATTAACTACTGGTCAACTTCAGACTATAAGTAACTTTGCAACTAGAGTTTTAGTAGATTGTCTGCTTAAATACAGTTTATTTTGACGTTCTACTGACTAACTTTGCAACTTCATGTCAGCTTAACCCTAACCCTAGTCTGTTCATTTTCTAGTTAGTTGACATTACAAAGTAACTTACAGTCAGAGTAATGTCTAAAGTAGAGCGTTGAAATAAAGAGTAACCCAGTATTATATATGAACACCCCCATCCTGATCTGACAGCATATATTCTACAAATATGAAGCATTTATAGGACATTTAAATTCTGGGTTATAATATGAAACGTGATGCTCTCTGATTCAGCATATTCAACGTTTACTCAGAACTTTCACCTCAATGTTAAAAATCCTAGAAGTATCCCGAGCAGACGGAGAGACTTATGACCGTCTACTGTAATTCCACTGAAGATTGCACAAATCTGGCCAGCGAATATGATGACATTTGACACAGTTGTGAAAGTGACTAACATGCACATTCATGCCTCTCTTGTGTCTTGACTCAGTCACTTCAATCATCGTTTGCTATAAACGTCTTTGAAATAAAAGCCAACACTTTACACAGGTCAGAGATCAGTCACACGTTTCAGAACTGAGCAGATTAATGTGTAAAACTAAGAGTGTGTGAAGATCTATCCACGGCTCTTTCACCCTTTCATCTGAACATCGGGAGCGTTCGAGCTCAAACTTCTACACAAATCAAACTCGGATCATCTCATCCGCCGCATACTTTGCTCCGATGTTGCCGACTTCGTAATCTCAGGAGATTCATGTCTGTCTGCTAAACGTTCAGAGTATGTGGAGATATATACGAGGAGTTAAACAGCAACATGTGTCTGATATCTGTTAGTCATTTACAATCTTTAGTTAACGCTGGACTGATATTAACTAACATTGAGCAATACATGTGTTACAGTATTTATTAATCTTTGTTAATGTCAGTTAATAAAAACAACTGTTCATGTTAAAATTAACATTAAACTTATAGAATCACTGAATTCTTCTATTTTTATTATTATTAACATCTTATTTCATTGGTCTTGTTTTTTTTTTAATGAATTTCTACTTTTTATTATGAACTACTATTTTAATATAGACCCTACTATTATATCTAATATTACTAATGCTATTATGTGATCTTC
This sequence comes from Leuciscus idus, assembly GCA_021554675.1. Taxonomy (NCBI): domain Eukaryota; kingdom Metazoa; phylum Chordata; class Actinopteri; order Cypriniformes; family Leuciscidae; genus Leuciscus; species Leuciscus idus. The sequence goes on along the minus strand of CM038637.1, from coordinate 36,973,604 downwards.
TTCAAGTTACTTTTTAACAGTAAAAAGTCGAGTTTTAACAAGAAAAACTATTTTTACTCGACATTACTTGCAAAGAAATAACATTTAACATCGTGAAACAAACATGTTTAATTTGTATTCAACGTTTTAAAATATAAAAACAGAAGCACACTTTATAGTAAAGTTTTTCCTATACAAAATTACTAATACTATTATTTTATCTATTAAATACTATTATTTTATCGACTTCAAGCTACTTTTTACACATCTAACTACTACACTGAAATCAAAAACGGTGTAAGATTAAATTTCAAACAACTTTCATTCAGAAATCGCTGGTAAATTTCACAAATAATTACATATTACATTAGAAAACACTTTACAATAAGGTTCATTAGTTATCATTAGTCAACAACCTTAGTTAATATCAACTAATAATGAACAATACTTCTACAGCATTTATTAATCTTAGTTAATATTAATTTCAACATTTACTGATACGTTATTAAAATCAAAGGTTGTATTAGTTAACATTAGTTACTGTGAACTAACATGAACAAACAATGAACAGCTGGATTATTATTAACTAACATTAACAAAGATTAATAAATACTGTAAATGTTAGTTCATGTTAGTTAATGCATTAACTAATGTTTAACTTATGAACCTTATTGTAAAGTGTTACAGGAAGGGCAACAAAGTTGCAAATTCAGTCTAAATGAAATGATACATTTCCCATAAATTGAAGAAAGATTCTTGCAATAACTTAATAATGGACCCGTCATCTCTTGAAGAGTTTTAGTGAAGCTGTTCTTCAGAGATTCAGCAGCTGAAGTGTGTGTGTGTGTGTGTGTGTGTGTGTGTGTGTGTGTGTGTGTGTGTGTGTGTGTGTGTGTGTGTGTGTGTGTGTGTGTGTGTGTGTGTGTGTGTGAAGCTGTTCTTCAGAGACTCGTCAGCTGAAGTGTGTGTGTGTGTGTGTGTGTGTGTGTGTGTGTGTGTGTGTGTGTGTGAAGCTGTTCTTCAGAGATCATGAGCTCACCTGAGTCGTGTAGAGAAGCGCCATGAGAGAAGAACGCAGCACAAACTCCATCAGCACGGCTCAATATTCACATGCCCACAATCCAACCTTCATGACACTCATAATTCCTGGCCTTCCCGCGCGGAAGAGATCGGAGAACTCGGATAAACTGAGAGAGTCTGTGCTCTTTCACTCCAGAGTCGATGCTCTTCTGGCTCTCCTCAGCCAATCACCATCCGCTCCTGTGAGGATCAAGCAAACAGGGAGAGTTTCCCAAACGCATCCAATCTCCAGCGCTCTCCTGATCAACTTCAGCTCACGACTCTTCTGGGAAACGCAGAGCATCTTCATCAAGAGTTTATAATCTGATCCTCAGAACTATATAGAACCGCTAGTAGGAACGTCTCGACTCGACTTACAGAACGCTTCGTGACACAAGGATCTATATGAGGACAAATGTCTGACATTATTCAATAATTCTTTCATATTTAATGGGTTAAATCTTTTCTATTTGGGACATTTAATATTCAACAATATTATTGATCTGCCTTCCTTAAGCTGGACTGTGACACTATTTTCTTCTAGAAACAAACTTTGTTGTATTATTTTCCTGTTATCTCTGATACAGTCTGGAGACTTGACTTGACTATTAATTAAAACGGTCCATAAAGTGATGGAACCCCTAAAAGCATCTATTTTTTTTAATCTAAGAGTCAAATTCAAAATACAAAGAATTTTTTATTTATTTATAACAACAATAATACAAATAAATAAATAAAAGCTAACATGTATAGAGCAAAAATAGGGCCTGAAAAGGACGTCAGCTTTACTTTTTCAACATTTAACAGATTATTATTTATTATATAAAATAATTATTATTTTTATTTATTTTTATTTTAAAAATAAAATTATTTAAAATTATTAATTACATATATTTTTTTATTATTATTTAATCTGAACATCAAAACAAAGGTGCTTAATCTTCAGAAAATGTTCAAGGGATGAAACTATATTAAATAAGCTGTTTTGTTTCCTATTCAATTTTTTTTTATGATATTTGAAATTTGACCTGATACTAAAATATGATTATTAAATAAAAAAATCTAAATTAAAACATCATGGCTATGCCAGGAAGGGAAACAAGGCTGCAAATTCAGTCTAGATGAAATGACAAATTTCCTATAATTGAAGACTCTTGCAATAACTTAATAATAAACTTTATTTTCAGCTTTAAAGCAGCTTCTCAGGCACTTTACACAATAAAAAACACAAAGAAAATACACAGATAGAACTTGATAGAACTAAAAAAACGCAGCAAGTCTAAGCTTCCTTTCATCTAATAAAAGTCCCACATTTATTAGTGTCATAAAGACAGTAATAGCAGCCGAACCACGTTTTCTTTAATGGGAAGTGGCGAAAACAAATGGCTAATTTGCTCTATCACAATAAATCAATATTACGAGGCACTCATCATGTAAAACCCCGAGGCCTCGTCTTCTAATGGTACGTGCCAGCCATTTGTCAAATAAAATGAATAAATAACAGCAGTCATAATAGAGCCGAGGCGTTCTGCAGCGTGTCAGCACTCACTCGCTCTCATCAGACCTGCGTAATCATGTGTGATTACACGCTTTTAACACCGGCCACTAATAAGAGGACTTCATCTGATGCATTCAGGAACTCAATTATCATGCATTAACTTAATGGAAATTAATTGACTGGCATGAAAAAGCTGAGATAAAGCAACATTCACATCTTCCACTCATGCACTCAGTTGTTAAAACTTTACATGCATGTACGCAGATATTAAAATACCAGCATCTTCTACTCAAATCTCTTTAGAAGAGAAGTAAAGAATGCATTTCTTAATCACTTTGCGAGAATTGGAGAAATGGAGAATGAATTACACATCATTAAAGATGAACTACTTACATGTACGGCTCGTCTAATCTGAGAAGAAGATGAGGATCGTGCAGATTTATAAGCTGTTAAATGATGATCTCTGTGAGTTTGGCATCTTGAAGCGTAAGGAGTTTAAGTCAGCGAGCTCGTGATGGAGAGAGACGGTCTGGAAGAGTCTGATAATGCGTGTTCTGGAGATGTAAACATGAAACTCGTGCAGTCTGACGGTCTGAAGCTGAAGTGAGTTCTCATGATCTCTCTCGCAGGGTCAAGACGACACACACATATACAAGAGAACACAATATAAACACACAGAACATCAGACCCGATCAATGACACACACACTGCTGTCGAAACACTGGAATATGTGTTTGACTAAAGTCTCTCTGCATTTATTTCAGTGAAATATATGTGAATATATAGTAAAGTGTAATTTATTCCTGTGATCAACTCCACATTACTCCAGTCTTCAGTGTCACATGATCCTTCACAAATCACTCTAATATGATGATTTGGTGCTCAAGAAATATTTATGATTATTATCAATGTTGAAAACACTTCATTTGTTTGTGGAAACCGTCATATTGTTTTTTCAGGATTCTTTGATGAATAGAAAGTTTAAAAAAAACAGCATTTATCTGAAATAGAAGCTTTAGTAACATTATAAATGTATTCACTTTTGATCAATATAATGCGTCCTTAATTTAATTTCTTCAATATATGTATCTCACTGAACCCAAACTTCTGAATGGAAGTGAATCACAGTTTCCACAAACATTTCTGAAGGATCATGTGACACATTTATGATTATTATCAGTGTTGAAAACAGTTGTATAAATTAAAATTTTCATGAATTTTGAACAGAAAGTTCAAAAGAACAGAATTTATTTGTAACATTATACGTGTCTTTACTGTCACTTTTGATCAATTTAATGCGTTCCTGGCTAAATAAACATATTCATTTCTTTAAATAAAACTTATTGACCCCAAACTTTTGAATGGTAGTGTATAATGTTACAAAATATTTCTATTTCAGAATATATTTTTTTTACTTTCTATTCTATAAGAATCCTGAAAAAAAAATTACACAAGTTTTCAACACTGATAATAATCATAAATGTTTCTTGAGCATCAAATAATCATATTAGAATGATTTGTGAAGGATCATGTGACACTGAAGACTGGAGTAATGATGCTGAAAATTCAGCTTTGATCACAGGAATAAATTACACTTTACTTTATATTCACAGAGAAAAAAGATGATTTACATTGGAATTAATTCCAATGAGCAGAAGAGACTCATGATTTATGACAAAATCTTAAGAAATCTTAAAGATTACAAACAAGATATTTTTTTAAATATTGAGTAACTATATCTCAGTGGAGCAAGAATCATTTAATTTCATCAATACTTCCACGTCCACAAAATCTAGAAGATATTGTACACAACACACAGACTGTGAAAGCCTGAGGAGAAGCACGTATAACAGCTCGACGCTCCCTCATAAATCTCTCGTGTTTGGATGTTTTCCAGGCGCTTTTATTCCCCATCATGAGCAGCTCTGCACACACGAGTGTGTGTGAGTGTGTGTGACTTCATGCTCTTCTACACAACATCACTGAGATAAATGACTGCATTAACACCAACATCCACACAAACACTGGCACTGGACTTCAGGAGCCGGACATTAAATACCACTAATATCCCAGATAACTGGGAACGTTCCGGCAAGGTTCTCTCAACGTTATGAACAAACGTTCTTCGGTAACATTAATAGAACGTTATCTGGTTTTTAATAATATTCTCAAAGCATCAGCACAACAACATTATTTATACATCGTTCATGGAACGTTTTGTCTTGTCTTGACGTTTTCTAAATGTTGTTAATTGTTTCAAAACGTTCAGAGAAGATTCTAAAGTAACATCCCATAATGTTTGAAGAATGACAAAATGGAATGTTCCCATAATGTTCGCATAACCAAGAATGATATTAAACATTTAAAAAATTGGATGTTTTGAACATTCAGAAATAACGTTTTCATAACGTAACATGAACATTATCAAAACTTATTTTCAACATATCAACACAAAATATCAACATATTTTTGTTAGGTGGGTAAATATTATTTTTTAATTTAAGTTAGACAAATAATGTCAACTTAAATGTTTACCATCGAACTCGCCAAAATCAAACGTTTTGAGAACATTATTTAAGAGCAGATAATTTTGAACGAATGTTCTATTAATGTTGCTGGAAGAAAGTTTTTGAGAGAACCTTAAAAGAACGTTCCCTGTTCGCTGGGTTTATTATTCACACTGAACACTAAACCGTAAATAGTAAAGTTCTGGCACTAAACTTAATTTTGCAGATCGTAGCACGCTGAAACTCGTTGAAAACACCAGAGACACCAGAGACTCGTTGAAAAAGCGTTATAGTCCAATTTATCAAAATAATATTTCACAATATAGGCTTTTAAGAAGTAACATAAAGGGCCCTATCTTGCACCAGCGCAATTGACTTCGTACAGCGACGCATGTGTCATTCCTATTTTGCACCCGACGCACAGCGGACTTTTCCCTCCACAGACGCACGCCGGTAAACTAGCAAATGCCTTTGCGCTCCCGGGGGCGGTTCAGCGAAAAGAGGAGGCGTGTTCCGGCGCAAACGTTCCCAGGTGCTATTTTGCAGGTTTAGAAAACAATTCCGCCACTGACCAGGAGAAACCTCGTCTAAAGTCAGTGGTGCGTTGTGCATGTTATTCAGATGCTATTTTAAGGGCGCATGCTTGGCCATAATCACTGTAGCGTGTGCACAACACACACACACTTTGCTTCTCTCATCTACACACAGATGCAGCAGTTCTCATTTTTAGAAAACCATACATTATTACAAGGAAAAATATTACCACACGAGGGAAATCATTGTTGTGTCCATGAAAATGTGAAAAAATAGGCATAAATCTAGCTTACACATTTACCCAAATTATCATACGCCTGTTTAACCGAAGCTAATTTGGGTGTGTTTCTCCATCCCCAATGTCACTTCTCTGTGTTTTACGGCCCTGACGAGAACGTCGGTCTCCTCGGCTGTGAACCGCTCCTGGTGTGCGTCTGGCAAATCCACCGTTATAATAGCAATCCGCCATGGAACAAGCGCGCCTGCTCTTAAAGGGAATGTGAGATGACGCTCTGATTGGTTTATTTCACGTTACGCCCAAACCACACCCATTGTTTGAAGAAGACATCTGTTCTACACAACGACAGACACACAGCTCTTTCTGTTCAGGAAATCTCACTGAACCACTTTATAGCTGCACGTCCGTTCATTCATCCATTCATGATAACCAGTTTAATATTGATGGATGATATTAAAATAATCACTTAATTTTCTGAATAAAGTCTCAGCTCTGTTCATATTAATTTACTACTGATACTGTATAATGAACAAGATACTGAAACCGAACTGTTTATTCTGTAAATTGTACTTTTATTAAAATGAAAATGTCTACATATTTCCATCCTTAAATTGAATGAGGCAATCTTTCTAGTACCATATTTGCGCACACTCTTTTTGACAATCTTTCTCGATATTTAATTATTATTATTATATAATATAATACCATAATGCTTCCAAAAATGAATATAGAAATTCCACGAAAGAACCATTTATCTAATGAACAGTTCTGAAGAGTCCCCCAGCTTTTAATGTCGTTTATGTGTCTATGTGGTGTTTTTAATATGCTTTAAGACAAACCATGTGTAAATTCATAAGTCGACACCATTGCTGAGTATTTCCTCCTTAAAACTGCAGTGAACCAAAGACAGTCTCAAAAACACGCTTTGAAATCGCTGGTGTTTCTGACGTCACAAACTACCTTGTAACCAATCAGATCAACGTGTGATCGTCAACCAGTGGATCTCTGAGCTGAGTGAGTGAGTGGAGGTGGGGCTTATTTGCATATTCATAGAACCGCGTATACTAAATGAGACAAGGGTGTCGAGTTACATTCAAGATATTTTAAGGCATGATGAAGGAAAAAAATGCTTAAATATGTCATTGAGTTTCAAATATGGTGCGTTTTAAGGGATACAATTATTGACTAACAGGGCGACTTTAAAAAGAAAATTTTAATAATCTAAAGAACCTTTTTTCCGATGAAAACGTTCCACACTTTTAAAAATAAAGGCTCTTTATTGGCATCAAGGGTTCCATGAAGAATCTTTAACATCCACAGAATCCATCGCTCTAAAGGTTTTTTTCAGATTATCAAAATGTTCATAACACTAAGAAAAAATGCTTCTTTTAAGAACTTCTCACTGAAATGTTCTTCGGGGAATCAAAAATGGATCTCCTGTGGCATCACAATGAAAACACCCATACATCGATGCTGATCAGCATCCTTTATTTTGATCAAGTGAGCAAATCACAGTAATAGTTTCTGATCAGCAGAAGCTCATGGTGAGCTCAACCATCTGTTCTTCAGCTAATGATCTGGCGTTCATCAAGATAACGATCTAAAACTCTTCAAAGGTTGTGCAAGAACAATTAAAGAAGGAAAGCACTCGGACCGCTCGATTGCCTCAAACTGGACACACAGCTCGGAAATAAAGAAACCTCAGGAACTCTGGGAATTTAGAAAGGCTGAGAGGAGATTTCCTGCTGTTAAGAGAAAGCCATGTTTGTGAAGCTCTGCTGACGCTTGCATAAAGAAACAGTCGTGCAGTTTTTCAACTCTTTCGAGGAAGTACATCATGTGTAAACGGAAATATTTCTTTCCACAGTTTTACAGGGACATCTTTTCATTCTGCCAATAAACATAAAACTCTTTGTGATGCAGTTTTAAAACTGCGGTCCTCTCTGTGTCCTGTATATTAATAATAATAATGCAATATGTCTGCATTTCTCCTCTTCTCTAGCTCACTTCCTAGTTGTCTAATAATCCTGGCATTGTGTGTTACCAATATTGTTGGCTCTGTGATGCATTGCTTTTTTTAAAGAAGTTTTTGTGCCTTGAGTAAAATATTCATGGTTGAATTTTTCATGAGGTTTCAGCTTTATCATCCTTAAGGCTTGGTAAACACAGGACTCTGTTGGGGGGAATCTGTTTCAAACTGTTTACGGCCCGCTGTAAATGGGTTAAAGTGTGTTTGGTTCTCTGGACAGGTGGTATCTGGGAAATGTAAACAGGTTGCATGATAGATGCATAAATTGTTTGGCCCGCAAAGTCATTAAAATGCGGTGTGTGTGTGTGTTGATTTCAACCTTTTTTTCACTTCCAGCTCCAGGTGAGCCGAGAGAAGAAGCATGTTGGCAGCGTTATACACTGTAAGTAAGAGTTCAAACTGTTATCCGTGTGTGTTTATAATACCACACTAATGATGTGTCAGTTTTACAGAATCATGTCAGCCAGAAAATGAATTAGCTTGAATTGCTAATTTCTTTACACTCTTAAAAATAAAGGTTCTTAATTGGCATCTGTGGTTCCATGAAGAACCTTTAACATCCATGGAATCTTTCCGCACTCTTAAAAATAAAAGTTCCCTTTCAAGGGAACTCGAGCTGCGTTGATTGACGCTAAGGGAACGCTTTGCGTGATGATGTCTTGAAGCACATGTGAAATCAGCCCCAAGGTGTGGCGGAACGTCAGAGGCGGGTGACGTCATGAACCAGGGAACTATAAAGCCTGCCTAAACAAAGCAGCGCTAGCTTCTGTGTCTTCACAAGCGCTCCGTGTGAAATCTCTGCCTTCACCTGACAGATGCAGAGCCTACTCTTAGGGTTTGGAAGCACGCACTGCGGTTACTTCCGCCCTGATTGAGGCACGACACTGCAGCTATCTAGTTCTGTGGAGCTAGATGTTGTTAGTGTCGAAGCAGGAGATACTGAGGACTCGTCTCATGCTTCTCATGCGTCTCATGACACCTCAGTCTCATGCTTTTGAGGAGCTTGTTGAGGTTGTAAAAAGAGCGGTTGAAAGATTAAGCATCGATTGACCGGCAGATAAGCAGGATGTTCGTTCTAGAAGCAAACTAGACGAACGCTTCCTGCCCTCTCGTTCACAACCTCAATGCCAGGGCCTTCCGTTTTTCCCTGGTCTCCACACCTTGGTGTCGAGATTGTGGGATAAACCAGTTTCAAATGTGGTTTATAGTCCACAAACATCTCACTATTCCTCTATCACAAACTACAAAGAGCACGGTTATGGGGAGATGTCAAAGGTAGATGAGACACTTGCAAGCTATCTCTCCCATGAATCAGCATCTTCCCTTAAGGCCCCGGTATTACCCACCAAGACAGTCAGAACAACATCAGCTTTGGTGGGTAAGGCTTATTCAGCGGCTGGTCAGGCTACAGTATGCCTCCACACCATGTCACTGCTGCAGGTCTACCAGGCTGAATTGTTAAGAGACCTTGATGAGGGCGGGAGTATTGGCCCGAACGCGGTTTGTGAACTGCGTCGGGCCACAGATTTGTCTCTCGGGGCCGCCAAGGAGACGGCTAAAACTGTCGGCCGTTCTATGGCAGCCCTGGTGGCCACTGAGAGACATCTCTGGCTCAATCTCAGTAATATCAAAGAAAAAGATAAAAACTTCTTAATGGATGCACCTCTATCACTGTCTGGCCTCTTCAGCAACACGTGAATTCGGTTGTCGAGAGGTTTCAGGAGTCAGCTAAACAGTCGGCTGCATTCCAGAAACTCGTCCCCCGCCGCACACATGTCTCGGCCGCTACTGAGCGGAAGCAGTCCCGAACATCAAAACCAGTTCCTCACACCATGCCACACAGAAACAGAGTGTTGCTTCCCGTGCTCTCCCACAAAAAGACTGGGGACACGGAAAGCGCTCTCAACCGCAGCCATCGAGGGGTAAGACGGATCTGAGGACGTCATTATTTCCAAGAAGGCTCCGGGCAAAAGGTCCTGACGTCCGAGGGCGCAGGCCAATGAGGGCGTTCCCCCCGAAGCAGAGCGGTCAACACCTCATTACACGGTGCACGTCTCCCTTCGGTGCCCTCAGGGGACCGTTGTGCTAACCCTGTGTGCTTCAGGGTGCAGCGGTCTCCGGCGAGCAGATATCTCAGGGTCCACCCGGAAACATAGTGGTCCTGGGATGCCCGCCCCCTACGAGGAGGGTCCTAGAGCAGTCAGTTCAGTCGTTCCCTGCCGGTTCGATGTTACACAACAACAACAACAAAATCCAGAAGCCAGTCTCGAGAGGCTGGTACCTCTAGTAGAATTTTTGACAGTGTGGAAGATACTGCCAAATATTTCTCGTTGGGTCCTGCAGACCATAGAAAAGGGTTACCAAATACAGTTCGGGTCTCGCCCTCCCAGGTTTATGGGGGTCCTATCCACTGTGGTGGACCCCAAGCAGATTCTGGTAATGGAACAAGAGGTGAAAACCCTGTTGGAGAAAGGGGCAATAGAACATGTACCTCCCTCCAGCAGGGAAACCGGGTTTTACAGTCAGTTTTTCATCGTTCCAAAGAAGGATGAGGGGTTGCGTCCCATTTTGAATCTGAGAGTTCTGAACAAATCAGTCATGCAGCTAAAGTTCAAAGTTTTAACAATGAGACAAATCGTGCCACAGATCAGACCTGAGGACTGGTTTGTCGCGATAGATCTCAAGGACACATACTTCCACATTTCCATCCTTCCATATCACAGGAAGTTCCTGAGGTTTGCTTTCGGGGGCAAAGCATACTAATATCGGGTTCTTCCATTCGGCCTAGCACTATCACCCCGCACTTTCACGAAATGCGTAGATGCAGCTCTGGCGCCACTGCGTCTGCAGGGAATTCGCATCATGAACTACATCGACGACTGGTTGATTCTAGCTCAGTCACATCAGTTGGCGGTATTGAGGTGTCGTTCTCACCCACATGAGAGAGTTAGGGTTATGGTTAAACGCCAGAAAGACGCTCGACTCAGGGTCTATGGAGGGACCATCATCTCTCCTGGCATTTCAATCGCCTAGAGATGTTGGCTGTATTTCTTGCCCTCAAGAATTTCCTCCCAGACCTCAGAGGCCACCATGTGTTGGTCCACACAGATAACGCATTGGTGGTCGCCTATATAAATCATCAGGGGGGTTTGCGCTCGCATCCACTATGCAAACTGGAGCACCAAATCCTCCTCTGGTCTCAGGGGAAGCTGCTGTCACTCAGAGCAGCTTCCATCCCTGGGGTCCAGAATATAGGAGTAGACATCCTGTCGAGGCAGGGGCTGAGGCCCAGGGAATGGAGGCTCCACCCCGAGGTGGTGGAGCAGATATGGAGGGTGTTCGGCCAGGCTCAAGTAGATCTGTTTGTGTCTCGAGAGACGTCTCACTGTCCACTCTGGTTCTCCCTCACGCATCCAGCTCCTCTCGGACTGGATGCGATGATACAGACGTGGCCAAAGCTACGGTTGTATGCTTTTCACCTGATCACTCTGCTCCCGGGAGTTCTGGAGAGAGTTTGCTGGGACCATGTACGCCTACTCCTTATTGCCCTGCGGTGGCCGGGCAGTGTTTGGTTCCCCTATTTAGTGTCTCTCCTCGACGGGCCTCCTCTGGAGCTACCCGTCAGAAGGGACCTTCTGTTCCAAGCAGAGGGCTCAATTATTCACCCTCGACCAGAACTGTGGAACCCGTGGGCTTGGCCTCTGAGGGGTCTCTCAACAGGTCTGTCAACTGAGGTTGTGGAGACCATTCTACAATCCAGAGCTCCCTCCACGATGCTCTGAAGTGGAGAGTCTGGGTTTCTGGACCCAGTTAACTGCCCGGTTGGCACAGTGATGGAGCTCCTGCAGGAGCGGTTCACTGCAGGTCTATCCCCGTCAACTTTACAGGATTATGTGGCGGCCATAAGTGCTTACCACATTCCTTTAGGTGGAATGTCTTTGGGTAAAGACCCCTTGGTATCTCGTTTCCTTGGTAGCTCGCACCAGGGTGCCGACATGGGATCTGGCCATTGTCCTTCAAGGCCTTTCCCAGGCTCCCTTTGAGCCTTTGAAGGAGGTGCCAGCTAGGTTTCTTACATTGAAAGCTCTGTTCCTCCTCGCCATCTCATCTCTTAAAAGAATAGGAGATCTACAAGAATTGTCGGTTGCACCCTCGTGCTTAGAATTTGCGCCCGGCATGGTTAAAGCATTCTTTCACCCAAGACCAGGCTATATTCCCACGGTCCCCACTAATGTGGCTAGATCAATACTACTGCAGGCCTTCTGTCCTCCTCCTTTTCAAGATTCGGACCAGGAAAAGAACAATCTGCTATGCCCAGTTAGGGCACTGGATGTCTATGTCCACAGAGCTGCCCTGTGGTGTAAAGCTGAACAACTGTTCATATATTTTGGGCCCCCAAACAAAGGGTCCCCAGCATCTAAGCAGAGAATGAGCAAGTGGGTGGTCGAGGCTATCTCACTTGCTTATGAGTCGACTGGACAGCCTTCACTTATGGCTGTCCGGTCCCACTCTACTAGGAGTATGGCGGCCTCTAAGGCTCTAATGTCAGGAGTGCCCCTCCTGGACATTTGTGATGCAATAGGGTGGTCCTCACCGCATACATTCATCAGGTTCTACTATTTGGACTTGGACTCTACACCAGGGTCTCGGGTGCTTTCGTCCTAGTGCTGCTCTTAAGATTTCACAGAGGACAGAAGCTTCTCGCTATGATGGCGTTGGTATAGACCTCGGTTGGTATAGGCCTCGGTTATGACTGTAACCTTGGTTCCCTGAAGAGGGAACGAGACGCTACATCACCTGCCAAATCTCCTACGTGCCTGTCAGCAACTTACTTCAGTTACTTCAACGTTAATAGAGTGCTTTTTCTGAAACATTTTACTTGGATGTTTGTCTTAAAGTCCCCCTGTAGTCAATCAGTTTATCCCTTAAAACTAATCTTTGATCACCAATATTGCATATTTAAATGTTTTTTTTCCCTTGAAATATCTTGAATGTAACTCGACACCCTTGCCTCATTTAGTATGCACGGTTCTACGAATATGCAAATGAGCCCAGCCTCCACTCACTCACCTAGCTCAGAGATCCACTGGTTGACGATCACACGTTGATCTGATTGGTTACAAGGTAGTTTGTGACGTCAGAAACACCAGCGATTTCAAAGCGTGTTTTTGAGACTGTCTTTGGTTCACTGCAGTTTTAAGGAGGAAATACTCAGCAATGGTGTCGACTTATGAACTTACACATGGTTTGTCTTAAAGCATATTAAAAACACCACATAGACACATAAACAAGATTAAAAGCTGGATTTTCACCACAGGGCGACTTTAAGTTTTTTAAATATTACTATGAAAATTCAGAGAATATTCAAAAGTAACGTTCCTATAATATTTGAATAATGATAAAATAAAATGTTCCCTTAACGTTTCAAACTAGATGTTTTCACTCAATAACGTTTTCATCATAAAGTTTTTATCAGCTGTGTGATGAAAACACCCTTTTGGAACCTTTATATTGTGAATGCCTGTGATCTATAATATAGTGGGCTTTATCATAATTCTCATCAATATGACTGCGGTGAATCTCTGCTCACATGTTTGACTCTTCTGTTTACATTCTCTGAGCAGAGAGAGAGTCGACGGCCCCCGACACACACACAGACCACCGTATATGTCCAACACAAGTGGGAAAAACAAACAAGCTTCTGAACACAGTGTCCGGTCTCGGTCAACAACACGCTCCAGATCACCGGAGGGCACAGGTCCTCTACATCTCCTTCTTCATGAGCCGTTTCTGTGGTTACAATCAACCAGCGCTTCACTGAAATATCTCTTGAAATATAGAGCACGATATAATAGCCTCATGCACAATTTTCACATTTACCGGTTTGGAATGTGGAATATAAACTATAACAGGGTAAACTTCAATGGGGATTAATGAGAGACTGTGGCAAATAAAATTTTTGCTTTCCCATTTACTCCAACAGCAAAAACACAACACACTATTGCATTTCCCAAATAGGATTAACTGCATTAGAAAGCATTCTTTACCAGAGGCTTATATGACTTGCTTCTTTCTACAACACAGACACATTCTGAGTTATTTTAAACAATAGTGCTGTGCAACGATTAATCGCATCCAAAATAAAAGTTTGTTTACATAATATATACATGTATATATTTAAGAAAAACGTGTTGTTTATATACAAAATGTATATTTATATATAATATAAATTATGTATAACTATATATACACATTACATGCATATGTGCGTATTTATATAATATACAAAATAATTATACACAGTACATACACATATATTATGTAAACAAACTTTTATTTTGGATGCGATTAATCGTTGCCCATCACGAAAAAAAGCTTTATAATGGGAGTGAAAGGTACCTGATATTTTGAAGCCCAAAAAAGCGCATCCATCCACCATAAAAGTAATCCATCCGATTCCAGGGGTTAATAAAGGCCTTCTGAATTTAAGCAATGCGTTTTTGTAAGAAAAATATCTATATTCATAGCATTAGTTTGATGTTGGTTTGTTTAATTGGTTAGTGAGAAAGCAAATGAAACTCAGTTGACCAGCTTACCTGAGTAAACATGAATCCGCAGCGGTTTACACTGTCGAGTGGATGCCATGTCAGAAAGATGAAAATTACAGTTTTCAATTAAAATGAACAAGTTCGTTGGTGGGCTTTAATTTCATATACATATTTCTGGCAAGACTCGATCATGGAAAGCGTTTCGCTTCTCGTTCGCGGCACGAGCTGAAAGACAAACCGAGAGCGCGACCTGTGAAGTCCGATTCACTAACAAATGACTCTTACGAACAATGAATCGTTCTAATAAAAAAAATAAAAAAATAAAAATCGAATTGAATCAGTATCACCAATCCTTCACGGAGCGAATCATCTGTGCCACAAATAATGCAAACATATTCCATCGTTATCTGTAAACCTCTTCGTTCATGCATATCCTCATTTTTATAACTTACTATAAGATGTCTGGTCATGAAATTAATTTGATGAGTCTTATTTAATAAAATAACAAAATATAAATGACAAGGGAAAATGTTAACTAAAAGAGAAACAAATGCATGTTTTTGGAGGGTCTTGAGATCGATTATTATTGAAGCTTATTTCCACCAAAAAATAAAAAAGGCAAAGGTTTTGTGCTCTAAGAAAAGCTGCAGTATTTTCAGTAAATTCTGTAGTTAGATGCTATTAAGCATATATAGTGCAAATAGTGGCAGATACTATTTGCCCTTCAGTGTATTATAAAACTATGAAATAATAACAACATAATGAGTAAATAATTATATTAAAACCATTAAACGGATGCCGCGTTATTGAGACAGTAAAGCCTCAGCGACCGCTAACCCCACTCGATAAACACTTTATTCCTACTATTAAATACATGTTATGCACTTTAGTTCCACTTTTCAAATATTTTCTTCATATTAACTGCAAATAAACGTCTCTCTCCGAGCTGATATGCGATGGGAAAAGGGAGAAGAATGCGTTCGATGAAAGTTTTCCTCTCTTCACCACTGCTGTTATCAGACAGGTTTCTTCTGTCAATCAGAGACTGGTGGGCGGAGTTACCGTTGCCTTGGTGTCAATACCAGGGGGGCAGGGTTTTATATTATTTTGAAGTAGCCCCGGGCGCCGCCATTGGCCCCCACCTGCTGTTAGCATCCCATTGACTCCCATTCATTTTGGCGTCACTTTGACAGTGAATAACTTTACATCTGAGGCGTTTAAAGACTCCATTTGTCCATTATTTATTTCTAAAGAAACACGAAAATGTATAAAAGGCTCCATTACCTTGTATCTTACGTTACGGCCCCATAGAAGCAGTTTTTGTAAAAATAGGCTAACGATTGCGTCATAACCACGCGACTCTCTGTCGTACAGTAGAGAGATTACCGTATGGACAGGAGGAGAAGCTCGTGGGCAATCGGGGGGACGTGGAGGCAAAATGACAAAATAATTAATCAGAATACCTAGCAAAAGTTTCTCCTGCTCCTAGCTCATGGACACCTCCTACTCACACTCTCCGTCTCTGCAAGTTTCGGAAGGGAATGATTCAGATTTCTCTCGGCACAGCTACTAGAAGACAGACGGGTTGCTCACATCACATCTACGTCGTCAAGCTCAGTTTGAGTCTGCGCAGTACGCTCAGCCATCAGGAAGAGAGAGCTTCAGTACGCTCAGCCATCAGGAAGAGAGAGCTTCAGTACGCTCGACCATCAGGAAGTGAGAGCTTCAGTACGCTCAGCCATCAGGAAGAGAGAGCTTCAGTACGCTCGACCATCAGGAAGTGAGAGCTTCAGTACACTCACCATCAGGAAGAGAGAGCTTCAGTACGCTCAGCCATCAGGAAGTGAGAGCTTCAGTACGCTCAGCCATCAGGAAGAGAGAGCTTCAGTACGCTCAGCCATCAGGAAGTGAGAGCTTCAGTACACTCACCATCAGGAAGAGAGAGCTTCAGTACGCTCAGCCATCAGGAAGAGAGAGCTTCAGTACGCTCAGCCATCAGGAAGAGAGAGCTTCAGTACGCTCAGCCATCAGGAAGTGAGAGCTTCAGTACGCTCAGCCATCAGGAAGTGAGAGCTTCAGTACGCTCAGCCATCAGGAAGTGAGAGCTTCAGTACGCTCAGCCATCAGGAAGTGAGAGCTTCAGTACACTCACCATCAGGAAGTGAGAGCTTCAGTACACTCACCATCAGGAAGAGAGAGCTTCAGTACGCTCAGCCATCAGGAAGAGAGAGCTTCAGTACGCTCAGCCATCAGGAAGTGAGAGCTTCAGTACGCTCAGCCATCAGGAAGTGAGAGCTTCAGTACACTCACCATCAGGAAGTGAGAGCTTCAGTACACTCACCATCAGGAAGAGAGAGCTTCAGTACGCTCAGCCATCAGGAAGTGAGAGCTTCAGTACGCTCAGCCATCAGGAAGAGAGAGCTTCAGTACGCTCACCATCAGGAAGTGAGAGCTTCAGTACACTCACCATCAGGAAGAGAGAGCTTCAGTACGCTCAGCCATCAGGAAGTGAGAGCTTCAGTACACTCACCATCAGGAAGTGAGAGCTTCAGTACGCTCACCATCAGGAAGAGAGAGCTTCAGTACGCTCACCATCAGGAAGTGAGAGCTTCAGTACGCTCACCATCAGGAAGTGAGAGCTTCAGTACGCTCAGCCATCAGGAAGTGAGAGCTTCAGTACGCTCAGCCATCAGGAAGTGAGAGCTTCAGTACACTCACCATCAGGAAGTGAGAGCTTCAGTACACTCACCATCAGAAAGAGAGAGCTTCAGTACGCTCAGCCATCAGGAAGTGAGAGCTTCAGTACGCTCAGCCATCAGGAAGAGAGAGCTTCAGTACGCTCAGCCATCAGGAAGTGAGAGCTTCAGTACACTCACCATCAGGAAGAGAGAGCTTCAGTACGCTCAGCCATCAGGAAGAGAGAGCTTCAGTACGCTCAGCCATCAGGAAGAGAGAGCTTCAGTACACTCAGCCATCAGGAAGAGAGAGCTTCAGTACGCTCAGCCATCAGGAAGAGAGAGCTTCAGTACACTCACCATCAGGAAGAGAGAGCTTCAGTACGCTCAGCCATCAGGAAGTGAGAGCTTCAGTACGCTCAGCCATCAGGAAGTGAGAGCTTCAGTACACTCACCATCAGGAAGAGAGAGCTTCAGTACGCTCAGCCATCAGGAAGAGAGAGCTTCAGTACACTCACCATCAGGAAGTGAGAGCTTCAGTACGCTCAGCCATCAGGAAGTGAGAGCTTCAGTACGCTCAGCCATCAGGAAGTGAGAGCTTCAGTACGCTCAGCCATCAGGAAGAGAGAGCTTCAGTACGCTCACCATCAGGAAGAGAGAGCTTCAGTACGCTCACCATCAGGAAGAGAGAGCTTCAGTACGCTCAGCCATCAGGAAGAGAGAGCTTCAGTACACTCACCATCAGGAAGAGAGAGCTTCAGTACGCTCAGCCATCAGGAAGTGAGAGCTTCAGTACGCTCAGCCATCAGGAAGAGAGAGCTTCAGTACGCTCAGCCATCAGGAAGAGAGAGCTTCAGTACGCTCAGCCATCAGGAAGTGAGAGCTTCAGTACACTCACCATCAGGAAGAGAGAGCTTCAGTACACTCAGCCATCAGGAAGAGAGAGCTTCAGTACGCTCAGCCATCAGGAAGTGAGAGCTTCAGTACGCTCAGCCATCAGGAAGTGAGAGCTTCAGTACGCTCAGCCATCAGGAAGAGAGAGCTTCAGTACGCTCAGCCATCAGGAAGAGAGAGCTTCAGTACGCTCAGCCATCAGGAAGTGAGAGCTTCAGTACACTCACCATCAGGAAGACAGAGCTTCAGTACGCTCAGCCATCAGGAAGAGAGAGCTTCAGTACACTCACCATCAAGGCAAGGCAAGGCAAGGCAAGTTTATTTATATAGCACATTTCATACACAATGGCAATTCAAAGTGCTTTACATAGAAGAAATTAAAATAATAAAAAGAAATAAGAATAATTAAAACAGTTTAGAAAAATAAAAAATAAAATACAGTACAAACAGTCGGACGAACATTGGCACAGTGCTCATTCAGTAAATGCATAGTTAAACAGATGTGTTTTGAGTCTGGATTTGAATGTGACTACAGTAGGAGCACATCTGATCTCCTCTGGAAGCTGGTTCCAGCTGCGGCTGGCATAATAGCTAAAAGCAGACTCGCCATGCTTAGAGTGAACCCTTGGTATTTCAAGCTGATATGATCCTAATGATCTGAGTGATCTGTTGGGTTTATATTCAGTGAGCATATCTGCAATGTATTGAGGTCCTAGGCCATTGAATGATTTATATACCAGTAATAATACTTTAAAATCAATCCTAAGTTTAACTGGGAGCCAGTGTAAAGACCTGAGGACTGGTGTGATATGTTCATATTTTCTGGTTCTGCTCAGAATCCTGGCGGCAGCGTTCTGTATGAGCTGCAACTGTCTTATGGTCTTTTTGGGAAGGCCAGTGAGGAGTCCATTACAATAATCCACCCTGCTGGTGATGAAAGCATGCACAAGTTTCTCTAAGTCTTGTCTGGAAACAAAGCATCTAATTCTTGCAATATTTTTCAGATGATAGTATGCTGATTTAGTTATTGCTTTGACATGACTACTGAAACTAAGCTCTGACTCTAGTGTCACACCAAGATTCCTGACTTGATTTTTGGTTGTTTGACCCCTAGAGTGAAGGTATGCGTTCACCTTGAGAACTTCATCTTTGTTTCCAAACGCAATGACTTCAGTTTTGTCTTTGTTTAACTGAAGAAAGTTTTGACACATCCAACTGTTGACTTCATCAATGCATTGGCACAGGGAGTCAATGGGGCTATAATCGTTGGGCGATAGGGCTAAGTAGAGCTGTGTGTCGTCTGCATAGCTGTGGTAAGAGATTTGGTTCTTTCTCATTATTTGGCTCATTGGGAGCATATACAGGTTGAACAGGAGTGGCGCAAGAATTGAGCCTTGAGGGACTCCGCATGTCATGGATGTCCACTCAGACTTATGGTCTCCTATACTCACATAATAACCTCTCCCATCTAAGTATGACCTGAACCATTTTAGGACTATCCCAGAAAGCCCCACCCAGTTTTCCAGCCTGTCCAGAAGTATGTTGTGATCGACAGTGTCAAATGCAGCACTGAGGTCGAGTAGTACCAGCACTGATAATTTGCCTGAGTCAGTATTTAAGCGAATATCGTTTATTATCTTTATGAGCGCTGTCTCTGTGCTGTGGTGCGGTCGGAAACCAGATTGAAAATTGTCAAAGTATCCATTCGAGCATAAGAATTTGTTCAGCTGATTGAAGACAACTTTTTCAATGATCTTACCTATGAAAGGAAGATTTGAGATTGGTCTATAGTTGCTTAATATGGTCTTATCCAGATTGCTCTTTTTCAGGAGGGGCTTGACAACTGCAGTTTTTAGGGAGTTTGGAAAACTCCCAGAGAGAAGTGAAGCATTTACCACTTCTAGAAGATCTGCTTCTAAACTGTTTAACACACTTTTGAAAAACGATGTGGGAAGTGTGTCAAGAGCGCAGGTTGATGTTTTAAGGTGCTGTACGGTTTCTTCCAAAATTTTGCCATCAATTTCTTTGAAATCAGACATAGTAACTACTTTCTCAGGTGGTTTGATCTGTCTGACCCCAGCGCAAGTCAAGGATGTGCTGATCACCTTTCTGATATTATTGATTTTCTCAGAGAAGAAAGAAGCAAACTCACGGCACTTGCTGTCTGAGAGCATTTCACTGGGAATCTGGCTTGGGGGGTTTGTCAGTCTCTCTACAGTAGCAAAAAGAGTGCGTGTGTTGTTTAAATTACTGTTTATAATATTTGAGAAGAAAGTCTGTCTAGCTTTGCCTAGTTCCATATTGAAAGCATGAAGGCTGTCTTTGTAGATGTTATAATGGACTAAAAGTTTTGTCTTCCGCCACATGCGCTCTGCTTTTCTGCATTGTCTTTTCATATTTTGCACTGCTGTTGAGTTTCTCCAAGGTGCCTTTTGTCTGCCACTCTTCTTCCTGACTTTCACAGGAGCAATATCATCAATTACACCTTTAACTTTTGAGTTAAAAGAATCAAGGAGAAAATCAACAGAGTCTGCAGATATGCTTGGTGTTAAAGATATAGCCTTCATAAATAGGACACTAGTGTTCTCATTTAAGCATCTCTTCTTGACAGACACAGATCTAGCTTCAGTGGCAGGAGAGATCAATATATCAAAGAAAATACAGAAATGATCAGACAGTGCTACATCCTTAATAACAATCGATGAAATGTTTAGACCCTTACTGATAAGTAAATCTAAAGTGTGTCCACGATTGTGTGTGGGTCCATGTACATGCTGAGTCAGATCAAAAGTTTTTAAAACAGTTTTGATTTCTTTTGCCATATTGTTTTCTGCATTATCTATATGGATGTTAAAATCTCCAGCAATGGCAAAACAGTCAAACTCTGAGGTAATTGTTGATAACAGTTCTGTAAAGTCCTCAGCAAAGGCTGGAGAGTATTTTGGAGGCCTGTAAATAATGAAAAGTAAAATGCGTGGAGCACCTTTTAACACAATACCCAGATATTCGAAAGACAAGTAATTCCCAAATGATGTTTGCTTACATTGATAGATATCTTTAAAAAGAGCAGCTAGACCCCCACCTCTCTTAACAGCTCTGCAGACACTCATAAAAGTAAAGTTAGGAGGGGCTGCTTCATTGAGGATTGTTGCACTGCAGCTGTCTTCTAGCCAGGTTTCATTTAGAAGCATAAAATCCAGGTTGTTTGTGGTTATTAAGTCGTTGACTAGAAGTGATTTATTTTTAAGTGAGCGAATGTTTAAAAGAGCTAACTTAACAGACTTACTTTTCCCCACAGCAATATTAGTTTGACGTGTAATAGGCACCAGATTAGTTGGGTTTGCTGTACGGCTATTGAAGGCCTTAGACTTTCTATCATGTAATAGAACAGCAATAGAGAAAGATACAGGCACACTGGGTTCCCGCTTGTTTTGTAAACATTTGAGAAAGTTACTGTTATCAAAACGGGGACCCGACACATATCACTGAGAGCTGGTATCAGTTGTTTTTGGTTCACCTCGAGCAGAAGGAGGAGGGTGTGGGCCCTGGCGTTGTGGCAGAGGCCGAAGAGCTCTCACAGGAGGAGGGGGAGGGCGAGCTGGGCCCGCAGGCTTTGGTGGTAGTGGTGCCTGTCTTTTTTTTGTTGGTATCTGGGGGCTTGCAGCAAAAGAGTGGGATAGTCTGGTTCCAGCATGCACCAGTTCTTCCATTTTCTGTGAGAAGCACAGTAGTGGCGTTGCAGGGGAGAGGGAGAAAGTGTCTGGTGAAAGGGGCTGTTGCTCTGGTGTTATAGGAGGCTGTAATATGCTGTCCTGGCTTCCCTGGCTGTTTTCCAGGAAGTCGTCCTTGGGTGCTGAATCTTCAAGCAGTTCTGATATGGCTGTCTGTGGTGAGCTCTGTGTGCAGGGCTCAGCTGAGATTGTGTCCGTGAGCAGAGGTTGTTGTGGCGGAGTGGTGTTATCATGTCCATTTTGCTGCTGAAGTGAAGTCCCGTGGTCATTCATACTGTGTCCAGGTGTGTGTGTGCCGTTCAGATTGAGTGGATTGGCACAAACCGCAGAAGGATGATTTAGGGAGAAGTAGATATTGTCCTTTAACACTCTTGAACCAAGTTTGTTTGGGTGATGGCCATCCCGATGAAACAGTTGTCGTTGACTCCAGAAAAGATTGAAATTGTCAATGAAGTTCACTGCTTTTATATTGCAGGTTTTTTGCAGCCATGTATTTAGCCCAAGCAACCGTGAAAACCTGTTTGTTCCTCTTGCTGGTAGTGGTCCACTGATGAATGTTTGAACTTTCAGTCTTTTAAGTGTTTCAAAAAGTTTATTGAAATCCTTCTTAAGGAGTTCTGACTGCTCTTTATGAATATCATTCTTCCCCACATGTATGATGAGTCGATTAGCAGTCTTATGTTTCATCAGAATGTTCTGAAGTTCCCTGTTTATATCAGAAGTTGTTGCTTGTGGAAGGCAGCACGTAATTGTATCCCTGGTGCTAATGTTTCTGATTATGGAGTCCCCCACTATCAGAGTCCTGGGCTCGGCTGCGCTCTGAGCTGAGTGCCGCTGTCTGCTCGACCTTGAGCGCCAGTTAGCATCAGTGTTAGCTACTGGCCTATTCAGTCTGTGTTCGATCACATTCATCACATTTGTGGATTCCTCATTTACATTCATTAGTACTTCAAATCTGTTCTCAAGATGTATAGGCAGTGGTAGCAGACCAGTGTTTGCAATCCTTGTCAGAGCTGTATCTGGGGTAGAGGATGCTACTGCGGTAATATGTGATGCTCGTGACAATCTGATGTCTCGAGTGCCTTTGGGTTTAGCTCCCTGTTTGTGCCATCGATTAGTAAGTCGATCGGCTTGTTTCTCTACCTGTCGAGGAGTACTAGTTTCATGGGACTCACCGGTATGCTGAGGGTGTCCATGACGAAGCTCTGTTGTGTGCTCCGTCTGGTTTGGTGGTCCCGTAAGTAACTTTGTTTCTAGAACTGCAATCCTTTGTAAAAGTCTGTGGCAGTTGGTGCAGCAAGTAGATTCCAGAAGAGGCATTTTCTCTCTTATCCTTGTAGGCAGTTGTGTTTTCCTTTCCCGGTATGTAAGCTGGTCGGGTAAAAGAATTCTCAGTTTTTGTAGTAATCCAAACTTTGTCGTATGAGCACTGTGCTGATTTGCTGAAGTTAAAATTAGGTGATAAAAGGAAATAAAATAAAGGAAATAAAATATAGAAAAAATAGGAGATAAAATGTAAAAGCGATAGAGCAAAACGCGGAGCAGTAAGCAAGAGCGTCCGAACAGTAGCTGAGCAGGAAGTACCATCAGGAAGTGAGAGCTTCAGTACGCTCAGCCATCAGGAAGTGAGAGCTTCAGTACGCTCAGCCATCAGGAAGTAAGAGCTTCAGTACGCTCAGCCATCAGGAAGAGAGAGCTTCAGTACACTCACCATCAGGAAGTGAGAGCTTCAGTACGCTCAGCCATCAGGAAGTGAGAGCTTCAGTACGCTCAGCCATCAGGAAGAGAGAGCTTCAGTACGCTCAGCCATCAGGAAGTGAGAGCTTCAGTACACTCACCATCAGGAAGTGAGAGCTTCAGTACGCTCAGCCATCAGGAAGTGAGAGATTCAGTACGCTCAGCCATCAGGAAGAGAGAGCTTCAGTACGCTCAGCCATCAGGAAGTGAGAGCTTCAGTACGCTCAGCCATCAGGAAGAGAGAGCTTCAGTACGCTCAGCCATCAGGAAGTGAGAGCTTCAGTACGCTCAGCCATCAGGAAGAGAGAGCTTCAGTACGCTCAGCCATCAGGAAGAGAGAGCTTCAGTACGCTCAGCCATCAGGAAGAGAGAGCTTCAGTACGCTCAGCCATCAGGAAGAGAGAGCTTCAGTACACTCAGCCATCAGGAAGAGAGAGCTTCAGTACGCTCAGCCATCAGGAAGTGAGAGCTTCAGTACGCTCAGCCATCAGGAAGAGAGAGCTTCAGTACACTCACCATCAGGAAGAGAGAGCTTCAGTACGCTCAGCCATCAGGAAGAGAGAGCTTCAGTACACTCACCATCAGGAAGAGAGAGCTTCAGTACGCTCACCATCAGGAAGAGAGAGCTTCAGTACGCTCAGCCATCAGGAAGAGAGAGCTTCAGTACGCTCAGCCATCAGGAAGTGAGAGCTTCAGTACGCTCAGCCATCAGGAAGAGAGAGCTTCAGTACACTCACCATCAGGAAGAGAGAGCTTCAGTACGCTCAGCCATCAGGAAGAGAGAGCTTCAGTACACTCACCATCAGGAAGAGAGAGCTTCAGTACGCTCAGCCATCAGGAAGAGAGAGCTTCAGTACACTCACCATCAGGAAGAGAGAGCTTCAGTACACTCACCATCAGGAAGAGAGAGCTTCAGTACGCTCAGCCATCAGGAAGAGAGAGCTTCAGTACACTCACCATCAGGAAGAGAGAGCTTCAGTACACTCACCATCAGGAAGAGAGAGCTTCAGTACGCTCAGCCATCAGGAAGAGAGAGCTTCAGTACACTCACCATCAGGAAGAGAGAGCTTCAGTACGCTCACCATCAGGAAGAGAGAGCTTCAGTACGCTCAGCCATCAGGAAGAGAGAGCTTCAGTACGCTCAGCCATCAGGAAGTGAGAGCTTCAGTACGCTCAGCCATCAGGAAGAGAGAGCTTCAGTACACTCACCATCAGGAAGAGAGAGCTTCAGTACGCTCAGCCATCAGGAAGAGAGAGCTTCAGTACACTCACCATCAGGAAGTGAGAGCTTCAGTACGCTCAGCCATCAGGAAGAGAGAGCTTCAGTACACTCACCATCAGGAAGAGAGAGCTTCAGTACGCTCAGCCATCAGGAAGAGAGAGCTTCAGTACACTCACCATCAGGAAGAGAGAGCTTCAGTACGCTCAGTCATCAGGAAGAGAGAGCTTCAGTACGCTCAGCCATCAGGAAGAGAGAGCTTCAGTACACTCACCATCAGGAAGAGAGAGCTTCAGTACGCTCAGCCATCAGGAAGAGAGAGCTTCAGTACACTCAGCCATCAGGAAGAGAGAGCTTCAGTACGCTCAGCCATCAGGAAGAGAGAGCTTCAGTACGCTCAGTCATCAGGAAGAGAGAGCTTCTAATTGACTTCACTTTGTCTCCGTTGAATCCAATGGGGTCACTGTGTCCATTTCTTTTACTGTCTATGGTCAATACACACTTTTTATCTCACAATGGCGAGTTTACATCGCTTGTAACGATGTAACGTTACATCACACAATTCCGAGTTTATATCTCGCAATTCTGAGAAATAAAGTCAGGATTGCATGATAAAGTCGCAATTGCGTGTTATAAAGTCAGAATTGCGAGAAATAAACAAGCTATTATGAGAAAAAAATCAGATTTGCGAGTTTATATCTTACAATTCTGACTTTATATCTCGCAATTCTGACTTTATATCTCGCAATTATGACTTTATATCACGCAATTCTGACTTTATATCTCACAATTGTGACTTTATATCACGCAATTCTGACTTTATATCTCGCAATTCTGACTTTATATCATGCAATTCTGACTTTATATCTCACAATTCTGACTTTATATCACGCAATTCTGACTTTATATCTCACAATTCTGACTTTATATCATGCAATTGTGAGAAAAAAATCCTGAATTGTGAGATAAAAATGAGCAAATGACCTTTTTTATGGTCTGAGATTTAGTTGTGAACAGTTTTCAGTAGGAATGAACGTAATCCATCCTAATAACAGTGATGTATAATCCTACTTTTCATGCATTGCTGAAAGCTGCTTCTCTCCGAATCACCCACTTTAGAAGAGCAACTCGCAGAGTTTTAGTAGTAAATCTAAAGGGAATCTTACTTTAATACCACAGTGAAACTATTACCTCTTCTCCAGAGTCATTACCTAGATACCGTGGTAAACACATACCACTAATGTCAATGCTGATGACGCAGAAGAGCCAGGGACGAGATTCAGATCCAGAGCGAGTGTGAATTCACACTGAAGGCGAATGTGACTCGATCAGCCAATAAAGCAGTGATGATGGGAGTCCTGAGGTTCAATGAGTGTCAGTCTGAAGACTGAGGGAAGCATTCACTGGGAATTATCCGCACATTCACCTCCCAGTAAACCAGTTAGAAGGGCATGCCCTCCAGTCCCCGAGGCCAGAACTCACAGATGGAGACTGAGATGCATTTCTTCATGGATATATTGGCAATTTATTATTCCCTCAATGGCACCGGGTCTGTCTCTAGATCACAGTGCCGGCGGTGTTGCTGGAGGCCGTTGTGTTGTTGCTTTGGAAATGATGAATTAAGGGAAAATGAGTTCTTGGAAGAGGGTGTGTTCATGGCGAGAGGAACATGGAATTTCTTAGGCAAGCTCTTGGCTGATGGATTTTATATTTAGACTGTCTCACAGTCGTACTATAAGCCTATCTAAACACTGGTGCAGATAAGCCAGCTTCATCAATTTTCATCCCAGAACACCATATGCAGAACCTTAAGTGTTCACTATCATTTTTAATATTTTCATTTATTTTATGTGTGTATATATACGGTATGCATGACATTAGAAATAACAGTCTTTTTAAATGGAACAGTTTATAACAGTTTCCATTAGTCAAAATCTTTAAAAATAATAATAATAATAATAATTCTAAAAACTAATTTTGTTTTTTGTTGAGTTTCATATTTGATCCAATGGGCTTTTATAGCTCATATATGATAAAGTGAGAATATGGAGAGAGAAAAAAACTGTTTGAAAAAAGAAATTTGGTGCAGATGTTGATATTTATATGATATTCTGCATGATGCTTGTAATGTAAATCAATGAGATGCTTACAAAATACTTATAAATATCAATATCTGCCAAAAATATGTCTTAGTGAGATGATATTTAAATGCTTAGTTTTATAATCAAAGCCCTGTAGTTTTAAAACATTAAATGCAATGATGATTGAGAGAGGAATAAATAAACCTTCCTCAAAAGCCTGATGATATTTGACACTCATGATGGATTTTTCCAAAAAGTTATGTCTTTATAATCAAGTAAACCTGCTTCAGTCCAGCTGAAATATTACTAACAATATGAAAGTTATTCTTGCGTTTTCTTTGATAAAGATCAGTGGAGATTCGACAGCAGAAAGACACGTGAATCACGAGCTGAAGTTTGTGCAATTATACTAAAAAACTTTTACATGATAAAAGAGTCTAAACTATCAATCAGACACAGAAGGACTGGAGGAGATTTGATCATGTTGATCATTTAGAGCCGTAGAAATGAAAAAAATTATATTCAAAACATCTATATTAGCATTAATGCTGGTCATTTCTGTGTACATGCATGTTGACAGCATTTGTATGACGGTGTTTATTCTGTGAAAGCATGTTGATGAAGAGCTCAAACTGAAGCGTCTGCTCAATAGAATTCCTCCACACAAATTAGTCTGACACAAAAGTACACAGACACAAGAACTGGGAAGCAAATTCCACAGAAAGGAAAAAGATGCTGTTTTGCGTCAACGAATATTTTTCTTCTTTACTGAAACTGAGCCATGGGACAAAATCCAACTGAAACTGCCACAAAACATCTTGAATATTTCCTAAATGAACTCAGATCTGAATGATTGCGATGTTGTATGGTATGAGTGTGTGTTCAGTGTGTGATATGAACTGATAAGAATGTAAAAGTGAAATGCAATGTAAGTCGCTTTGGATAAAAGCATCTGCCAAATGCTTAAATGTAAATGTAAATGATATATTCTGAACTGTAATTGCTTATAAGGCCATGATGTGGTGTTTGTACTTTAGTAAACCTTCTATTTGACCCCAAGAATGAACTGAGATAAAACAGAGACGCTCTCGGGATGAAACACAGTCCCTGCTGGCTTTATTCACACAGACACACTATCCTTCAGGTGAAAACACACAACGACACACACTCTTCTGTCTGATGCATGAGGAACAAACCTCTGGGAATGTGTGTGAAGTGACGACGTCTGCGACCGAACAGCTGATCTCAGAAAACCTTGCAACCTTTTATAGTGTTTAGATCTAAAACACATGTTCGTATGACATCAAAAAGTACTTAAACTCTATTGTCTTTCTCTATTGTTTCAAGACAAGTTAAGGTCAATCAGCAGAACAGGGACGTGCAGAGAGTTCCTCAGGAGCTCAAATGGAAAGAAAAAAGGGGCATATATATATATACAGGTCCTTCTCAATAAATTAGCATATTGTGATAAAGTTCATTATTTTCCATAATGTAATGATAAAAATTAAACTTTCATATATTTTAGATTCATTGCACACCAACTGAAATATTTCAGGTCTTTTATTGTTTTAATACTGATGATTTTGGCATACAGCTCATGAAAACCCAAAATTCCTGTCTCAATAAATTAGCATATCATGAAAAGGTTCTCTAAACGAGCTATTAACCTAATCATCTGAATTCACTAATTAACTCTAAACACCTGCAAAAGATTCCTGAGGCTTTTAAAAACTCCCAGCCTGGTTCATTACTCAAAACCGCAATCATGGGTAAGACTGCTGACCAGAAGGCCATCATTGACACCCTCAAGCAAGAGGGTAAGACACAGAAAGAAATGTCTGAACGAATAGGCTGTTCCCAGAGTGCTGTATCAAGGCACCTCAGTGGGAAGTCTGTGGGAAGGAAAAAGTGTGGCAAAAAACGCTGCACAACGAGAAGAGGTGACCTGACCCTGAGGAAGATTGTGGAGAAGGACCGATTCCAGACCTTGGGGGACCTGCGGAAGCAGTGGACTGAGTCTGGAGTAGAAACATCCAGAGCCACCGTGCACAGGCGTGTGCAGGAAATGGGCTACAGGTGCCGCATTCCCAAGGTCAAGCCACTTTTGAACCAGAAACAGCGGTAGAAGCGCCTGATCTGGGCTACAGAGAAGCAGCACTGGACTGTTGCTCAGTGGTTGCTCAAATTTTGCATGTCATTCGGAAATCAAGGTGCCAGAGTCTGGAGGAAGACTGGGGAGAAGGAAATGCCAAAATGCCTGAAGTCCAGTGTCAAGTACCCACAGTCAGTGATGGTCTGGGGTGCCATGTCAGCTGCTGGTGTTGGTCCACTGTGTTTTATCAAGGGCAGGGTCAATGCAGCTTGCTATCAGGAGATTTTGGAGCACTCCATGCTTCCATCTGCTGAAAAGCTTTATGGAGATGAAGATTTCATTCTTCAGCATGACCTGGCACCTGCTCACAGTGCCAAAACCACTGGTAAATGGTTTACTGACCATGGTATTACTGTGCTCAATTGGCCTGCCAACTCTTCTGACCTGAACCCCATAGAGAATCTGTGGGATATTGTGAAGAGAAAGTTGAGAGACGCAAGACCCAACACTCTGGATGAGCTTAAGGCCGCTATCGAAGCATCCTGGGCCTCCATAACACCTCAGCAGTGCCACAGGCTGATTACGGCCATGCCACGCCGCATTGAAGCAGTCATTTCTGCAAAAAGGATTCCCGACCAAGTATTGAGTGCATAACTGAACATAATTATTTGAAGGTTGACTTTTTTTTGTATTAAAAACACTTTTCTTTTATTGGTCGGATGAAATATGCTAATTTATTGAGACAGGAATTTGGGGTTTTCATGAGCTGTATGCCAAAATCATCAGTATTAAAACAATAAAAGACCTGAAATATTTCAGTTGGTGTGCAATGAATCTAAAATATATGAAAGTTTAATTTTTATCATTACATTACATATGCATATGCATATGCATTACATTACATATGCATTAAATAGAAAACCATTATTTTAAATTGTAATGATTTTTTTCTGTATTTTTGATCAAATAAATTCAGACTTGATGCGCATAAGGGACTTCTTTAAAAAAAAAAAATAATGAACTTTATCACAATATGCTAATTTATTGAGAAGGACCTGTATATATATACAGCTTTGCATCAGAAATAAATGATTTTTTTTAACGTATATTAAAATAGAAAACCATTATTTTAAATTGTAATGATTTTTTTCTGTATTTTTGATCAAATAAATTCAGACTTGATGCGCATAAGGGACTTCTTTAAAAAAAAAAAAAAAAAAAAATTAATGTGTGTGCAAATCTTTGACCAGTAGTACTGTAATATTATACTATTGCTGCAAAATTATCAAAAATGTTAAAATAATAAAGTCTTTTCACGTCACCATTTCGCGTGTTGTTGTCAGCCTGCACTTCACATAATAGGCCTGTAGGTGGTACTAAACTATGATAGTTTCATCAAATGGTAAACGGTATTATCAATATAGACTTTTGGTGCTGGTTTTGTTCAGTGCTTTGTAGCCAGTTAACATCTATTGTTTCAAAGACGCAGATTCAGATCGCTTGATAAATGTAAATTCGTCTGTCCATGTAATTTTCAAATGATTTATTTATAAATTGCCGGAAAATTATCGCTCCACTTCACATTATCCAATGAAATTTGAACTTGTTATGTCAGATGACGATTGGTCGGTGAATTATACATGACAAACAGGCTTCAATGAATTATGTTATATTTTAAAATATGTGATATGTGGATTCTTCATTGAATCGACACACTACCTTTTATTATTGAAAAAAGAAAAGTGAAAAAATTGTTTAGTTTATTTTTTTCCTGCCGTCGAGCCATATACTCACTGAAAGAACCATATTTGGCTCGAGAGCATCGGTTCCCGAGCATACTGTGGGATACCTACGTTTACAGTAGTTGCATTTTCATTTTAAAACGCATTACTTTTGCTACGGTTATGCCTGCCGTCCACACACACACTACTCCGGAGTTTTAGACCCTCGAAAAGAGACTGACCCCTTCATTCAAAACCGAAGCAAGACACCTCAGACTGACAGAAACGTAAAAATAAACGTGTATTTAGGCTACTTTAGTTTTGTACACATAGTCATGTTAATTATAATCAAATGCATTTTGTTTTATTAACCACAATATTATCATTGATATTTGTTTGAGAAGGGCACTTTTGATTAATTCTGAAATAGGGCAGGGGCTTGAGCACCCAAAGCCCTGCACGTGCCTGCAGCAGAATAACCTTACATTGGAAGTAAATGGGACAAATATTTGGAGAATTTAAAAGCAGAAAAGTGTAGAGTACTTACATATTTTTATAAAAACATTGTTAAAACGTATTGTATTATTTGAGATGTAACGCTGTTTATATTATTATTTTACAGTCATTTTAGGGTTTAGGGCACTGCAAAAAAAAAAGTTCTTCCTCAGTATTTCTGTCTTGTTGTATAGATAGTTTTTGTTTCATGTTCATGTTTCCTGGTTTGCCATGTCAAGTCAAGTCGACTCGACTCAAGTCAAGTCAAGTCAAGTCGAGTCGAGTCGAGTCGAGTCGAGTCAAGTCAAGTCGACTCAAGTCAAGTCAAGTCGACTCAAGTCAAGTCAAGTCAAGTCAAGTCAAGTCCAGTCAAGTCGACTCAAGTCAAGTCAAGTCAAGTCAAGTCAATTCGAGTCAAGGCAAGTCAAGTCAAGTCGACTCAAGTCAAGTCAAGTCGACTCGAGTCAAGTCAAGTCGATTCGATTCGAGTCAAGTCAAGTCGACTCAAGTCAAGTCAATTCGAGTCAAGTCAAATCAAGTCGATTCGATTTCGATTCGAGTCAAGTCAAGTCAATTCGAGTCAAGTCAAGTCAAGTCAAGTCAAGTCAAGTCAAGTCAAGTCAAGTCAGTTTGAGTCAAGTCAAGTCAAGTCAAGTCAATTCGAGTCAAGTCAATTCGAGTCAAGTCAAGTCCTTCCACTTCTCCAGGAAATGTATCTTGACTTAAAGTCCCCTTTGTTGAAAATCCAGCTTTTAATGTAGTTTATATGTCTATGTGGTGTTTTTAATATGCTTTATGACAAACCATGTGTAAATTCATAAGTCGACACCATTGCTGAGTATTTCCTCCTTAAAACTGCAGTGAACCAAAGACAGTCTCAAAAACACGCTTTGAAATCGCTGGTGTTTCTGACGTCACAAACTACCTCGTAACCAATCAGATCAACGTGTGATCGTCAACCAGTGGATCTCTGAGCTGAGTGAGTGAGTGGAGGCGGGGCTCTTTTGCATATTCATAGAACCGCGTATACTAAATGAGGCAAGGTTTACATTCAAGCTATTTTAAGGCATGACAATTTATTTTTAAGGAAATTTTTTTTAAATATGTCATTTTGGTGATTAAAGATGAGTTTTAAGGGATAAAATTATTGACTACAGGGGGACTTTAAGAATGTTTAGATATTTGTGCTAGAAAACAGTTTTTTTGCAGTGTGTCAACAAAGTTGTAAAATTGCATTTGACTGAAAAGGTCGTAAGTGAAACCCAAATCATGTTAACGAACATTATTTACTATATTAAAATGAATATTTGAATATTGATGAATTGGCCCCATTCGCTTCCTTAAATCTTTTTTCCTTAAAACAGCTAATTTTAGTTCACTTTCATGGCTTTACATGTTCAGTTGTTACTGATATGCAGTCAACCGAGCGAAAGAAGATAAAAATCAACACACACATCCACCATCTTGTCGAAAAATGCAAGCCATGTATAAACACTATCAATTCTGAGTGTGTTTTCTTGGTCTGAGTCCAGAGCCGGAGAAGCTTCTTCTGCTGTATCATGACCAGATTTGGACACATGTGTCTCGTCGTCTGCTGTTTGCCGATAGGAAATTCCTGTTAATGGCAGAAGGAATGAAACGACACCTGGAATCCACATTCAACATTTGTTTGAGCAAATAATGCTGGAGGATGGACACTGTGGACAGAAGAAAACCATCAGCTGAAGTTTATACAGTCAGTGCAGACCGAGAGCTTCTGCATTACATAACGTCAAAATAGGATTAGCTGAAGAAATAACTTAAAACAAAGGTAAGCCTACAAATGCATGTACAAAACATTGGCATCTTTACAAATTCTGTCCTTTGCATATTTTCATTTCTGCGATTACTAACCGTATTTTACAATCACTTTTTGATGCAGAGATTCAATAATTTAATTCCAGGCTTCAAAATTAAAAATTTCATGTAAACGATAAACAGCACTTCATTGCCAGGAACAGACATTGAAATCTTCGCACTGTATCTTCTCTCATGGGTCAGTGTGTGATCAAAGATGATTTTTACATCATAAAATGTCACAATTTAGAAACAAAAGGCCATTTTCTACCCTGAATTTAGCCTCTGATTTGAACAGTGTGTGTGAAGGGGCGTGTCTTCAATGTAAACGCCCACTTCTCTGATTGGTTAATATCTTTGCATATGAAATGCAAAGAATTACTTGTTGAACTCTCTCGAAATCCTCTTCTATTACAGCTGTCGAGATTAACTAATCATGAAAAGTGCTGATAATAGCACTATAATCAGATTCGGTCTTTCATCTCTCTATTACATCATAATGTAACAAAATCTGAAACGAGTCGTTTTCTGAGCTTGGTTTCAATTTAAGCTGTTTTTGGACTAACAAGGATGTTCTAATAGTACAATGACCTCTTACATGTCAAAAGATTTCTCAATTCGTGACCTCTTTAAAGTCCCCCTGCAGTAATTTTTTAATAACTTTATCAATTATAACTCATCTTTGATAATAAAAAAGACATATTTACACGTTTGTTCCTGTGAAAATAATTTCTTCATGCTTTAAAATAGCATTTAGGAAACATGAATATCATGAATATGCAAATTTGTCTCCGCCTCCACCCAATCACAGCAGCTCAGATCACCTGATCTACTCTCAACAGATGGCAAGTGGAAATACTGGTTTGATTAAGCCATATTAAAAATATTAAAAACATTTATGTTAATTGAAATGAAGCTGGAAAAAAATGCTCGTTGAAAAACTTGAACTAAATGAAAATTAGAAATGTTGAAAACTGAGATAAGTTTAAGAAAGTACAAAAATGATTAACTGGAAAAAAGAAAAGAAAAAAAATTAAACCTAAATAGCTATACACATATATAACTAATATAACTAATAAAATGGCAAAAGCACAAAATTAAACTACAATTAACATGAAAACTAAACATATAAAAATAAAAAGCATATTTAAAATATTAATAAAATCAAAAATAAAACTGAATATTTTAATGTTATAAACAATGTAGCACCAGCAGTTTCATTTTAATTAGAATTGCTGAGCACATTTACTACAATATTATATATTCCTAACATTTTTAAAGGTAACATTGTTGAATTTAAAGCCCCTCATCTGATAGAAACTGAAGTGATCAAATATTAAGAGAAACTGCTTTACTTTATGCATTGCCAGTGTTTGAACATCATTATGCACAAGTTCAGAAGGATTCAGTGAAAACAGAGAGAGTCTGCCAGTGTTCAACAGAGGGCAGCAAAACCCTACAAACTGGAGGAAATCATCAAGCCTGACATTAAACAGAGCTTTAGATTGTGACGTTCTCTCAGCTGTGCTTTCCTGCACTCCAACAAACCCGCTACAAATACAGTCAAATGTTCTTGTTAATATGAAGGAATGGATTTTTCCACAGGCGTTTTGAATTATGCATTGCATTGTGTTTTAGTTCAATTTTTTTATTCCACACCTTTTGGAGTAGAATTCATGGTCGATTCATACCTGATGACCATTACTCAGACTGTATAGAGGCACGAGTAGGCTATAGTGCAGGATGTTATTGTGCCGATAAACACATGGAGCATTGACATAGATGTGATCAGAGAGAGTGCTCGTGTAATTAATAAAAGCACGGCCCAAATGGACAGGCTTCAATTAACACAAGGCCTCTGGTTGTAATTGAATGACCCCGTGACTGCGGATGAAATGAGGGGATGATTTATGACAGCGTGGGCGTCATGGAAAGTGCATCTCCAGTCACATGTCGTTAGTCTGCACTCTTTCATTGTAGATCTGATTAGCCATTTTGATTGACAGCCGGGTTGCCCCTCCCACTCCCAAACCACACACACTATTCCGAAGGATTCATAAAACCTTATAGTCAAACATATAGTCAAAAACACATGCGAGTCATTCTATGAAAGGAGGAGCTTTTGTGCACAACATACAAGTGCAAGCCAAAAAAGCGTAAATATTTGATTGAAAAACGAATTACATTCTTATTGTAAAAGAAATGGCAAGTAGCCTATAAGACGTTGAATTAAACGTGAAATTTTGAAAGAATGAAATAGTATTTCCAATAATGCTGCACATTGGTGGTGTTGAGGAGATTCTCCCTATGTAAAGCATTTTGAGTGCTGAGAAAAACACGATATAAATGTAACGAATTATTATTATTAATTAATAATTTTTTGCAACTGTACAAAAAATATATATTTTTTACAGTGAATTTTTTCATGTAATTACTTGAATGGTTTCTTTGTATTTTTATACGTAGCCAGACGGAAATAAAAAATATATATATAATGAGAGAATATTTGTGAAGAAAATAGTATTCATAAAAAAAATATTTTCTGAATACAGAAGGCAGTGAGCTCTGCTGTAATACCCAGACAGACAGATGATGGAGAGACACACACACACACACACACACACACACACACACACACACACACACACACACACTCCATCACCTGTCAGTCCTAAACGTCTGTGTTTGAGCAGTAAAGAGTCAGCGGCTCGACCACACAGCGCTTCTCCAGTCCCGAACCACAGGCTGACGGATGAAGGAACGTCTCAGTCGGGGAGGAAACCGGATCTTTATCATCAGTCTCTGACGCTGGACAGATGAACGAGGGCTGAGAAACACCTGCACAAAACAAACATTACCGTTTATGTGGAATTACTGGATCCCGGGCTCTTGATTTGGTTTATTATGTTGGCCAAAAATCTACAGCTATCAAATAAATTTAAAAACATGCATATAATCTCAGTTCCACTGCTTTTGATTACCGTGTCATTTCTTTATCCATCTTAGGGATGCATAATATATCTGTGGGTAATACTAATTACCAATATCCGTATTATCAGAGATTTTTTCACTTTGTTGGTATTGGTGGATCTTGCAGGTCAATATTAGACAATCATTGATGCTTATTTCCCCTATTGATAGCATTTACTCTTAATTTAACAACACTATTTAATGTCATCTTTAGAAAATCTTAAACTGAATATCTATTATTCATTCTGTACATTATAATATTGGGATTCCTAGATTTACTTTTATTTTAGTTTTTAATGCTTTATTTATTTGTACTCACGAGAGTATAGAATTTTAATATCGGCTTGTCAATAACATGAGAATAATTATCAGCCAGATTTTTTATACGGGTGCATCCATATGCATCATTTTATCATAATATCTCTGAAATATCAAAAAAATAATCAGTATATCTGTATAAAAACATAGCCTATATGTGTCACGTCTCAGTGCTCGCTTGGACTTTAAGTTTGTGTTTTGATTTGTTCCTGTTTGCCTTTGTTCTTTTCCCGCCACTCCTTTGTTTCTATGGTTACCGTCATCATCAGTTCAGTTGTTTCACCTGTTTAGTCATCGTCGTCATGTCTCACCTGTGTTCTGTTAAGCCGAGTTCAGATTGCACGATTTTCAAAGTAGTCGGGTCACTGTTCTTTTCACACTGCGTGACTATCTGGGGTAACATTCAGTTGCTGGTGTGTTCACACTGCACGATGCATCGGCGACAGGAGGTTTCACACTGCATGACTTTCAGGAGGAAGAATCGCCGACAACTTCTGTCTGGTCCGCAAACTACGTTTCACAATCCAAACACACGCGAGAAGTGATAAGGAAATAGCGCAAAATCCCGCGTGCGTAGACCGAAATTGTTATTAAAAATTATAGCCTGCAAGAAGCTTGCGATCCAAATTGTCTGTGCACTGATTTGCAGCGAAAAGGAGAAAAAGAAAAACATATTATGCATGAAGAAATGTCTGGGAAGACAAGGGGAGCAAGGACTGTGTGTTCTGCAAAGAGAGTTGGGGGTAAATAAATAATTTTGCAATGTGTTGCTGTTGCTGCTGGTCAAGCAAATGTTTGTGCTTTGTTTCTGTTTGATATAATTGTAAATATATCTATAACTCCTCCCCGCTGCTCTGTATCTTGCTCTCTCATTGGCTGTCGGTCATCGCCGATGTAGTTTTCAGTCAGAACACTTTCACACAGCAGGATTTTGAATCGCCGATGACAGGTCCAGATATTTAGCATGCCAAATATCTCACGGGCGTCGGCGACTCGTCGGTGATTCTCTCAGATCGCGTCTTTGCTCATTCACACTGCGTGATTGTCACTCGCGTGAACGAGCACCGATTTGCCTGTGATTTCGGGCATTTGTCGGCGATTTCTCAAAACCTGTCGGCGAGCCAAAATCGGGGCTAAAATCGTGCAGTCTGAACTCGGCATAAATCAGTGTAATCTGTGTTTGTATTTAAGTTCTGTCAGTCCTTGTCTGATCTCCGTCTTATTAAATGTGTGTGTTGCTGTTCCTGTTCTGCCGTCCTAGTGTTTAATTACTAATAAACCTTCGTTGTGGAATTATATCCTCGTTTCTGTCTGCCTTCCTGCAACCCACCGTGACAATATGTTAATATTGTTTTAATTCATGGAACATTATTCTTCAGGAGTGTGAGCTAACTGGGTTGTGAGCATAAACTTGACAAACTATAAACTCGTTCCTCAAATCTGATTGGTTGATTGGAATGTTGTTCCTGGATCAACAAAGATGTTCGTTCAGGAACATGTTGTATTTGGTGAAATCATGTTCACCCTGTGTAATAACGGCACAGATTTGAGCTGTGTCAATTATTAATAAAGACTTCCCCGGGAACTGTGATGATCATCTGATCTGTGCAATCAGAAGCTGAATTTTTAGACTCGGATTATGAATTTTGTATTAGTGCCATTCCTTCAGTCTGTGTTGCAAAGTCCACATTTTCAGCCGTTCGCCAAATAATGGTGTCAAACCCATGACTATATCTTTTATTCATGAGTAATCCAGGCTAGTTTTCAATAAAGGTTCCTCTCGTGACTAAACCTGAACCAATCAGAATAAACATTTAAAAGACCCAAAGCCAATCAGATTTCAGCTTATCACTTCAATCAACACAGCTTGTGATTACATCAGCAGGTGTAAAATCATTTTAAAGGTACAATATGTAAGAATTTTGCATTAAAATATCCCAAAATCTCAAGGCCAGTGTTATATATTTTGTTAAGTTGATTACTTACAATATCCCAAATGTTTCCAACTATTTTTAAATCGTGAGAAAATTGCGATTTTAACCAAGGAAACGGGGCGTTAGAGCAGGGGTGAGCTGGGAGTCGCCAGTCAATTGCGTCATATCCGCGTTACCCTCGGTTTCCGCTCGTACTGCGTGGAGTCCTGGACAAATGCGGAAGTTGTAGTTGTAGCGTCTATCAAGCTACTACAAACTTTAGCTTGTTTCTTGCAGTCGTTATGGTACACAATTATTCTTTACCGATTGCAGCTGGTTCTGTCGACAAAGCATGCTTAATTTTATATTTTCCAAATGTAGCATTCGGTAATAGTTATGTTTATGTAAGGAAAGTATTATTGCTTTAGATTTGTGTTTAGTTTAAACATTGTTTATCACGTCTGGTGTTTATGGCCATGTAAATAAACATAGCATGTGTTATACATAAAGATTAATCAGTATTTTGGCAAATGATGTGGGTATGTTCGAATGTACTTTTACAACAATTGTTTAGAACACGTAAAACTGCGCAGCGTTATCACAACAATGAATTCAACAAATACAGTAACATCTATGATAACCAATGTTAAACCTTACTTTTCTTGTGGTTAATTCATTTTAATGAAATAAAAGTGTGATGAGGTTTAAGAGTCAGGAAGGAAGAAGACAGGGATCGGCGTGACTGGGACTCGTACTTTATTAAAATAAAGCAAAACAAACAAAAGCCGCGCACAACGCGCATTCACCGTGGCAACCGCGACGGCACAAAACAGTTCAAAAATGAGAGCTCGGATCCACCGGTTTTCTTCCTCTGCGTCCAGTTTTCTCTCCAGTCTCTCTCTCGTTCCAGCGCGGCTTATAAGCGGTCTCTCCACGCCAATAATACTGCAATAAGACACAGGTTCGTCATTTGCACTTGACCTACTTGCTCGTCTCTTCTCTCTCCCATCACAGACCGCGCTGAGCCACGCCCCCCTCGCCACAAAAAGCATGTTATTAAACGCAACATTTATAAAAATAGAACTTAGCCTCATCCATGAACATGATTTTTCGATTCCCCTCTGACTGATTTACATCCACGGTGGAGTCTAAAACGACAGTTCCCATCATTCCACGCTCCTTCACATCGTCATCAAGCTACGCCGTTGTTGTTGTTTGGAATGTAGCGCCCTCTAGCGGCAAAAAAATTCTTGCATATTGTACCTTTAAAATCCCAAGTATTGAATACAAAACAACTGAGACTGTTACAAACAAACTGAGCATGCAACACAACTTATCGTCCAGGCCCTGGTCATCTCTAGGCTTGACTACTGCAATGCTCTTCTGGCTGGACTTCCAGCATGTGCAACCAAACCCCTACAGATGATCCAGAATGCTGCAGCTCGTCTTGTCTTCAACGAGCCCAAGAGGGCCCACGTCACTCCTCTGTTCATCTCTCTGCACTGGCTACCTCTCGCTGCTCGCATCAAGTTCAAGGCACTGACGCTTGCTTACAGATCTATCACAGGCTCAGCTCCCTCCTACTTTCACTCACTCCTACGAGTCTACATCCCTACCAGACACCTACGATCGGTCAACGAGCGACGTCTCGTGGTTCCATCACAGAAAGCCACAAAATCACTTTCCAGAACATTCTCATTCACAGTTCCATGCTGGTGGAACGCTCTCCCCACCCTCATCCGGAATGCAGAATCCCTGACAACATTCAAAAGACAGCTGAAAACCCATCTCTTCCGTGAGCACTTAACCTTATAAAAAAAAAAAAAAAAAAAAAAAAAATTCCTTTCCCTTTGAAACATCACTTATCAGGCTTATGCTACTCTGAATAATACCTGAACTTCGTATTTTGAGCACTTCTTGTGTTGTTGTTGCTTTTGCCTCTTTATGATGACTCGCTGAATTTTTGTCCTAATTTGTAAGTCGCTTTGGATAAAAGCGTCTGCTAAATGACTAAATGTAAATGTAATGTAAATGTTTGCAGTGAATGAATCAGTGACAAGTCTTCTGAGCGAGTCTTTTTGTGAAAAGAATCACTATTCGAACATTCTGAATCGATTCCCAATCGGAAGTGATTCTTTTCAAATAAGCATGAGCATAAAAATTGTGTCGGATAATAAAACAAGATAATACTTCTTTCAAAAAGAAAGTTAGATCATGTTTGGTGTTGTGCTTAAAACAAACAAACAAAAAACACTATTTGCCAATAGGCTTAGAAAACTCAACTATTCTACTAACTAATGAAACTATATGTACTACGGTGACGCATTGCTGTCACATACATATTATTTTTTCCACTCAATTATGTCGTAATAACGAGATCTTATGTCGTTAAAACGACATCTTTTCTCGTAATAACGAGATCTTATGTCGTTTTAACGACATCTTTTCTCGTAATAACGAGATCTTATGTCGTTAAAACGTAATCTTTTTCTCGTAATAACGAGATCTTATGTCGTTAAAACGACATCTTTTTCTCGTAATAACGAGATCTTATGTCGTTAAAACGACATATTTTCTTGGCCTTATAAGGACATGTGTAGTCATGTACAAAATATGCCTTTATCCACATAAAATTGATAGCCAATCATGTCTTTATCATACATCTACGTTCAAAAAGCTGAAGAAATAGCAGCCCCCAATGGACATTCATGTTAAAAGATCAAATTCTGTACACACCTTATTAATAGCAGATGAGCCCAGAATACGAACATTGTGTTTAATTGCACATTAGGCTAAGCGTTTTCCTCGCATAGAAAACCCTTATAGGCTAATAAAGAAAAAGCTTAATGTGGCTTAATAGGCTACTTCAGTGATAAAGATCAAATGCTGTACACACCTTATTAATAAACCATACTATCCTACAGAAAAGCAGATGAGCCCAGAATATGAACGCAATGCATTTAATTATAGGTTAAGCGTTTTCCTCCCATAGAAACCCTTTATTATAAAGAAAATATAGGTGGCTCTTAACGTGTCTTTCAATGGGATGGCATTGCGGTGCACAGCAAATCCTAGCCAATAAAATAAACAAATTATTGTGGCATTAATTAGCCCATAAACAATATTTATTTTAAAGCCTAAACGAAATTATTTAAAGAAAAACACCAGCGTTGGGCGTTTATCTGTATAGGCTAAGTGTTTCAGCCGCCCTTTTCAAACTGGTGCAAGAAAATGCAACAGAATTTGATTTGTTAAACATGAACAGGACTTATCAGTCTGGCATGGCCGCTCGCTCTAACGTTAACCTAGATAAATGTTTGCTATTATTAAGCGCATATCCAAGTGTTTGTGCGGAGTGTGGAGCGCGCACTGCATGACATGGAGGCGCCGGTGCCATCACTCGTATTTTCCTATCAACAGTGTGGAAACAACTTAAAATACTCCATCATTTCTGGTCATACAGAAAAGAATAATACATCAGTCGCAACTACTTTTATTTGTGTAAACTCACAACAACAAGAAAAAGTTGTGCTTTTGTAAAATAAAAGAAAACGAACAGGGCGCGCTTTCATGATCTCTGTGAATTGGAGCGCGTCTCAAAAATGAACTGAAAAACAGTGTATAGACAAGCCTCACAGACATGAGAAATATAGCTATCTATATAAAGTTTATTTTAAAAAAATGTCCACCAACGAAAAAAAATCCAGTCAAAAGCAAATACGGTACCATTATGTAATCCTGTCCGTATGAAAGGCGCATAGGCTACATTACAGCGGAGATGTATGGAGATATGTTTGCAGGCAGCCTACACTGATTTAGAAAAGACTAGTTCATTAATAAACAATTAAAATGGTTCGTTATTTTTTCAGACACATTTATTATATCATTAGCCTACTTTTGCCGGTGCTTTGCGGCAAGTTTTATGCATGCGCTTGAGCGCGGAATATGCTATAGCCTACATGCACCCAGGATTGAATATAAACGTGCGATTAGTCCTAATTGCTTAAATGAATGACTACTAGTCTAGAAAAATCCTTTAGTCTATGGCAACTCTAATCAATAGCCTACATTTAATATTTGACATTATTTAATTAGTAATTAGTATCCAGCTCTTTACATTAAATTAGTTGAGTTAGCATAATTAGTTAATGAACTAATAAAATAATAAAATAAAGTTTAAATTAAGATACTACCGGTAACCATATATTTCTATATAGCATTGCTTATTCCACCACACAAAGGACTGTTTATAAGGTGACAATCCGTTATGCATCTTGAAGATTTTTGTATTGTATTGTATCTTCTGTTATAAAGAGGAAGATTTACATTTCGTTAATTAAACAAAATAAGAACACAATGTTGTAAAAAATAAACAACTTAGGCTATGTTCTGTTAGATGTGTTTTGACTACTTTTTGTTTAATTATATCTCTAGGTAATGAACATATAGCCTATTAACAAAAATAAATCTTATATATAATACATTATATAAAAAAATAAACTTATAGGCCTATAAAATATATTTTTAAAAAAAGGGCCTCATTGATTAATTTTGTCTGATTGGGGGCTGCTACTATTTGCTTAAGCTTTTTGAACGTAGAAGTGTGATAAAGGCGCGATAGGCTATCAATTTTACGTGGATAAAGGCATATTTTGTACATGACTACACATGTCCTTATAAGGGCAAAAAAAAAGATGTCGTTTTAACGACATAGCATCTCGTTATTACGAGAAAAAGATGTCGTTTTAACGACATAAGATCTCGTTATTACGAGAAAAGATGTCGTTAAAACGACATAAGATCTCGTTATTATGAGAAAAGATGTCGTTAAAACGACATAAGATCTCGTTATTACGACATAATTGAGGGAAAAAAATAATATGTATGTGGCAGCAATGCGTCACCGTAATTCTCAAACTTATACACAATTTTGTTTCTAAAGAACAGTACATTTTGAAACCAGACAAATATACTAAGAAAGAACATGACTTTTTGTAGATCTGCTATATATTTTATTCACATGATATTTATCGTTGTGTTTTGATGTCTTGCAGATTTGTTCTCCCACCCCTGCCTATAGACAGCAGAAATGATATCGATGATATGTTGTGAACCAGTTTCAGTCTCGTTGCTCACCAAGGCAAGGCAAGGCAAGTTTATTTATATA
This sequence comes from Leuciscus idus, assembly GCA_021554675.1. NCBI lineage: Eukaryota > Metazoa > Chordata > Actinopteri > Cypriniformes > Leuciscidae > Leuciscus > Leuciscus idus. Next base: position 36,930,363 of record CM038637.1, on the reverse strand, counting down.
GCACATTTCATACACAATGGCAATTCAAAGTGCTTTACATAGAAGAAATTAAAATAATAAAAAGAAATAAGAATAATTAAAACAGTTTAGAAAAATAAAATAAAATACAGTACTTTTAAAAATAAAAAAAAGAATATTATAGATCTTTCCTTCAAAAGGATTCCCTTAAGACTTAAATCTTTCAACCTTCTTTTAACCTTCAATCTTCTTACGACTTCCATCTATCAACTTTCCTTTAACTTTCCTTTCTCCCTCATTTACTCACACGTTCTTTTCACTTTCTTTAGCACTGCGTTCACATTCTTTCTCAGACGAAAACTTTAATATCGTCATTTAAATACTGTTCTACTTTCAAACCCACATTAATACACGTCACTTTCACATTATCACTTTCTTTTACACCTTCTGAGTGGGCATTTACAGTTACGGGCTAAATGCCCTGCTGACCATAATTAAAACCCTCTCTGTCACCTTGCCTATAGGCAAGGCAAGGCAAGTTTATTTACCAGACTGCTGTAAACCAGTTTCAGTCTCGTTGCTCACCAGACTGCTGTAAACCAGTTTCAGTCTCGCTGCTCACCAGATTGCTGTAAACCAGTTTCAGTCTCGTTGCGACACCAGACTGCTGTAAACCAGTTTCAGTCTCGTTGCTCACCAGACTGCTGTAAACCAGTTTCAGTCTCGTTGCTCACCAGACTGCTGTAAACCAGTTTCAGTCTCGTTGCTCACCAGATTGCTGTAAACCAGTTTCAGTCTCGTTGCGACACCAGACTGCTGTAAACCAGTTTCAGTCTCGTTGCGACACCAGACTGCTGCAAACCAGTTTCAGTCTCGTTGCTCACCAGACTGCTGTAAACCAGTTTCAGTCTCGTTGCGACACCAGACTGCTGTAAACCAGTTTCAGTCTCGTTGCTCACCAGACTGCTGTGAACCAGTTTCAGTCTCGTTGTTCACCAGACTGCTGTAAACCAGTTTCAGTCTCGTTGCTCACCAGACTGCTGTAAACCAGTTTCAGTCTCGTTGCGACACCAGACTGCAGTAAACCAGTTTCAGTCTCGTTGCTCACCAGACTGCTGTAAACCAGTTTCAGTCTCGTTGCTCACCAGACTGCTGTGAACCAGTTTCAGTCTCGTTGCTCACCAGACTGCTGTGAACCAGTTTCAGTCTCGTTGCTCACCAGACTGCTGTGAACCAGTTTCAGTCTCGTTGCCCACCAGACTGCTGTAAACCAGTTTCAGTCTCGTTGCTCACCAGACTGCTGTAAACCAGTTTCAGTCTCGTTGCTCACCAGACTGCTGTAAACCAGTTTCAGTCTCGCTGCTCACCAGACTGCTGTGAACCAGTTTCAGTCTCGCTGCTCACCAGACTGCTGTAAACCAGTTTCAGTCTCGTTGCTCACCAGACTGCTGTGAACCAGTTTCAGTCTCGTTGCTCACCAGACTGCTGTGAACCAGTTTCAGTCTCGTTGCTCACCAGACTGCTGTGAACCAGTTTCAGTCTCGTTGCTCACCAGACTGCTGTAAACCAGTTTCAGTCTCGTTGCTCACCAGACTGCTGTAAACCAGTTTCAGTCTCGTTGCGACACCAGACTGCTGTAAACCAGTTTCAGTCTCGTTGCTCACCAGACTGCTGTGAACCAGTTTCAGTCTCGTTGCGACACCAGACTGCTGTAAACCAGTTTCAGTCTTGTTGCGACACCAGACTGCTGTAAACCAGTTTCAGTCTTGTTGCGACACCAGACTGCTGTAAACCAGTTTCAGTCTCGTTGCTCACCAGACTGCTGTAAACCAGTTTCAGTCTCGTTGCGACACCAGATGTAAACCAGTTTCAGTCTCGTTGCTCACCAGACTGCTGTAAACCAGTTTCAGTCTCGTTGCGACACCAGACTGCTGTAAACCAGTTTCAGTCTCGTTGCTCACCAGACTGCTGTAAACCAGTTTCAGTCTTGTTGCGACACCAGACTGCTGTGAACCAGTTTCAGTCTCGTTGCGACACCAGACTGCTGTAAACCAGTTTCAGTCTCGTTGCTCACCAGACTGCTGTAAACCAGTTTCAGTCTCGTTGCTCACCAGACTGCTGTGAACCAGTTTCAGTCTTGTTGCGACACCAGACTGCTGTGAACCAGTTTCAGTCTCGTTGCGACACCAGACTGCTGTAAACCAGTTTCAGTCTTGTTGCGACACCAGACTGCTGTGAACCAGTTTCAGTCTCGTTGCGACACCAGACTGCTGTAAACCAGTTTCAGTCTCGTTGCTCACCAGACTGCTGTAAACCAGTTTCAGTCTCGTTGCTCACCAGACTGCTGTAAACCAGTTTCAGTCTCGTTGCTCACCAGACTGCTGTGAACCAGTTTCAGTCTCGTTGCGACACCAGACTGCTGTAAACCAGTTTCAGTCTTGTTGCGACACCAGACTGCTGTAAACCAGTTTCAGTCTCGTTGCTCACCAGACTGCTGTAAACCAGTTTCAGTCTCGTTGCGACACCAGACTGCTGTAAACCAGTTTCAGTCTCATTGCTCACCAGACTGCTGTAAACCAGTTTCAGTCTCGTTGCTCACCAGACTGCTGTAAACCAGTTTCAGTCTCGTTGCTCACCAGACTGCTGTAAACCAGTTTCAGTCTCGTTGCTCACCAGACTGCTGTAAACCAGTTTCAGTCTTGTTGCGACACCAGACTGCTGTAAACCAGTTTCAGTCTCGTTGCTCACCAGACTGCTGTAAACCAGTTTGCTCACCAGACTGCTGTAAACCAGTTTCAGTCTCGTTGCGACACCAGACTGCTGTGAACCAGTTTCAGTCTCGTTGCTCACCTGACTGCTGTGAAAGATTGTTAGACTGAGGTGTCCAAGGACAGCGTGTTCCCGTTCATACAGATGTCCATAATGTTTCGCTGATGAGTTCTTGTGATCATACCCGGGCTCATTCCTCAAGCTACAGCAGAGAAAAACTGAAAATTGTTATTGATTTTCCGAAGCTTTCTGACACACTAAGAAAAAAATAGATGTTGTAACTGCTGTCTCAGCTGTTGAGTTGATCACTGTCTGTGTCTGAATCATCAGCGAAACATTAGGACTATATTAAATCATATTCGACACAGTAGGATATTGTTACTCTAAATGTGAGGTGCATGCATCCATAAAATAAACAGAAAGAATAAGTAGTGAAAATCATGTGGTGAAACTAGTAAGAATCATCTCAGTGTTTTGGGCTGTGAGGATCTGACAGTGCTTTATTGGTAGCAATTGCCATATATTGCATCAGGAAACCCTGAAGTTCCACAAATGCAAGTGTGGAGAGAGATGGTCTATATGTGCATCAGCCTACACACTCCAGCACTGTCTCTATCTGCACCAACGGGCCAAGCTGACAAGGCCAACACACGGTTAATATTCTGAGAGAGATATTGTGTGCAATGACACCGCTTCACTCATCAGCATTTCCAAACCCGTGAGTCAGTCCACAGATGAAGAAGATCAAGTACAGGAGAAACTCCTGGGAATTCTGTTTGGTTTGTATGAGGAGATTCACACTCGGGTTTGTAATTAGCGCTCAGGGGTGTTTCCCAAAAGCATCGTTAGTCAGCTGTGTTTGCAAGTTCTGTCGTTATCAGCAGTTCAACGAGTCGGTGTTTCCCGAAAATGTAGTTCTAATGAACATTCGCAAACAGCATCAAAAGTTTTGTGTTTGGAGTGAAAATAAGAAATAGTCCTCAGATGATGTCTGTCATTTATAGCAAAACATCTCGCATTAATTCGATCTGAAACAGATTCATTAACAGTAGTTATTACTCCACCACGTGTGTGACATCATTAACCAGCGTGGTTGAACAACCAATTAGCGACACTATGCTTTCGGGAAACAGTCGAGACTAGCTAGTGGATTTCTTCAACGATGCATCGGACTATAGTAGTGAAGCAGGAGTTCCAGCGCTGTGGGAAACACACTCCTGAACGGTTCCTGTACTAGAAGCAATCGCAACACCTGTAATCACATGTGGATCAAAACAAGTCCTCAGTCTGACGGGGAGCAGAGCCGAACGCCCACAACATGAACCTGTGCATCACAGAGCTGGATCAAAATAACCAGATTAGAGAAAGGGTTCACAGTGGATTGCTCAAAACCCCTGCAAAATGAACAATGGTAACCATAATTTCTGCCTAAATATCATTGTTTGTAGAGGTACTACCCACAAAAAAAGCCACTGTCATTGTCAACTAACTAACTAACTGACTGACTGACTGACTGACTGACTAACTAACTAACTAACTGACTGACTAACTAATTAACTAACTAACTAACTAACTAACTAACTAACTAACTAACTAACTAACTAACTAACTAACTAACTAACTAACTAACTAACTAATTAACTAACTAATTAACTAACTGACTAACTAACTAACTAACTAACTGACTAACTGACAAAACCCCTGCAAAATGAACAATGGTAACCATAATTTCTGCCTAAATATCATTGTTTGTAGAGGTACTACCCACAAAAAAAGCCACTGTCATTGTCAACTAACTAACTAACTAACTAGCTAACTAACTAACTAACTAACTAACTAATTAACTAACTAACTGACTAACTGACTAATTGACTAACTAACTAACTAACTAACTGACTAACTAACTAACTAACTGACTAACTAACTAACTAACTAACTAACTAACTAACTAACTAACTAACTGACTAACTAATTAACTAACTGACTAACTAACTGACTAACTGACTAACTAACTGACTAACTGACTAATTGACTAACTAACTAACTAACTAACTGACTAACTAACTAACTGACTAACTGACTAACTAACTAACTAACTAACTAACTGACTAACTAAATTTAGTAGTTTTTAGTTAGTTAGTTAGTTAGTTAGTACTAATTCTGTTTGGTTTGTATGAGGAGATTCACACTCGGGTTTGTAATTAGCGCTCAGGGGTGTTTCCCAAAAGCATCGTTAGTCAGCTGTGTTTGCAAGTTCTGTCGTTATCAGCAGTTCAACGAGTCGGTGTTTCCCGAAAATGTAGTTCTAATGTAGTTCTGGTTAATGATGTCACACACGTGGTGGAGTAATAACTACTGTTAATGAATCTGTTTCAGATCAAATTAATGCGAGATGTTTTGCTATAAATGACAGACATCATCTGAGGACTATTTCTTATTTTCACTCCAAACACAAAACTTTTGATGCTGTTTGCGAATGTTCATTAGAACTACATTTTCGGGAAACACCGACTCGTTGAACTGCTGATAACGACAGAACTTGCAAACACAGCTGACTAACGATGCTTTTGGGAAACACCCCTGAGCGCTAATTACAAACCCGAGTGTGAATCTCCTCATACAAACCAAACAGAATTAGTACTAACTAACTAACTAACTAACTAAAAACTACTAACTGACTAACTAAATAACAACAAACTAACCGATTGTTTAAAAACTACTAACTAACCGACTAACAGCTAACTAGCTAACTAACTAACTAACTAACTAACTGACTAACAAACAATAAACTGACCGACTAACTAAAAACTACTAACTAACTAAATAAATAAATAACAACAAATTAACCGACTAACTAATAACAACTAACTAACTAAATGGTCAACCTAATGTAATATGTTAATAATGTGCTGAGATCCATTCTTAGGTTGACATCGCTGAACAGTGTAAACATTGTGTCACTGACCGACTAACAGCTACTAACAAATGACTAACTAACAACTACTAACAACTTCCAACTAACAGCCAACTATTTAACTGAGTGACTAATTAAATGGTTTTTAAAAAAGTAATATGTTAATATACTGAGAATTCATTCTTGTTAATGTCTCTGAAAAATGTAAACAATTAGTCTCTGACGAACTAACAGCTTCTAACTAACAAACACGAATAGTGTTGTGATCAGTAATGACTAAACCAGCAAGAGTTGTGCTTTAGATCTGTGTGTGAGAGAGCAACACAGATCGCATGGACAGTTTTGTGTAGTTGTTGTTGTAGTTTCATCATGCTGAGAACGAGCCTGCAAACCCTGAGAGAAACGCATACGTTTGCATTGGTTCTGTGTGCAGTCAAGTGGTGACAACATGCTTTTTTGAGACATTTTCTGTAATGGAAAAAGCAAAATATTGATTTACAGTAAACACACGAGATGAAGACACAAATTGCAGAGCCTCAGAAACAGTTGTAAGGCCATCGATCCCTCTAATCCTCTCTAAAGCCTTCGGATATATTTGGGAGAATTTGCAGAAAAACATGACACTTCCTGAAGGTGTTCCTGGAGGGTTTAATCAAATCTCAGTTTCTGCAGACACTTTATTCCCTCCGAGGGAAGACGCGGTGTTTCACAGTCGTGTGCATGTGATACGCTCATCTAAATACAGGAGTTCGGCTCGGAGAGAGTGGAAAATGGGTCAATGAGGAATAACAGTAACACTTTACAATAAGGTTCATTAGTTAACATTAATGTATTAACCAACATGAACTAACCACTAACAATACATTTGATACAGTATTTGTTAATCTTCGTTAATGTTAGTTAATATAAATCCAGCTGTTCATTGTTTGTTCATGTTAGTTCACAGTGCATTAACTAATGTTAACAAGATTTTAATAAAGTATTAGATGAAATTTAACACACACAATAAAACTGCGAAACATCTTTAATAAAGTATTAGATGTGTTTAAATGCTGAAATTAACATGAACAAAGACGAATAAATGCTGTATAAGTGCAGTTCATTATTAGTTCATGTTAACTAATGTTAACTAATGAACCTTACTGTAAATAACTTCTCAGAAATGTCATCTTTATGTTGGTTTTCTGTAGTTTTAAACATATATTTGGCTTTTCTGACACAGTAAACTGCAGCAATAGTAGTCGAACATGTAGTTTTCTCTCCAAGAATCTGAACGTTTTGATTCCCTCTCTTCTTTTCTTCATTGTGATGTAGGAGGACAGTTGTGTAACCATGACAATTTTGACTTTATGACCCCAAAATATACCTGTAAAATTGAATTCAGAAATTAAAACATGCTCATTATAAAAGAGGTATAAAGTTGTTCTATGAAAGAACCCCATTTTTAATGTATTTTTGAATAGATTAATAGAGCTGGCAAAAAAAAGTTACACACAAACAGATGATATTTTTCATGCTATTTAAAGCAACCAATCACAGCACAATTATAAAACAAAGAGCCCTCTCAGTATGAGTTATTCATATCATCATCATCATCGGCAGTGAATATGCCCACGCTTCCACACACACATGAAGGAATATTATGTATGAGTCTGAGGGGGTTTTAGCATATTCCAGTTCCTCATCGTTGGGGATTCACCCTCAGAAACCTGTTATAAAAGTTGAGTTGAAAGAGAATCTCCTCATCACTCTCTGTGTGTGTGTGTGGATCGTGACATATATCACACACACCCCGAGGACACGCTTTAAAGAGTCCTTTCAAACAAAGGAACGAGGACGGAGAATATTCTCGACTCTCCTCAATATGGCTGAATCTCGGCTTAAAAAGTAGAGAGAAAATCGTGAGTTTGTGTTTAAAACAAGAACAAATATCTGTCAGTGGGATCAGAAAAATAATATTAATTCAAAGGGAAAACAAGAGTATTTAGTAACACTTTATTAAAACCGCATGCCTTTAAATCTCCTTTGTAAAAGCTTTACGAGGCGTCAATAGTCTTCACTTTATAAACTCACTAAAATAGTTAACTGACAACTACTAAATGTTTTATAACTATTAATCATGAATTACAGTAGGAATATGCTAATAAAGCATTTATTAACATACTGAGTAACTATTACTGTCTAAATAATATGTATAAATGTACATTTAAATAGTTTATTAATAATTCACTTACACTTTCTAAATGATCTTATGAACCACTGACAACTCCTAAACAACTGCTTTGTAAATTATGCAATACTTAATTTAGAAATGATAAATTGATAATTAATAATTAATAAAGTATGAAAATACAATTATTAAACACATTATAGATATGCTTATAAATCAAGAATAAAGCATTTATAGCTGTATTTATTAGCATCTATTAATGCTTTATAAATGATTATATAACCATTTACTAATGCTTAACTAATGATTCATAGCATGCCATTATTATAAAGGGTTACCGAGTATTTTCTGACTCCACTGATATTTGTTCTTGTTTTAAGCACAATCTTAATATCTTCAGTAATCTTGCTTCTTCTCCAGTAAATGTATCATGTTTAGATATTTGTGCTGGAAAACAAGACAGAAACACTGAGGAAAAACATTTTTTTTTTTTGCAATTATAACAAGAGAATGAACTGCAAAATGAAACAGTTGGGGAAACAGTTGTTCACAGTAAATAACACAAATAAATATCTTGTCGGTTAGTTAGTTTCTAGTTAGTTAGTTACTAGTTTTTAGTTTTTCAGTTATTTAGTTAGTTAGTTGGTTAGTTACTAGTTACTAGTTTTTAGTTTTTCAGTTAGTTAGTTAGTTAATAGGTTTTAGTTTTTCAGTTAGTTATTTTGGGGAAACAGTTATTCACAGTAAATAACACAAATAAATATCTTGTCGGTTAGTTAGTTTCTAGTTAGTTAGTTAATTAGTTACTAGTTTTTAGTTTTTCAGTTAGTTAGTTAGTTACTAGTTTTTAGTTTTTCAGGTAGTTAGTTAGTTACTAGTTTTTAGTTAGTCAGTTAGTCAGTTAGTAACTAGTTACTAAAAACTACTAACTAACTGACTAACGAACTAACTTACTATACGACAAACTACTAACTAACTGACTAGCTTAGTTAGTTAGTAGTTTTTAATTTGTCGTTTAGTTAGTTAGTTAGTTAGTTAGTTAGTTTCAGTTAGTTAGTAGTTTTTGTACTGACTAACTAACTAACTATACGACAAACTAAAAACTACTAACTAAGTTAGTCAGTTAGTTAGTAGTTTGTCGTTTAGTTAGTTAGTTAGTTACTAGTTTTTAGTAAGTTGGTTAGTTATACCACAAAGAATGGAACTGGTTTGTGTTGTCGATTGTCTTTGGTAAGAGCTTTCGCCAGCTCTTGAAGAGATGATGGGAAACCAGAAAACCATATCAGAATGATTTGTGTGGCGTAAAGGACATGGTTTCACAGATTGCTCAGTGTCTGCAGGCTTGCATATGGCAATCTTTAGAAAACATCAGTGGTTTCAGAAACCAGACAAACCTGTCAACCTTCAAAACATACTCTATTATTTCAGAGAGCGGGGAATAAAAGAAAGATGCTTCACGTCTTCCACTGGCACTATATATAATCAGTTTTGCCATTGTGTCAAACTCAATCTGCATCTGAATGTAACGTATATCTGCCATATAGATGTCGTTCTCGTCATAAAGGTATAAATCTCCTGCAAGATGACAGGTGTTAGCAGGGATGATTTACTGAAAGAATAATTGATTGATGATTTGCAGATGTGTCTCTGAATGCATGCAGTATTTCCTTCAGTGTGGAAAGCGAATGGTCTGATTACACAGGCGTCTGCACAATGACAAGGTGTCAGCTCGTATCGACTCACTGCTGCGCTCCTTCGCTTCTTTTAATCAATTACAATTTCCCTAAAGCCTCTTGTCTCGTTAGTCTCTGGGTTAATAGAGAAGTGACTTCAGACGAGGCCATCTGTCGCATACCTGAACACACTCATTTTGTACCATGCTTATGCTCTGTGTCTCTGACATTTTAACATTCATTATAATTCCCAGGCGTACGGATGACTCCCAGTTGGATTAATACCGGAGAAAAGCACTTGTAACCTTCTTCCTTTATTGCATTAAAAGTGCATAAAAATAAATCAATGTATAGCTGCACGTTCTATTGCAGACGTGTTGACATTTTCAAGTCACTCTTCAAAACAAGGTCAATAAATCTCTTAATAAATCAGATCATTTGATCTTCAAGCAAGGTCCTTGTGTGACAAAACCTTAGTTACATTTATGAATTCATAAAGGCAGATATATCAGGTGATATTTGGCCTTATTTAATTATTGGCATAAAGTTTTTCTTTTTGACCAAAAAGTGTTGAAAGCAGGACTTTTATTTTGACAAGCTTTGTTTAACAGATCTGTCTAAAAAAAAAATATTGGACTGAAATGTTAAACAAATAAAGTATTAAAAGAGTATTATAGCATTTGGCTTTCTGTCATTAATAATAGAAAGACAAACTCTACTCATAGCTACTGTCAGTATCCAGCAAATACATATTTATATAATTTATTCAAGTGTTTAAATATCGAATAAATATTAAATTCCATGAACGTTACAAGCTTTAGTGAATCCAGCTGTTGAATCTTCAAGAGTGCATAAAATTATGCCTTTTCTTATTATTTATTTGCAATTTAGTAAATATGATGTAAAATAAACATACATTTGATTGCAGCATGTGCTATATATTAAATATTACATCTGATCTCTATCTGCAGCATCGGCCATCGAAAAAATACAGTTTTTCCCTAAAGATGTTTCCATTTCTTTCTAATAAATGCTCTTATTTGTCGTCGATCCATTAATGAAGTTCAGAAAATGTTTCTTATATAACGGTGACTGAACAACAATTGTCAGATATATTGTATTTGAATACAGAGAATGGATTTAAATGCAGCGATTATTCAGAGTGCAAATGCATGGTGTATGAATATTACATAACTCATATTCTTGTATTATATCCCTGCATAATTGAGGGATTATCATAATGCGAGGGTAATTCTTGAGACTCTCTCACTCTGAGACAGACACACACACACACACACACACACACACACACACACACACACACACACACACACACACACACACACACACACACACACACACACAAAATGAGCTTCCAGTTCTTGAAAATGCATGCACATTTTTCACTCTCCTGTCTCTCTGTTTGGGTTTGAAGGAGAATCATTTCTAAATTGGGAAGGGAAGACTGATCACACATTTTTCTAAAGTATTATGGAAATATTTTTGCCGGTCATAGCAGAAAACCCAGCATTAAAGTGTTCAAAGCTCCATCTTAGCCTACAAAATCCTTTTTATAGTACCAAGAGATGCATTTGGGCCCGAAGCATCTGTCAGTGTGTGACATCTCTGATCAATCACTGCAGATTCTCCATTCTCCTGCCAGGGACGGAGTTTATGTTAAATTCTGCTGGTGTTCTCAGAGGAAAAGTGCAGGTCCGACCTTGTGTCTCGACCTCATTATTTTCCAGACCTTCAAACTTAAAGGTCTGATGTTTCATTCAGATGGTGATGTTTCATCCTCTCCTGTTCAGATGCACTTGATCTATTGATGGACCTGTTGAAAGTATGGATCAGTCTCTGTTGCACATGTGAAATTGTTAACCAGGGGTTATTCGTACAGTTTGTCTCAGTCGCTTTGGTGCATTTCTCAAATCATCCTTAATATTTGCAAAGAAGTATGCGCATTCTCAAAACAAACAGCAGCACACATTGGATTACCTGCAAAAGCCTGTAACTTACTCAAAATCTTTAGTTCATCTCTCAAAAGTAAGTATTTATGCCAATGAACATATCAGTGCCATCAGAATGAAAAGTCCTTGTGTCATTGTTCCCAAACAAGATAGTCAGAATGCTTAGTCACTAAGCTATGCTACTAAGCATAAACTATGGCAACAGTTTGGAGGACAGTTACTGTACTGAAATGTACTTCTGTATGCCATATATCCATTTCAAAAGTACAAATTTACACACTACTGTACGTGAGTTATGGATTGAAAGAGACTGGATAGAATTCACAGTTACTCTTTTACTAGTGGTCTGACAAAAAAACATTACAATATTATTGTGATATAGAAAAGAAAAATATATAGAGGCACAAAGACCCCTCAGGCAGAACTGTGCTTTTGCTGTATATATGCTTGCCAATCGAAGGTTCATGAGATGCAACTGTGAGCTCTTTCAGAGAACTGGCTTCTCATTGGTTGATCTACATTCTCTTCATTAGTGAAAGTCAAGATTCACCTTCACAATTAATCAATTCATGGCACATTTGCAAAAAGTCTAATAGAAATGTGTAGAAAATATGCTTGACCGTTTATGACAACTAGATCAACCGTTTTGCATTTAATGACTTATGAACTAATGATGACTAGATGTTTTGAGGAGTAAGACTATCGCACAGTGAACTGTTTAATACATTTTGAGAAACATGGCATTAGCAACTGATAATGTAGGAAACCGCAGACTATTGTACGTAATCAATTGCATGAATGTACCAAAGCAATCGCAACTTGTTCAAAAGAATGAGAAACTGCTTTACTGATGTGCACAAGTGACTAGATGATGAACAAGTAGGTTTGAGAATTTCATTTCAAGCGACTGAGAAAAACTGTAACCCTGGGATAAACCCAAATCTGGGCTATTATTTCCTAACTCATACTGTCATCTTTGAGTGGTTATTAATCTTGAGTCAGGCTCCCAGATTTTACACTTTACTTGTATTTGTAAACTGGTTTGCTTATTTACAAAGCAGGGTAAAGGTGACCCATACCTGGACTGAAGTATGCTAACCAGGTTACAGTAAACCAGGGTTGTGCGTCATTCAGAATATAATTTACAATCCTTTTAAATTCCAAATCAAATCCTTAATTGACTTGAGGTTGCAAACAGGATGCAGAATTTCAATGTAAGAATAAAAAGTAGAATTAAAAGGAATTCAAAGACAGAAAGAAAGATGGATAAATTGACAGATATACAGACAGACAGACAGACAGATAGATAGATAGATAGATAGATAGATAGATAGATAGATAGATAGATAGATAGATAGATAGATAGATTGATTGATTGACTTAGATAGATAGATAGATAGATAGATAGATAGATAGATAGATAGATAGATAGATAGATAGATGATAGATAGATAGATAGATAGATAGATAGATAGATAGATAGATAGATAGATAGATAGATAGATAGATTGAGATTGATTGATTGACTTAAGATAGATAGATAGATAGATAGATAGATAGATAGATAGATAGATAGATTGATTGATTGATTGACTTAAGATAGATAGATAGATAGATAGATAGATAGATAGATAGATAGATAGATAGATAGATAGATTGATTGACTTAAGATAGATAGATATACAGACAGACAGACAGACAGATAGATAGATAGATAGATAGATAGATAGATAGATAGATAGATAGATAGATAGATAGATAGATAGATAGATAGATAGATAGATAGATAGATAGATAGATAGATAGATAGATAGATTGATTGATTGATTGACTTAAGATAGATAGATAGATAGATAGATAGATTGATTGATTGACTTAAGATAGATAGATAGATAGATAGATAGATAGATTGATTGATTGACTTAAGATACATAGATAGATAGATTGATTGATTGATTGATTGATTGATTGATTGACTTAAGATATATAGATAGATAGATAGATATGATAGATAGATAGATAGATAGATAGATAGATAGATAGATAGATTGATAGATTGATTGATTGACTTAAGATAGATAGATAGATAGATAGATAGATAGATAGATAGATAGATAGATTGATTGATTGATTGATTGATTGACTTAAGATAGATAGATAGATAGATTGATTGATTGATTGATTGATTGATTGATTGATTGATTGATTGATTGATTGATTGATTGATTGATTGACAAACAGATAGATAGATAGATAGATAGATAGATAGATAGATAGATAGATAGATAGATAGATAGATAGATAGATAGATAGATAGATAGATAGATGATGGATGGATGGATAGATAGATAACCTTCATTAGAGGAGTATCAGAGGAGTATCAGAGGAGTATTAGAGGAGTATCAGAGGAGTATCAGAGGAGTATCTGAGGAGTGTCAGAGGAGTATCTGAGGAGTATGAGAGGAGTATGAGAGGAGTATCAGAGGAGTATCAGAGGAGTATCTGAGGAGTATCTGAGGAGTGTCAGAGGAGTATCTGAGGAGTGTCAGAGGAGTATGAGAGGAGTATCAGAGGAGTATCAGAGGAGTATCTGAGGAGTGTCAGAGGAGTATCTGAGGAGTGTCAGAGGAGTATCTGAGGAGTGTCAGAGGAGTATCAGAGGAGTATCAGAGGAGTGTCAGAGGAGTATCACAGGAGTATTAGAGGAGTATCAGAGGAGTATCAGAGGAGTATCAGAGGAGTATCAGAGAAGTATTAGAGGAGTATTAGAGGAGTATTAGAGGAGTATCAGAGGAGTATCAGAGTATCAAAGGAGTATCAGAGTATCAGAGGAGTATTAGAGGAGTATCAAATGAGTATCAGAGAAGTATCAGAGGAGAATTAGAGGAGTATCAGAGGAGTATCAGAGGAGTATCAGAGGAGAATTAGAGGAGTATTAGAGGAGTATCAGAGGAGTATTAGAGGAGAATTAGAGGAGAATCAGAGGAGAATCAGAGGAGTATCAGAGGAGTATCAGAGGAGTATCAGAGGAGTATCAGAGGAGTATCAGAGGAGTGTCAGAGGAGTATCAGAGGAGGATCAGAGGAGTATCTGAGGAGTGTCAGAGGAGGATCAGAGGAGTATCTGAGGAGTGTCAGAGGAGTATCTGAGGAGTGTCAGAGGAGTATCTGAGGAGTGTCAGAGGAGTATCTGAGGAGTGTCAGAGGAGTATCTGAGGAGTGTCAGAGGAGTATCAGAGGAGGATCAGAGGAGTATCTGAGGAGTGTCAGAGGAGTATCAGAGGAGAATCAGAGGAGAATCAGAGGAGTATTAGAGGAGTATTAGAGGAGTATCAGAGGAGAATTAGAGGAGTATTAGAGGAGTATCAGAGGAGTATCAGAGGAGAATTAGAGGAGTATTAGAGGAGTATTAGAGGAGTATCAGAGGAGTATCTGAGGAGAATTAGAGGAGTATTAGAGGAGTATTAGAGGAGTATCAGAGGAGTATCAGAGGAGAATTAGAGGAGTATCAGAGGAGTATCAGAGGAGTATCAGAGGAGTATCTGAGGAGTGTCAGAGGAGGATCAGAGGAGTATCTGAGGAGTGTCAGAGGAGGATCAGAGGAGTATCTGAGGAGTGTCAGAGGAGTATCAGAGGAGGATCAGAGGAGTATCTGAGGAGTGTCAGAGGAGTATTAGAGGAGTTTTAGAGGAGTGTCAGATGAGTATCAGAGGAGGATCAGAGGAGGATCAGAGGAGTATCTGAGGAGTGTCAGAGGAGGATCAGAGGAGTATCAGAGGAGTATCTGAGGAGTGTCAGAGGAGTATCAGAGGAGTATCAGAGGAGTATCAGAGGAGGATCAGAGGAGTATCTGAGGAGTGTCAGAGGAGGATCAGAGGAGTATCAGAGGAGTATCTGAGGAGTGTCAGAGGAGTATCAGAGGAGTATCAGAGGAGTATCTGAGGAGTGTCAGAGGAGTATCAGAGGAGTATCAGAGGAGTGTCAGAGGAGTGTCAGAGGAGTGTCAGAGGAGTATCAGAGGAGTATCAGAGGAGTATCAGAGGAGGATCAGAGGAGTATCTGAGGAGTGTCAGAGGAGGATCAGAGGAGTTTCTGAGGAGTGTCAGAGGAGTGTCAGAGGAGTATCAGAGGAGGATCAGAGGAGTATCTGAGGAGTGTCAGAGGAGTATTAGAGGAGTTTTAGAGGAGCTTTGATTCCCTGCTGTCTCTACATGTAGAGGATTAGAGGACGAAAGCAGTGAGGGAGCCGATTAGCATTTCACACACACACACACACACACACACACACACACACACACACACACACACACACACACACACACACAATCTCTCTCACACACACAATCTCTCTCTCTCTCTCTCTCTCTCTCTCTCACACACACACACACACACACATACACACACACACACACATACACACACACACACACACACACACACACACAGGGATCTACAGCCTGTATCAATGGATTTTTCTCTGGTCTGTAACTCGGTGGGATTTGTTTCTGTTAATGGCTGCCGCTGACCATAGGATAATGATGAAAGCTAATGAGAATGTGAAACAGCTTAGAGGATTTTTAAAATTAGTTTGTGCGATGGTTCCCATTACATTACATTACATTACAAATGCATACAATTATTAAATTTTTTTTAAGTTGCCTTTTCTTCATATTAGATTTTTTATGTCTTTTAGTAATTCTCAGCAATATGAACAGGGCATTACATTGTCTATATGCCCTTTTACAAAGTCTTGATGTTGTTTTTGGTCTATACTAGAACATGTTTTCCTGTTTGAATGTTGATTATTTTGCCCATATTCTCCATTATTCAACAATCTCTTCTCTTCCACGTCATTCTCCTACTCTGTTGACGCAGTGTAAACAGTGCAGCGTTATTGGCCGACGTTGGTCATGTGTGTGATGCGTGTGATGCTGACCAGCGTCGGCCAATAGTGAGCCGACGTTCTGACGTAGAACCCAGAACCCACACTACGTCAACAGCATAGGAGAACGACGTGGAAGAAAAGAGATTGTTGAATAATGTCATTATTTTGGGGGGTTTTTGCACACAAAAGGTATTCTCGTCGCTTCATAATATTAAGGTAGAACCACTGGAGTGAACGAAGGACTTACGGGTTTGGAACAACATGAGGGTGAGTAAATAATGAGTAAATAATGTATTTTCATTTTTGGCCGAACTAACCTTTTAAGTTCCTAAGGAATGAAGTTGATTAAAACCATAGACTGTGAAAAAGTATGTTCGTAGTGTGTGTGACGTCACCCGTAGTGTTTCTGAAGAGTGTTTTTGAAGCCCAAAGTGGGCGGAACCGGCCGTCGCCATCTTGGCAGAGCGTCACTCCTGGATAAACGAAAATGTGCAGTGAGGCGGATTATCTGAGGTGACGTGACGCTAACAGACAGCAGACAAACGGCTAGCAGTGACATCAGCGACAATCCACCTGTCACTCAAGTGGCCACGCCCTTAATTATGCAGAACTTTAAGGCTTAATATAATTTAAACGGATGAGTTATAAACAAATTCACCCCCTCACAGTCGTCATGAAGGGCAACATTAGCGATATAGACCAAAACCACTTTTAGTACCAGACTGTAAACATGTTTTTTTCTGCTGTAAAGTTGGGCATTTTAACATGGAGGTCTATGGGATTGACGGAGGTCTATGGGTCTAGCCGGCCTCTAGTGGCCAGTCGATGAACTGCAGTTTAAGTCACTTCCGTGTTGGGATTCAAGAGAGAGACAGGAAGGTTGCCGCTTGATTAAAACATATGTTTGTGCACCACATCAGACAGTCAGACAACTTCCCACCTGTCGATGTTTTGTTCAGGACACGAGAGAAATGCTGGAAGAAAAGAACAAGTGAGATCTGTGCTGCGACTGTATAATGACGATGAACTCCGTCACGATCAGACTCTCAGAAATAGCAGTGTATTGATTTGCTATTCTGAAACGTCTGTGGCACTCAGTACCGTGCCATTATCCCCAGTTTAAATTAGGGCCTGTCATGGGGCACAACGGATCGTCCTTGAACAGCTGCAGTAAAGCAATGCCGATCTCTCGACATGTCTGACTTTGAGAGTGTTTTCAGGGAAGGAGATCGTCCTCGACGAGGTCAGGACAGTCATCCGAGGGCTCTGGGGCTTTATGGATGATTAGCTCCAGAATTGGTAAACTGACATCCATTCTGTTAGAGATCAAACCAGCAGATTTGCTCATTAGCAGTGAAGCTGTGTGGCGTCTCCATCTCTGATGTGACTCTGGGTTAATGTTGATGCTCAGACCTGTTCCTCTATTATCATGTGCTTGTTCATCATTAGCCAGAGCTGACTTGTATTTAGCATGAATCATCATGAAAGAGAAGTTGCACTGGTCTTTTCTTCTCTATTGTGTCGTATATCCGAGTGAAACGCTTCTGGAACAAGAACAAATGTGGGCGGGGCTTGATTGTGTCTGTGGGGAATTGATTGGATGATTGGATGGTTGTGGTTTGCTATTGGCTGATCTCATGTGAGTGACAGGTTGACTTAAAGTGGACATATCATGAAAATCTGACTTTTCCTGTGTGTAAGTGCTATAATCGGTGCTTCTAAAACCCAGTAACTGTGTTCTGGTGAGTCTTTCTCTACAAGCATGTTATAAAGTAAGCCGATCAGATTTCGCTCTCCTTCTGACGTATGAAGAGGATCTTATTATAATATTAGCGGCCCTTAATCTGCACGTTTACACATACCAGCCGACATTTGGTTCCACGAGCGACAACAGAGACCAGTTCTAACACAATGATAAAGATCCAGCAAAGCCTGAAACTGTTCTGTGGTTGAGCACAGACGAGCACTGAACACTATTGACCAGAACATGTCACCGCTGTCTTATAAACACCTCAGGAACTGTGGACACTTGTGGAGAAGTTAAACATGATGATGAGATGATCAATGTAACTCCACAACAACTACAGAAATGTCTTCACTAACATTCAGAAACTCTTCCTGAGTCTCTCCGTAAGGCTGCACTCGCTACTGGTTATTCTGGGATTCTGGATGAGTGAGATTGGCCTGTTCTGTTATTGCCGGAGTTTCTGAAGCTCGAGTAGAGACTCCGCCCTCTTCTGAATGGAGGCGGAGCTAAAGCTCATTTGCATTTAAAGGGACACACACAAAAACGGTTCGTTTTTGCTCACACCCAAAAAGGAGCAAATTTGACAAGCTATAATCAATTATTTGGGGGTATTTTGAGCTGAAATTTCACAGACAAATTCTGGGGACACCGTAGATTTATATTACATCTTGTAAAAGGGGGATAATATGTTACCATTAAAAAACAAGTGTCAATTGGTGACTTTAAAACCCATTTATAGGCCAAACAACACTGTACCTTGTCCTCTAGTGAAGCTATAATGAAAAGGAGGTAAAACAACTTCTGGCAGCAACAACAAATCAGGAGTGACTCCCACAGTCGGATGAGTTCGAATCACCAACCGGACTGGATCCTCACAGTAGCGCTCGTTTAGAGACCTTTAATCTCTCTCTCTCTCTCGTCTATCTCTGATCGATGCTGAATCAAGGCCGCAGGAATAAAGGGTCACTGGTGAAAAACGATCTCCAGACATCGTTCTCCACTGATGAGCATTCAGAAGCAGACGTGTGTTCTGATGAAATGTTTTGCAAGCAATACTTTGTTAGATGTTTTACCAGTGGTTATAAAAGTGTGGAACAAGTTTATGTAATATTTATACAATTTTAATAATTCATTTTAAACAGAAATTGGGATAGTTGCTATAGTGAATGCTTGAATATAGTATGTTCTGGTGGCGTCATCAGTCAGTCAGTGCTATAATGATGTAAAGTGATTAATCACATCAGCAGTAATGATTATAGACATCATAGACCTCTTTAGAAAGACATGCACTAAAAAGTTTGGAATATTTAAGATTTATTAATGTTTTTGAACAAAGAGTCTTCTGTCTTCAGTCAATAATTTTATCCCTTAAAACTCATCTTTGATCATCAAAATTAAATATTTAAGTGTTTTTTCCTTGAAAACAATGTCTTCATGTCTTAAAATATCCTGACTGTAACTCGACACCCTTGCCTCATTTAGTATGCGCGGTTCTATGAATATGCAAATGAGCCCCGCCTCCACTCACTCAGCTCAGAGATCCACAGGTTGACGATCACACGTTGATCTGATTGGTTACAAGGTAGTTTGTGACGTCAGAAACACCAGTGATTTCAAAGCGTGTGTTTGAGACTGTCTTTGGTTCACTGCAGTTTTAAGGAGGAAATACTCAGCAATGCTGTCGACTTATGAACTTACACATGGTTTGTCTTAAAGCATATTAAAAACACCACATAGACATATGAACAACATTAAACGCTGGATTTAAAGTCCATCACAGGGGGACTTTAAAGAAATGAATAATTTGTGACAGTAAAGACATTTTTGAATGTAACAAAAAAAATCTATTTCAAATAAATGCTGTTCTTTTGAACTTTTGATTCATCAAAGAATCCTGACGAAATGGATCACGTTTCCAGAAATGAAGCAGCAGCAATAGTTAATAAAGATAAACTAATACAGAAAATGTGCACAATACCACAGCACCTGTGCTCATGTATTAGGAAGACACAACATGCCGTGTTCTGTGGTGTTCAGCTCATTTGCTGTAATAGTGTGTGTGTGTGTGTGTGTGTGTGTGTGTGTGTGTGTGTGTGTGTGTGTGTGTGTGTGTGTGTGTGTGTTTCAGTCCAGCGTGTGTGTGAGAGCTGATGCCAGTTAATTGCTGGAACGTCAGGGTCTTGTTTTAATGGTGCCGATGCTGAAACCTCGGCAGGATAGAGACCATATAAAAGATGTAGACCACATTAAAACACACAGTAACGAGCAGAGCGGCCAATCAGAGCTCAGAACGAAGCACACACACACATTTCACTCACAATACACCAGTTTACTCTGTTTACTCTGTGTGAGTCAAAGGACTTTACCAGAGAGTTATTCAGAAGAATAGCAAGGCTTGCCTTCTGCTGTGTTGTGCAGTGTGTGTGTGTGTGTGTGTGTGTGTGTGTGTGTGTGTGTGTGTGTGTGTGTGTGTGTGCATTTATTCCTGTGATCAAAGCTGAATTTTCAGCATCATTACTCCAGTCTTCAGTGTCACATGATCCTTCACAAATCATTCTAATATGATGATTTGATGCTCAAAAAACATTTATGATTATTATCAGTGTTGAAAATGGTTCATATTTTTGAGGAAATCGTGATACATTTTATTTTTCAGGATTCTTTGATGAATAGAAAGTTCAAAAGAACAGCATTTATTAGAAATAGAAATAATGCATCCGTGCTGAAAATCTCACTGAACCCAAACTTCCACAACTCTTGCTCTGAAAGTACTTTAATGCATTAATGATTCCTTGTAATGCACTTTAATAATGCATTTCATGCTGTTTTGAATAATTGTACCCACAGTTATGATACATTATAATACACCAGTGCTGTTCCTCTCATGAAACGGTTGTTGTATCTCAGTAATGATGCGGAGGGAATAACGTCTGGTGTCTTTGATCCTCAGTGTGTGTTTCAGAGGCAAACGCAGTAAAAGCAGTAAATGTGTTAGAAGGAAGAGTCTGACGCTCGTCCGCTTGTGTTTCTGAACGGTTCCTTCCGTCAGTGTGAGCTTTGCTTCTTCCCTTGAGCCTGAATCTTCTGAGGTGTGTTTAAAAGGCATAAATCAAAGGGAGAATTAATGGAAGCCTGTTTCTGTTTAACACACACACACACACACACAAAGGTATTTGCAACTTTATATCCCCCAATTGTGACTGTCAATCTCACGATGTAACAACATGACCTTGAGTCTCACAGTTGCTACTTTGTTTCTTGTAATTGTGACTTTTTAACTTTTAGTTTATTTATTACTTTAAACTTTCCCACAATTTGTTGATTTGAGGAGAAAACAGAACATTCTTAGATCATATTTGTGAAGCCTCCATAAGAATATTAATCCACTGTGGCTGGATACATTTGAGAGTTTATAAGAACCATTGAAGAAAGATTGACATTATTACATTATTATCTGTGTACTGTATATATTCATGGAAAATAACAAAATATTCTGTTGAACTTACTGAAAGTCTTCGATGGAGATGACAGAGAATAATCTTTTCATAATCCAACATGACAGCAACATGTAGTCGGCCCAGATCCGGCCCAGATCCGGCACATGTGGAATATAAATGAAGTTGGATTAGAGTTTTGTTCTGGTGTTCATGAAGGTGTAGGATTGAAAATAATCAAAGATATTTGAAAATGAACAAAGACATTTGCTTTACTGTTTCTTACACACCTTTAGTACGGTCGGGGAAGTTGTAATCTTCTGAATGGTCAGTTTCAATGTCTCACATTTGGGTTTCGGTCACATGGTCAAGGATTGGATTAAAGAATAGTGTAACAGTTGCTCTGTCTCTTTTATTCTCTGGCTCTTTCTTTGCCTCCTCTTTTCTTTGTCTCTTGCTCACTTTCTATCTCTTAGGTAACATCTTACATGGGAACAATTACTGGTATAAGTTTTTATCATCTCATACATCTGCTGTAACTGTCATGACTCCTGTCTTGTGTTCCTCATGTCCAATAGTTGTTCATGTTTAGTCTTCCTCAGGTGTGTGTTGTTCTCTTGTTCAGCTTGTTTGCCCCTGTGTGTTTATACCCCTGTGTCTCCTGTGTTGTTCTTGTTCTACATGGATGTACGTTTGGTGTTTCTCATCTGTTCTTGGTTCCCTGGTCTCTGTTATGGTTTTTTTTATGTTTATTTTGTTATTAATTAGTTTTGCATTTGGATCCAGCTCTCCCTTTGTTTCTTGAGTTCACCCTGCGTTACAGTAACTATTTTATTCTCATCTGTCCATCCATCCTTCCCTCCATCCATCCATCCATCCATCCATCATCCCTCCATCCATCCATCCATCCATCCATCCATCATCCCTCCATCCAGCCATCCTTCCCTCCATCCATCCATCATCCATCCATCCATCCATCCATCTATCCATCCTTCCCTCCATCCATCCATCATCCCTCCATCCATCCATCCATCCATCTATCATCCATCCATCTATCCATCCTTCCCTCCCTCCATCCATCCATCTATCCATCCATCCATCTATCCATCCTTCCCTCCATCCATCCATCATCCCTCCATCCATCCATCCATCCATCCATCCATCCATCCATCATCCATCTATCCATCCATCCATCCATCCATCCATCTGTCCGTCTGTCTGTCCATCCATCCATCCATCTATCCATCTATCATCCATCCATCTATCCATCCTTCCCTCCCTCCATCCATCCATCTATCCATCCTTCCCTCCATCCATCCATCATCCCTCCATCCATCCATCCATCCATCCATCCATCTATCATCCATCCATCTATCCATCCTTCCCTCCCTCCATCCATCCATCTATCCATCCATCCATCCATCCATCTATCCATCCATCCATCCATCTATCCATCCATCCATCCATCCATCCATCGATAGATAGATAGATCCATCCATCCATCCATCCATCCATCTATCCATCCATCCATCCCTCCATCCATCCGTCTGTCTGTCTGTCCATCCAGCTGGCTCAAAACCTCACAGCACCCTCCCCCTGTCGGTGATTGGTTGGAACACTATTTGTTTTGGTTTTGAGTGGTTGGTTTTTTTGGGGGGCCTGAAATCACTGATACAACCTTTAACAGAGAATTACAGAAGACTTCTGCATTACAGGGAACACTGTCTGGCGTAATCCTTGCGAACGGGATTCACAGCTCCACGTTTAACAGCAGATTCTGATAATAACCCTGTCCTGGAAATCCCTCAACATGACAGTTTTCATACTTCTACATTAATTGAATCCTGAGATCATTTATCCGGATATACGCGACGCCAGTAACTTTCATTACTTTTATGCTGAATCCTGACAGTCATACATTCCTCTGTCCTGGAAAGGTGTTTCAGAGATGGATTTCTTCTCATAGCATCAGTTTATTCTCAGTGGCATTCGCCTATAAACAGTCTATTGTGTAACAGTATAATCAAGGGATATGAATAGTTATTAATCATTCTTCCTCTGGTGTAATATTGTTATTGTCTTACGTAATACGAGGTTGTAAAGGTGCAGAAGTGCACAATAGGCAGTGCTTTGAGTTAGACTGTAAAAACTGCAGATGCGTTTGAGCCATTGATTGGTTTTAACTTCATAAAGCTCAGCGCTGGTTAGAAAACAAAGGAAAAAGCTAAAGAAAACTGCAAAAATGCATAACATGAGGATAATACACAATCTGCAAGTGGAAAGTGCAACCAAAATTAATATGCAAAGTATATACTGTTGAATTAAATTCAATTCACGTTTATTTCTATAGCGCTTTTCACAATACAATATCGTTTCAAAGCAGCTTTACAATCCACATTACAGTTTAGAGTG
This sequence comes from Leuciscus idus, assembly GCA_021554675.1. Taxonomy (NCBI): domain Eukaryota; kingdom Metazoa; phylum Chordata; class Actinopteri; order Cypriniformes; family Leuciscidae; genus Leuciscus; species Leuciscus idus. The sequence continues at coordinate 36,906,432 of CM038637.1, read as the reverse complement.
ATCTGATATTTGATATATGAGTGATATTTTTTCATAACCTGTGATACTTTTTTAGGATACTTTGATGAATAAAAAGTAAAAATCTTTTGTAACAGCAATATCCACTACTGGTCAGTCATTTGGGGTCGGTAATTTTTTTTCTTTTCTTTTTTTGAAATAAATCAATACTTTTATTCAGCAAGGATGTGTTAAATTGATAAAAAGTGATAGTAAAGAAGATTTATATTATTAGAAAATATTTTTTTATTTTGAATAAATGCAGTTCTTTTGAAACTTTTATTCATCAAATATATTAGGCAGCAGAACTGTGTCCAACACTCATAATACATCAGAATATTAGAATGATTTCTAAAGGATCATGTGATAGACTGGAGTAATGATGCTGGTAATCCAGCTTTGCATCACAGAAATAAATGATCATTTAAAGTATAATAAATTGAAAACCCATTATTTTAAATTGTAATAATATATCACAATATTACTTTTTTTTTCTGTATTTTTGATCAAATAAATGCAGGCTTGATGAGCAGAAGAAACTTCTTTCAAAAACATTAAAAATAGTAATGTGTCCAAACTTTTGGCCTGTACTGTATGTATAAAACATCTTTCTTGAATGCATCTCATACAAAACACTTTCCATTTTTAAGATAAGTATTTCCTCTGCCTCATATCTCCTATTCTCACCCCATCGCCACACTGGCATATCCTTCATGCATGTGTTGACGAATTCGTCATGTCTGATTGTGTGTGTGTTTGGCATGGATAAACACAAGCTGTGTCTCTATGATCTGGCTTCGTTTGAGACTCAGATCCTCAATAAAGGGCTTAAAGTTTGCTTTGCTGATTTACATGTAAGCAGTCGATGAGAGAACGAGAACAAATCCCTTTACGCCCAGCGCCAGTCCTGAATACACTAACATAACACAGCATGCCTTTGTTCTTTAGGAAACACTATATATTACAGTCCTTCTTACACACGTTACATGTAGTTACTGTAGTAATTACTATAAATTGTGCATAATTATATGCAACTATCCCTGTAAAGCCTGACATATGAGATAATAGTCAGAATAGAAAATATAAAGGCTATAGCCTATACACTCACCTAAAGGATTATTAGGAACACCATACTAATACTGTGTTTGACCCCCTTTCGCCTTCAGAACTGCCTTGATTCTACGTGGCATTGATTCAACAAGGTGCTGAAAGCATTCTTTAGAAATGTTGGCCCATATTGATACGATAGCATCTTGCAGTTGATGGAGATTTGTGGGATGCACATCCAGGGCACAAAGCTCCCGTTCCACCACATCCCAAAGATGCTCTATTGGGTTGAGATCTGGTGACTGTGGGGGCCATTTTAGTACAGTGAACTCATTGTCATGTTCAAGAAACCAATTTGAAATGATTCGAGCTTTGTGACATGGTGCATTATCCTGCTGGAAGTAGCCATCAGAGGATGGGTACATGGTGGTCATAAAGGGATGGACATGGTCAGAAACAATGCTCAGGTAGGCCGTGGCATTTAAACGATGCCCAATTGGCACTAAGGGGCCTAAAGTGTGCCAAGAAAACATCCCCCACACCATTACACCACCACCACCAGCCTGCACAGTGGTAACAAGGCATGATGGATCCATGTTCTCATTCTGTTTACGCCAAATTCTGACTCTACCATCTGAATGTCTCAACAGAAATCGAGACTCATCAGACCAGGCAACATTTTTCCAGTCTTCAACTGTCCAATTTTGGTGAGCTCGTGCAAATTGTAGCCTCTTTTTCCTATTTGTAGTGGAGATGAGTGGTTCCCTGGTGGGGTCTTCTGCTGTTGTAGCCCATCCGCCTCAAGGTTGTGCGTGTTGTGGCTTCACAAATGCTTTGCTGCATACCTTGGTTGTAACGAGTGGTTATTTCAGTCAAAGTTGCTCTTCTATCAGCTTGAATCAGTCGGCCCATTCTCCTCTGACCTCTAGCATCAACAAGGCATTTTCGCCCACAGGACTGCCGCATACTGGATGTTTTTCCCTTTTCACACCATTCTTTGTAAACCCTAGAAATGGTTGTGCATGAAAATCCCAGTAACTGAGCAGATTGTGAAATACTCAGACCGGCCCGTCTGGCACCAACAACCATGCCACGCTCAAAATTGCTTAAATCACCTTTCTTTCCCATTCTGACATTCAGTTTGGAGTTCAGGAGATTGTCTTGACCAGGACCACACCCCTAAATGCATTGAAGCAACTGCCATGTGATTGGTTGATTAGATAATTGCATTAATGAGAAATTGAACAGGTGTTCCTAATAATCCTTTAGGTGAGTGTATATTATATAAACACCCACTGTAAAAAAAAAAAAATACCGGGATATTAACAGTAAAAGACTTTAAAAATGCTACGGTGAAAAACTGTTCATTGGTTTACAAGTTTCCATACTATATACGGTGAATTACTGTGATAGATCTAACCGTATATTTAATGTGATATTACAGTAAAATACCGTTAAATTTACAGAAGTGAAAACGAACAAGTCCTTTAATTGACAAGAATTGACATTCCCACAATTCCCTGCGTGACACTTCATATTTGATGTATTTTTGTTGAAATTACGGTTTCTTCATAGTTTTTCTTAGTTTTTTCTAATCCGTTATGTAAAGTAGGTTTTTATGTGACATTTAATGTTGTGAAATAAATGTTTATTGCACTTTTTTAATTGTATGTGTGTTTAGTGTGTGTGTGAATGACACTGTGCAGCTTCTATATATTAATATTAACTCTCTTGTGGAAAAGCTGTTTGTGATGAGCTTTGATTGATCATGTGACTCTCATCTCCACTGTGATTGGTGGTTTGTCGGTGTATTAAAATGGTACAAAACAGATATTAGTACTTCAATAGAACTGTAAATTAACATTATATCAGATAGTGAAATACATTTTTTCATTGTAAATTTATGTTAAATCTGTAAAACGTAAAATGTTGCTACCGTATTTTTTTACAGTAAATATCTGGCAACCACAGCTGACGTTTTTTTACCGTAAATGTAACTTTTTTTGTTGTTTTTTTGTTAGTGTCCTGACTGACAAAAGAGATGATGAATCGGCGCACATCTTCCTGTGGGGTGCGTAATGTAAACCTGATATGAATTTGATGACTTTCTTTCTCAAACCCGAGTTCCAGAAGAAACACAAAAGCCCTCAAGTTAGTCCTTGACTTAGAAATAATGAGCAGTTTCGGCTCAGGAGTTTGTCTTTCTCTCTTCCGGCACGGCACAGATCCCTCAGATGAAGCTGAGATGGAGCGTCTGTGATTTATTTTGTGGCGTCCCATGACTCAGTATCTGGGTCATGGCTGTCGACTTCAGGTGATGTTTAATGAAGTCTGGTGTTAAACTCATTAAATCGCTGGTCTTTGATGTAGGCCTACAACTCACAGTGATTCAGTAAAGCAGAGTTTAGCAGTAATTACCGCTATGGATTATGAATCATAATCAAATGCACGATGAGGTGTGGTATGGGATTTTTCGCGGTGAATCCCTGCGGATCGGCTGAAATCCGGAGAGCGGCAAATTAAAGGTCTCAGTCAATCAGTGTTTCTCCACACGCGGATGACGCTGGTTTTCAGGGTTCGACCTCCATTCTGTCAGTCATTAAAGCGGGTTTGACTGATTTGACTGTTGAGAGACTCTGTCCATCAGTGGCCAGTCCCTGTAAGATTAATGTCTGCGACGTCTCTGTTTCTGCCTTATCTTTCCCTCATCGAAGCCCTCGAGCGTTCACTCTTAAAATCCCACATAAAATCCCCTTTGACACAAGCTTCAGATCAGCGGCTTTGGCACCAGCCAATTTAAAGAGTGAATTGAACCTAAGAAATGAAGGAATGTGTATTCTTCTGGATTCAGTAGGATTTAGACAATAGTTATGAGATTACACAGCAACGTAACCTCATTCATATTCAAAGGTGAAGCACCTCTGGTGCTCTTCGGCCATTTTTTGAGTGAAAAAATGTGTTTTTTTACTTCATTGTAATGGTACGAAACTTGGTAAAGGTTTTGGCACTTGCTATGTGAACACAAAAAAAATCATGGATATGATTCATAAAGGTTAAATGGTCCTGTAAACAATAGTCACACTTGAGCTGCTCACGGTCAGAAATGAGCGCATTGGAAATGAATGAGACGAATCTCCTCTAGTGGAAGCGTTTGGTACTGCAGCCGAACAACATCTCACTGAAAGATCATTTTTTGGGATATCAACCTCAAATTTGGAACACAACTTGTTTAGATTTATGGCTCTGTTTTCCCCCCACATTTTTAAAGTAAAACATGTTATTGAAAATAAATATTTCCATACAAAAAATTTAAAATAGTATTTTTGCATATTTTTCATAACAATAAACGTAAAATTCTGTAATTTTTTTTAAGTTCACTTTTTAAAACTTTTTTCACTTCAGCAATAATCTGCCAAGTGTCATCTTTGAAAAGAGATCAATCTTCAGTCTGTCGCTCTAAAGCATTCAAGATTTACCACAGTTTAAGTTGGAAATTAAATTTTCAGGTCTATGCTCAAAAAGTGAATAAATGGATTATATATACAGCGTAAATATAATTTAGTACCATAAAATCCCCTGAAAATACAAAATATTAAATAAAAAACATTATCGAACTAAAATATAGTACATTAATTTAATTTCAGTCATTTTTGAACGACACGCGAAGAGCACCAGAGGGTTAAAATATTTTTTAAATTAAATTGCAACACAGTTCTCCCACATTTTGTCAACTTACATAATGTTTGCATTATTTTTTTCTGCATTAACTGAAAAAACCCCCCATAATATTTCTAGTTCTCAGCAGACTTTGCATAGGACTGGATGGGGAGAATAAATGCTGAAATTAAATGCTTTTTGAGCAAGATGAAAAAGAAGGCTCTGTTGTGTTTTTGTGGGGTTAAAGTTGCTGATATGGTTTTGTTTTTGAGTTTTCCATTACGGTGATGAATGGAGCTTGTGCTTTGGTTCAGGACGGAGAGATTTCTGTAAGTTCATTTATTCAAAAAGCAATTAGTGTCCAAATGTCAGTGCAGAAACCAGGCTTTTCTTCCTCACACAGCAGCGTATCTCACATTCATTCAGTCCCAGACACTTCTGAGAGGATCTACAAAACATAAACCATTGTGCAAAAGTTTGGGGTCTGAAAAAAGAAAGAAATTAATACTTCAGCAAGGATGCAGTAAATTGATCAAAAGTGACCGTGAAGACATTTATAATAAATGCTGTGCTTTTGAACTTTCTATTCATCAAAGAATCCTGAAAAATGAAATGTATAACGATTTCCACAAAAACCTGAAGTGTTTTCAACACTGATAATAATCATAATTGTTTCTTGAGCATCCAAAAAAAAATAAATTTGTTTAATTTTGTTTAAAAAATGTTTTTGCATGATGCTGAACCACATTTGTTTTCCAAAAATAGAATGAATTTAATGACAGAAATGTCTTTCGTCCACAGCACCTCTCAGTGTGTTTGAACTGTGCATGTTGGAGTGTGTGTCGTCTTGTTTTAACAGCAGGATCCCTCAGAAACGGCTCAATCCTGTCAGGAACTCCTCTTCAAAAGAGACCTTTTCAAGACTGTGTGTCCGACTGACGTATTCAGGCTGAGGTTTGATTGAGTTCTTTGACAGTCCATTCAAACTGCCAGTGAGAAACAGCCAGAAGATCTCTGAGAGGATAACCCGACTGTCTGTGGACTTTTGCATTAAAATAAAAGATTATTAAATTCTGCATTGTTCATTGATGGAGTTATAATGTTAACCGATGAAACCTTATTGTTTTACTCCAGGTTATGCAAACTTAATCCTCTTAAAGAATGAGTTCACTTCATTTACTCTCCCCCACATCATCTAAGATGTTCATGTCTTTCTTCCGTCGAAAAGAAATGAAGGTTTTTGAGGAAAACACTCCAGGATTTTTCTCCATATAGTGACTTCAACGTGATTACGTAATGTGTGTCTCATCACAGCTAGTGCAAGACCAGCATTAGTGGTTAAAAAGTATATAAATGTTTATTTTGTTCATAAAATGTCGGCTGGTTTGTCTAGACAAGACTCTTATTCCTCGGCTGGATCGTGTCGAGACTTTGAAGCTGCACTGAAACTCACATCTGGACCTTCGACCCGTTGGACCCCATTGAAGTCACTATATGGAGAAACATCCTGGAGTGTTTTCCTCAAAAACCTTCATTTCTTTTCCACTGAAGAAAGAAAGACATGAACATCTTGGATGACGAGGGGGAGAGTAAACTATCAGGACATTTTAATTCTGAGGTGAACTTCTCCTTTAATGCTTTGCTTCAGCCAAACTCTTCCTGAAGTTTCAGGATAGATGAAAACGAGGCATGTTGGAATTGCAAATGCATTTTCCCCATGAGAACAGTTTTCTTAGAAGCACCGTCTAAGTCTCTGATTAAAACAAATAAAATTGAAATGAGGGAATAGAGGCTTCATTAAACATCAATAAATGTTGTACTGAACATAAAGTCCTTCATCAAATAAGCCTAGGGTTAAAATGAATGTTATAAAACGCGGTCCTTGATTCTGATTGGTTGAGCCTCGACAAACACACACACACACACACACACACACACACACACACACACACACACACACACACACACACATAGATATCATATATAAAGGCTAGATGTCTCGTGCGCGCTGCTGGCCAATGGAGGTCGACGTCCGCACGTGGCGGCCATCTTATCACAGGGCGCTCGCTCACTCGTTTAATGGTGCATGTACTTTTAAATAACCATAACTTGCTAAATTTTCTACCGATTTTCAAACGGTTTGGTTTGTTATAAACGTCAGAGATGTAGTTATGACACTGCATACATACACTGCATACATATGAATAATTATAACATACATGTTCAAGCATTCGGAATTATAGCCACGTTAATAATGCACACACACACCTGTGACAGCATTACATTAGTGTTACTGCGCAACTGCCGTTTTTGTTGCTTTGTTGCTGCACGTGTTGCTTAGCAACCTCTTTGAAACTACATTGCTTGGCGGAGGAATACATGTGTTTTAACGCTATATTTTTTGTTGCTGGTGTTTATTTTATGAATAAAATAAATATTAAAATGAATATTTTTATGGAGTAACCGTTTTATAAAAGCAATAAGCCCCTTGAAGCCGTTTTACAGTGAATTTAGAATAGCTGAGGGGGTTTTACTCCGCGTCGAGTCTAACAACTGTTCTAAACTCACTGTAAATCACGGCTTATTGCTTTAGTAACTCATTACTTCGATGGTCCACTTTAGAATTTTCTATTAGTAACTTTACAACTTATTATTCTAAGCCAAACCCTAACCTAACAGTCTACTACGAGCTACTCTAAAGTGTAACAAAATACATTTTTCTAACACAAAAAATACAATAGGCCTACCTAATTGTAGCCTAAAGGCTGTGAAAGCATAATTCACAAAAATATGCAAATAAGATGCTGATCCACCTCTTTATGGCTCGAGCTATAAACTTGTTTGTGTTTGCTTTCTTTCTTTCTGTTTTGTACTGACCGACTGTTTATACACACAATGAAATTATTATTCTGTGCAGTGATGTGAGTCATGACAACTGCACTCATGAATAACAGGGTTAAAAGCCCTTGGCAAACACACACTCCATGCAAATCGTCCTGGATTAAGGACTGGGAAGAGATGATAAATAATGCATGTTATCAGTGGAGGATCAGACGATCAGAGACACTGATCGACAAACAATGACCAGACAAAACACTTTAACCCTCATCCTTTCCTCGCACTTTGTAACATATCTTTCCCGCGTAGGTCAAAATGACCCGAAGCCCTAAAATTATACTTTTTGTCCAAAAGGCTTATTTTATTTCAGTGTGCATTCAGATACTCATGTCGACATTATAAAATAATTTTTAGACAAGTTTTTGCATTTTTAGTTTGAATTTGAAGCATTTTTAGGTTTTTCTATGTGAACTGAAGCATTCCTCGCATTCCATTCATTCCTAAGGGGGTCAGATTGACCCGCAAGGGAAGGATTTGTTACTTTTTAAAATTTTAACCACAAAACTCCTCGAATCCATAAACTTTTTTGTGTGTGTGTATTCGTGGTTAAAGTGTGACAAAAGTCCTGGGGTCTTAGATGAACACTCTGATGAACACTGAATTTTTTTAAATGTTTAAAAAATTAGTTGTTTGCTAAAAAATGATTGCTTCTGGTATGATGAATGCATATTATGTGGGTGGATGATTCTGATCTGGAGGGTTTGAAGAGGAAGCGTTTTAAAGCCACATCCCTGGATCAATGAATAACACGTGGATGTGAAAGAGTTCATGCAATCAGATTATTAACACATAGTGATGGTTCCCTTTCGAGAATGGTATCTCGCATTGCGTAGCTATACGCTATGGGAAACGAGAATATTGAAGCCTTTATTTTAAAACGCAGTGCAGCTGCACAGCGAGCACAGAGCAGAGCTGACAAGCGCTCATTGGCTGTGCTACGGGAACTGCCGCCAGAATGGGTGTGGCTTCTGGCTATATAAGCGGGTCATTTCGCCATAGGAATCAGATTTAATCTCCTTCATCGAACTCTTCACTTCGCTGTTTCTCCTGCTGAGAAGCCTTCGCCATCGACGAGCCCCAGCCGTGGAACGAGCGACCTGCAGCAAACAGCTCAGCGGACGGCGGCCTCCCGATATACACGCTAGAACCCTCTGCTCCTCTAAACTCCTCAGCTCCACGGACGAGTCTGGACCGAACCCAGAGGCTTTTAGGGACCTGCACAGTGCCACTGATAATATACCGGGTAGTAGTTTCTTTAGATACTTGCAAATTAGAAACTATGTAAGAAAATATTTGCAAAATTTTGAGACCTTCTCAGGCTCTTGTCTTGATCGATGCCTCCGACCCATGTCTTGCTCAGAAAAATTGATATCTTATATCTATGACACTTTGCAGTCTATCAGTCCAGTGATCTCCACTTCAATAAAAACAAAATGGGAGGAAGAAATGGGCACTGTGATCCCAGACCCTCTATGGGAAAAGAGTTTGGAACATACTCATCGATGTTCTAATAATGCTAGGCACTGCCTAATTCACTTTAAGATTCTACATCGTCTTCACTATTCTAAGGAGAGGTTACACAAAATATACCCTGAGATATCCCCTCTATGTGACAGATGCCTTGTTGCAGAAGACACGTTGCTTCACAGCTTCGTCCTGTGTCCCAAGGTTAAGATCTTTTGGTTTAATATCTTCAGTTTAATTTCTAGGATACTTAAAGGGATAGTTCACTTTGAAATTAAATTTTGGTATGTTTTAGCTTACCTCAAGGGCATCCAAGTGATCTGAGAGCGCGGGCGGGTATAGATATATACACTAGATGTCGCATTGGCTACTGCGAAACCGTAGCCAATGCGACTTCTATTGTATATATCTATACCCGTCCGCGCCCTCAGATCACTTGGACGTGGCTGTGTTCAAGAGGTAAAAACGATATAAATACTGTTCGTTTTCTCACACAAACCGCTCCTTTCGTGTCTTAGGCCATCAATGTGTACTTACGATGGGGAATTGTTTAATTTGGATAATGGGGAATTGTTTTAATTTGGACTCTGTGCATGCTCTTTGAGACAGTGACCATCGACCTGCATTATATGACTGACAGACAAGAACGGTTTGACCTAAAAATATCAAAATTGAAACTACTGCGGAAAAAAAGACACCTACATCTTGGATGCCCTTGAGGTAAGCTAAAACATACCAAAATGTAATTTCAAAGTGAACTATCCCTTTAAAATACAATTGGAGCCTAATCCACACATTATTATTTTAGGAATTTCAGACGATATTAAAAGGTTAAACAACTATCAACAATGCCTCCTGTCCTATAGTCTCATCACCGCAAAGAAGCTACTTCTCATGCATTGGAAAAATAAAGAAACACCCACCACAAAGATATGGCTTAATGATCTTACTAACACTCTCTACTTAGAGAGAATAAAATATATTCTTATGGATAAACTCCCACACTTTGAAAAAGTGTGGTCACCTCTCATTCACTATCTCACACCTGGCAGTGGAAATTAATGTTTCCCTATAACTATAATAAAGTAGTATTTAGACGGAAGGATAAGGCTGGGTAGGGTGGGAAAGAGGGATTATTTAGGATTGTTTTTTGTTTTTTTGTTTTTTTCTGTACTCTGTATGTCTATCTGTTGATTCTGTTCTTCTTTTACCATTGTTGTATGTTCTAAAAACAAAAAGAGGACAGTCAAGTCAAGTCAAGTCAAGTTTATTTGTATAGCGCTTTTCACAATACAGATTGCATCAAAGCAGCTTCACAGTATTAAATTAAAATAATACAACAAAGTTTGTTTCAAGAGGAATTTATTGATTGATAAAATTAAATTAAATATCCCCAAAATATCCCCAACTGAGCAAGCCAAAGGCAACAGTGGCAAGGAACCGAAAAACTCCATCAAGTGACCTAATGGTGTCCTAAAACTCCATCAGGTGCCTTAATGGAGAAAAAAAAACCTTGGGAGAACCCAGGCTCAGTCGGGGGCCAGTTCTCCTCTGGCATTGGATAGAGGCCGGATTGTAGTTTGAACTGTAGGATTATATGAATGCCTGGCTGAAGAGATGCGACTTTAATCTAGTTTTAAACTGGGAGAGCGAGTCTGAGCAACGAACAGTATCAGGAAGACTATTCCAGAGTTTTGGAGCCAAATGTGAAAATGCTCTCCCTCCTTTGGTGGTTCTGGATATCCTAGGTATGACCAAAAGCCTTGAATTTAGTGATCTTAAAGAGCACGATGGATTATAGGGCGATAGAAGATCCGTTAAATAGACTGGAGCTAAGCCGTTTAGGGCTTTATAAGTCAGTAGCAATACCTTGTAATTAATACGGAACTTTATAGGTAACCAATGCAGTGATGATAAAATCGGTGTTATATGATCATATTTTCTTGATCTCGTAAGAACTCTAGCGGCGGCATTTTGGACTAACTGTAGCTTGTTTATTGAGGATGCAGGACAACCAGCTAATAAAGCATTACAGTAATCCAGTCTCGAGGTCATGAATGCATGAACTAACTTTTCTGCATCAGAAACTGATAGCATATTACGTAGCTTAGCAATGTTTCTAAGGTGGAAAAAGGCTGTTTTTGTAACATATGAAATATGATTTTCAAAAGACAGGTTGCAATCGAGTATAACACCCAGGTCTTTTACTGTAGAGGATAAAGTAACAGGACATCCTATGATGTTAAAGTTGTATTGTGCGAGGTTTTGTGGGCGGTTTTTTGAACCGATAAGTATTACCTCTGTCTTGTCTGGATTTAATAAAAGAAAATTACGCGTCATCCAATCTTTTATATCTTTAACACACTCTGTCAATTTGGAAAATGTAGCGTTTTCATCCGGCCGTGATGAAATATATATTTGAGTGTCATCAGCATAACAATGGAAACTAATTCCATGTTTCCTTATAATATTTCCAAGTGGCATCATATATATTGAAAATAACAGAGGGCCTAATACAGATCCCTGCGGCACTCCATAGTTTACTGGAGTTATGATCGATTTTTCTCCATTTAAATAGACAAAATGGTAGCGGTCAGATAGGTATGATTTGAACCAGCTTAGTGCTTGTCCTTGAACACCAGTATAATTTTGTAGTCGATCTAAGAGTATTGTGTGATCTATAGTATCGAACGCAGCACTAAGATCAAGTAAAACTAGTATTGAGATACAGCCTTGGTCAGAAGCTAAAAGTAAATCATTTGTGATTTTAACGAGCGCAGTTTCAGTGCTGTGATGCGGTCTGAATCCAGACTGAAACTTTTCATAGATATCATTTTGTTGCAAGAAAGATCCCAGTTGAGCGGACACCACTTTTTCTAATATTTTAGACATAAATGGAAGATTTGAAATGGGTCTATAATTTGCTAGATTATTATGATCTAATTGTGGTTTCTTAATGAGAGGTTTTATAACTGCCAGTTTAAATGTTCTTGGAACATGACCTAAAGATAAAGACGAGTTAATAATATTGAGGAGAGGCTCTTCCACTACAGGTAACACTTCTTTCAGTAGTTTAGTTGGTATAGGATCTAATAAACATGTTGTTGTTTTAGATGAAGTGATACGTTTATTTAACTCTTTTTGTTCTATAGTTGTAAAGCACTGTAATTGTTCTTTCGGGGTGATAATTGAAGCTGAATTATAAGGCGCGATTGAAGATTGAACGTTTATAATTGTGGTTCTGATGCTTTCTATTTTCTCAGTGAAGAAGTTCATGAAATCATTACTACTGAACTGTAACGGGATATTTTGTTCGGGTGACGTCTGTTTATTTGTTAGTCTAGCCACGGTGTTAAATAAAAACCTTGGATTGTTTTGGTTGTTTTCTATTAGTTTGCGGAGGTGCTCAGCCCTGGCCGCTTTTAGGGCCTTTTTATAACGCGACATACTGTCTTTCCACGCGATTCTAAAGACCTCTAAATTAGTTTGTTTCCATTTACACTCTAAAATACGGGTTTCTCTCTTTAAAACATGCGTAGTATTGTTATAACATGGTGCTTTATTTTTCTCTCTGACCTTTTTTAATTTAATAGGTGCAACCACATCCAATGTTCTAGAGAGAATGGTGCTCATAGTGCTAGTTAGTTCTTCTAGTTCATCTGTTTGTTTGGGTTCAGGCAGCAGCTGAGACAGATTAGATAAGCAATTTGAGAAATTATCTATGGTGGATGGGAGGATTGTTCTGCCTGGTTGATAACGCGACGCCGCATGACATATTACAGCAGTACGTAATATGCAAGTTACCATGTAGTGATCAGTGACTTCATCACTTTGTGGAATGATATCTATATCGGTTGGATCGGTTCCATGTGATATAATTAAATCGAGTGTATGATTAAGACGATGAGTTGGTCCGGTGACGTTTTTCTTGACCCCAAATGAATTTAATAAATCTGTAAACGCAGCTCCTAACGCATCATTTGGATTATCTACGTGTATGTTAAAATCTCCAACAATTAATGCTTTATCGACATTGACTAATAGGTCTGAGAGAAAATCTGCAAACTCTTTTAGGAAATCAGCGTAAGGCCCTGGCGGTCTATATACGGTAGCCTAGGCTAGAGATAATAGGGATGTTTTTCTAACATCTAAGAGCGTAACATTTAGTACAAGTACTTCAAATGAAATAAACTTATAACCCGTTTTCTGAGTAAAATTTAGAATATCTTTATAAATGGTTGCAACACCTCCGCCACGGCCAATCAGACGGGGCTCATGCTTATAACAGTATCCAGGAGGAGTAGACTCATTAATACCGAAATAATCATTTGGTTTAAGCCAGGTTTCAGTAAGGCAAAGTACATCGAAGCTATTATCTGTGACTATTTCATTTACAATAACTGCCTTAGGTGTGAGTGATCTAATGTTTAGAAGACCTAGCTTTAGAAATAGTTTTTGTTTACTAATAGCAACATTTTCTGTTTTAATAACAATTAGATTTTTCCTAGATCCTGCATTAGATTTATTATTTGATCGCACTAAACGAGGAATAGACACGGTTTCTATGCAATGTTCTACACTAGTATTTATATCAGTTGAATTGGTGCAGCAGAGACTATGATTTGGACTTTTGGTTACTAGTCAAAGGGTATTTAACATTTTGGAGATGTTATCTGACAGAAGATCCGCTCCGAATCTGCTTGGGTGTAAGCCATCAGCACGGAAAAGCCTAGGACGCTCCCAAAACAGATTCCAATTATTTACAAAGAGCAGTTTCTGCTCATTGCACCATGACATTAACCATTCATTTAGCGCAAATAATCTGCTGAACTTTTCATGCCCTAGTCGGTAGGTGGGAAGCGGTCCTGACACAATGATCGTTGTTTCAGGCGATGTGCTGCGTACCGTATCGATTAGATTCCTGAAGTCTTTCTTCAGAACCTCCGTCTGGCGCAGCCTGATGTCGTTCACTCCCGCGTGCAGGACCACAGTTCCGACGCGCTCGTCACCGTTCAGGATCTCGGGAACGCGAGCAGCGATTTCAGAAACACGAGCACCAGGGAAGCAGTGACTTTGCACCTTACTTTTACCTAACGTAGCGTGTACGTGCCGAACGATGGAATCGCCGATGATCACAGCATCGCGTTCTGTTTCGCGCAGAGGGGAGAAGCGGTTTTGTGTGGATAACTCGAAAACCGGGAGGGTCGGAGAAAGTCTTGGTCTAAACCTGACTCGCGTCTTCCGCTGCGGAACCACCCAGGCTTCGTGGTGGCGTGTTGGAGCCGGAGTGAACGAGACCATGGCTGATTGCGACCAATGCTGAGGAACGCACGGAGTAGACGCGGTCGGAGTCAGCGGGTTAGTAACGTTAAACACTGATTTGTGTGCATCGGCGCGTGATGTTACAAGAGCCAAACACCGGTCTCTCAGCTCGGCCTGTCTCAATAAAAGGTTGTGGATCTGTTTCTCAACAGCTTCCAGCTCAGACTGCAGTGCGTGAATCTCAAATGTGTCCTCACCTGCACCAAACGGTAGACTACTTACATCTGATATATTCACCATTTTAACAGATGGACAGTGAGTTAGCAACGAAGCTACCAGTGATGCTATCAATATTAATACTAATTTATATTATAAGTTTGTTTGTAAGTGAGTGTGGAGAAGACGCGTTCAGCCGTGATCCACGGACGTAACCTTTAAGAGTATGCAGCGTTGGATCACTAATAGGCTTGAGACGCGTCTGCTCAACAGTCCGCGTTGTAACTATGAGGTTTTTTAGTGGTAGGGGTGTAGAGTAGACGCACGATAGGCGAAAAAAAGTGTTTGTTTATAAGTGAGTGTGGAGAAGACGCGTTCAGCCGTGATCCACGGACGTAACCTTTAAGAGTATGCAGCGTTGGATCACTAATAGGCTTGAGACGCGTCTGCTCAACAGTCCGCGTTGTAACAATGAGGTTTGAGCAGTAGTGCTTCTCAGTGAGGAAAAGTAGAAAATGTTCGTTGTAAGCGAGTTTAAAGAGAAAAATCAAGAATTATAAATCAAATCGATAGAGCTCCAAAAACAACAACGCATTCAGACGCAACGCATGATAATGACAGGACAAGACATTACTCACCGTGTTTGTTGAGTGTTTCTTATTCACCTGAGCTTTTATGAACTCAAAGGCGCGAGAGAAAATAAATAAATAAAAATAGCTGAGCGCACGGGTGGCGCGTTAACAGGCTAGCGAATTACTAGCGTGTTGTGCGTCAGGGTTGGGTAAGCTGTATTTAGTAGTAATATAAACAACTAGAAATTGTAGTAAATGATGGTTCAAAACAAGGAAATACGAGGCTAAGACGGAGCTTACAGCAACGAAGCAAAAACACTCACAGCAGGCAGCGAGGCAGACAGGAGCAATCAGACAGGAGTATGTCCTAACTGCACACATTTCTATGTGGATATACATTATACTCTTGTGTATGATGTAGATAATATAACGATGTGAATATGTGCTTTAATAAAAATATTTGAAACACAGTGCCACTGATCTAGCCCTGCGTGCCACTAGAACCACTGCCCAGGCTATTGAAAGGAGTATGGCCAGTTTGATTGTGCTAGAGCGCCACCTCTTGCTAAACCTGACAGAGATTAAAGACGCAGACAAGACTGCTTTTCTGGACTCTCCAGTCTCTAACACTGGCCTCTTCGGTCCTGCTGTGAAGGGCTTCTCTGAGCGCTTCACCGAAGCATAGAATGCGTCGCAGGCCATGCGTCACTTCTTGCCGAAACGCTTCAGTTCGGCCTCGGGAAGAAAGCACCACCCTCTCAGCCAGCAAAGCCAGCGCCACCGGTTTCTCAGCCCCGCCCAGCGGCTGAAACTCAGTCAGCAAAGCGCTACTCGTTCCCGGAGCGTGAGGATTGTGTTGAACCCTGAGCCTCGAAAGCCTTCCTAGTCGCATGACAGGAAGGAAAATGAAGGGTGTGAGTCCTGCTGCGCCTGGACCACCCTCAGAAAGAGCTCGCACACTTCTCCCAGTCCCCTCGTAGGGGGGACTCTAGTCCAGCAAAGAGTTGGTGCCACTTTGGAACCAATTTTCCTGGCCGAGAACCGGTTCTTTGGCTGTCGAAACACAAAGAACTGGTTCGCGAGTAGGCACCGGCTCCGAACCGGCACCAGCACTGCCGTGGTGGAAAAGGGGTAATAGAGCACAAAAAGAGCATTTTTCCAACTCACAACATATGAGTGGCCGGGTTCCCTTTCCCGCCCCCAGACTTCATTCAACCCCTAGCCAATCAGGACGAGGCCTGGGCAGCCATCCCCGATGTGTCGGAATGGGTAATGAACACAATAAAACAAGGTTACTCGCTCCAATTCGCTCGCAGACCCCCACGCTTTCGCCTCATGGTCGAGACGACAGTGAGAAGCAGCTTGGCTCACGTCCTTCGCACCGAAGTATCAAACCTGTTGGCAAAAGGAGCTGTAGAAACTGTTGCCCTGTCACTGAGCGAGTCAGGCTTTTACAGCCACTACTTCCTCGTACCAAAGAAGGATGGCGGCCTCAGGCCCATCCTAGACCTCGGACACCTGAACAAGGCCCTCATGAGACGGCTATTCAGGATGTTGACAACCAAACAAATCCTCGCGCAAATTCGCCTGAGGGATTGTTTTTTGTCAGTGGATCTGAAAGACGCTTACTTTCATATCCAGATATCCCCCATCACAGGCCATTCTTGAGATTCGCCTTCGAGGGGCAGGCTTATCAGTACACAGTCCTGCCATTCGGCCTGTCTCTGGCACCTCGTACATTTACGAAGTGTATGGAGACAGCGGGGAATGCGCGTTCTGAATTACCTCTATGATTTGCTCGTTCTGGCCCAATCAGAGGCCAAATTACTGACTCACAGATCCTGGCTTCTCAGCCATTTGCAATGCCTTGGGCTCAGGATACATTTTTCCAAGAGAAATTACTTTTAACCTCGAGCTTCGAGCCCTAGGTGATAGTTAAGGGCGAAGTGTTAAGCTGATAGTACAGCATTTGTAATACGAGAGACCGTTCAGGGATGCAATACTCGTTCTCGTAATGCTCAACAAACATTTATGATTATAATCAATGTTAAAAAAAAAACACTTTTATTTTTCAGGATTCTTTGATGAATAGAAAGTTCAAAAGATCAGCATTTATCTGAAATATAATTTTTTGTAACATTATAAATTTCTTTTTCTGTCACTTTTGATCAATTTAATGTGTGCTTGATGAGTAAAGTATTTATTTTAATCCAAAAACAATTATACAGACATTGTTAGTGTACATGAGTGTAATATTTAAAATCCTCTTTCTAGTGTTCTGATGTATCATTGCATTTCCTGAGCATCCCTGTGATTTTTTTATTACATTCTTGATATATATAGCAAAGTCCTTCCCACTGGGATGATATCCGTGAAGTGATTGGGAAGTGTGTTCGGCCACCTGAGGCCCACTGCAAGCTTTGAGCTGAGCTTCATACATTCAAACTTTGCTTTAAAAACAGAAACACGTCCTCACGGTTTCACTATGATTCATAAATCATATTCAGATTAGTAACCTTAAGCCATTAGGCATCTGCGATGGAATAAAATCCAAGCTTAAATGCAGTTTCTCCACATTCTCCGAGGCCATCTTGTAATTGTAACTCGCCATTCCAAAGATTGATAAATTACATACTTATTGTAATGAGCTTCTCTGATAGCGGGACGTAATAATGAGCTTGCTGTGAAGGAGACACCAATATGAGCTGGAAATGTCAAAGTTAATGAGTAAATAATGCACTTGTGCCTTTAGGGGACTCAGTTAATCAGAGCTTCAGTGCAGATATGCACTTACACAATACAGATTTTCTGATGGAAATTCACTTCCCGACCAGTGATGTGAGAATCTGTATTATTCTGTTATGATATAGTCTCTCCGCTCTTGTTGTGACCTTGGAAGGACGTTTTAGCGCATTATGAAGCGACAGCATCGTCTCATTATCTGGACGTGAGCATGAAGGACACTGTGGACTTTCTGACCTCCAACTCGTCTCTCTGGACGGGAGAACGCGTGTGTGACACAGCAAACGCTCAAGACATGCAGTAAAGTTTCTGCAAATGCTGTTGTGCTCCGTCTGCGTTCAAGCACACACAAAAGGCCTCAAAGATTTTTTTTGTGAAGATTTATGGAAAAGTAGGTTCTGTTATTTCACAGAATCCTGTCATCCAGCTTTCTCGTTCCTCAGAGATGTTTACTTGCTGTGAAAACTCAAACACAGCAAAACAAACCCAGTGGAGACGGTGGAAACAAACACTACTTTATTTAGCCAGGAAATCCCATTGAGATATTATTATCTCTTCTTCCAGAGAGACCTGGTCATAGAGTTTCACACAGAGAGAGTCACGAAATAACAAGGCCACACATTACTCATTCAAAATGAATGAATACAATCAAGAAAACATTTACAAGAGTCCTTTAAAACTTAAATGCATTTAAAAATGCTCATTAAGTACATTTTGCAATTCATTCCAAGCCCAATAAGAAAGAAATAGCACATTTACCAAAATCTGACAATACTCTATAGGACTTTTAGCCGAATATGAGAACTGGATCTAGTGCAATAATTATTAGTATAAAAAATTTGAAGATTTGCATGCATACCTAATTCAACTTTACTTTACAAAATGACAATTCTGTCATCATTCTGTCTAGATTAAATCTGTTCCTAAAGCAATCGTATCTCTTCATAAGCCTAAGTACCTCCTACTATGGGTGATACTAAGACTAAGTAATACCCATGCTACTACACACACATACTGAAGAATAGAAAGCTGTCAACATTAAGTATATATGGCTAAGCTGCACCTAATTAACCAATTGCCTGTCCCAAAGATCGTAAAATATTCAAGGTTTACCATTCAATAATGGTCAGTTTTGTTTTATCACCGGCAGAGGTCTGTTTTCTTCAAAAACTATTGATTTTCACAAAAGAAAATGCTGGGTTGTTTTAACCCAAATTTGGGTCAAATAGGGACAACACCATCCGTTGGGTTACATTTCTAAATTACATTATTTAACCCAACGGTTGGGTTTGTCAATATTTGACTCAAATTTGGGTTAAAACAACCCTGCATTTTTTAGAGTGTACATATCTGTGTGTGTATAAACCTTCCAAGCTTTGTCCAAGCCATGTCTCCTCATGATGTGTGCGTGTGATTTCCCGAGGGTCAGGTAAAGTGTGATCTAACTGGGACATTCTTCTCGCTGATAGAGTTTGCACCGTTCTGGACGCTCTTTCCTGGCCTTTTGCTCTCTAGGCCACAGATACATCAACCGAATGATGAACAACAGAGTTACTCCACCATCATTCAGATACTCTCAGAATAAAAAGTTCAGTGGGGTTCAATATAGAACTATAGGATTCTTGAGTTTTAAGGAACCATTCATGCCAAAAATATTCTATGAGGAGAAATGTCTTGAATAATGCTTTCACACTCTAAAAAGCCTTGGGTTCTTTTTTTCTATCCAAATCCTTGGTTGAGCCTTTTGGGTAATTTTTTGGGGTTATTTTTTTCAGTTTTTGGAAAGTTTTTGTGTAACCCAGCTCCTGGGTCAGACATAACAACCCAATGTTTGGGTAGATTTTCTGTAACCCAGCTCCTGGGTCAGACGTAACAACCCAGTTTTCGTGTAACCCAGATCTTGGGTCAAACGTAACAACCCAGTTTTTGTGTAACCCAGCTCCTGGGTCAGACATAACAACCCAGTTTTTGTGTAACCCAGCTCCAGTTTTGTGTAACCCAGCTCCAGCTCCAGTCAGATGTAGTTTTTGTGTAACCCAGCTCCTGGGTCAGACGTATCAACCCAGTGTTTGTCTAGTTTTTGTGACGGTATAGCTCCGTCAAATTGTTGCATGTCTTCGGTAAAATACTTTTTATTTTATTTATTTATTTATTTTTTCTATAAATTCATTATTGTGCTGAATATCATTTAATTTTATGCAAAGCAACATACAGGGGTGCGATGTGAGTCCCCTCTCCAAGCTCCGGCACGAGATCCAGCGCCGTTACGGTGAAAACGGGACAGCAGACACTGGTCGATTACACTAGAGTTACTTATAAATGTTAAATTTTTTCTTCTAATATTTGTTAAACGAGCTTAAATGTTGGCACTATTTATTCAAAACTATATAAAATATGCTATACTGTAAAATATGACAGAAAATAAAGGAATTATGCAAACCAATGGTTGTGTGGAATATTTTTTTTAAATTTTAGGGATTTAAGGTAATCCGTAAACATTAATTCATGTATGTAAAAAAAAGCTAGTACTATAGAAAAAAAGAAACAACCCATTGTGCTGGGTTAAATAAACAACCCAATTTTGCTGGGTATAACGAACCCAACATGTGTTCTGTCCTATATTTACCCAGCCCTTGTGGTGTTCTATAGTTTTAGTTGACATTGAACCCTCAATGATAACCCTGGATGGCAATTCTAAAACTCAGTTCTGTTTCCAGTAACAGTACATTCTGTATGGCGAGCAATTCCACACCAGGTTAAACATTCACCAAACACAAGCCATGGCTTTACTCAAACCTGTAATCAAAAAATAAAGTCGATTCCGGAAGGAACTGATGGCGTTCATCGCTAGCCTTCAGTCCTGTATCGACACTGATAAACTGATGCATCTCTCACGCTTGGGTGTCAAACGTGTCCAGACGAGGACTTCATCCTCCAGAGCCCTGCCGGTTAGCGCTCTGTCACTAATATTGATCCGCTGGCCTCATATCCAACACACACTAATAAATTAGGTCGAAAATGAAGCAGTTTGTTTTCCACAGCGTCCTTCATGTAACATGTGATAAAACACTCTGCCACAACTTTATGAGTTTGGAAAACAGCAACATTTGCACTTTGAAATGAATCACGTATGTTAAGATAGAATGTTCCTGACAAAAATGCATGATTTCATTGCAATCTTCTTGAAATTATGACATTTTTACTCCTTGTCCTCCGTGCATAACTCAATAATTAATATATATTAATCCTGATGCTTCTCATAATTCATCTATGAGCAGCGTTGCGCGTGACGCATTACAAGTAATGTAGTCATATTACTTTTTTTCAAGTGACTAGTAATTAATTTGAATAATTACAACATATCTGAGTTACTTTTTCGAATAAGTAACGCAAGTTACTCCCCGAGATACGCTTTTTTGGGCTTCAAAATCTCAGGTAAATTCCCTGGCATTATGAAGCTTGGAAGCGCCAGGATATTTTTTAATATAACTCTGATTGTGTTCGACTGCGAGAACAAACTCATATACACCTAGGCTAGGATGGCTTGAAGGTGAGTAAATGATGGGATAATTTTTCATTTTTGGGTGAACTAACCCTTTAAGGAGAGAGATCCATGACTCGCGGCGTTCATTGATTCTGACTGACATCACATGAGAAGCGAAGCGCGCCACAGCAGAGCACGAGCGCAGTGTGCAGCACTGACTGGGGAGCGCGCGCGCGCGAGCACGCAGCACTGAAGGACTGACTCTACATGACGATCCAGGCTCCGACTCACTCTCTCTCAGCACCAGCTGATTCTGGATCAGTGTTCAGTGTTCTCATCATGGGCATGGACCGGCGCAGGAGAGGCTCGCTCGCGCTCACCCTGAACTTCCTCGCGCTGATGCTCGCGATATGCGCGCTCACCACCAGCTACTGGTGCGAGGGAACCCGGAAAGTTGTCAAGCCCTTCTGTACCGAACCGGTGACCGGCAAACACACACACTGCATCCGATACAACAGCTCGAACCTCACCGACAGCCGGAGGGTCCAGTACATGTGGGAGACCGGAGAGGATAAGTTTGTTCTGAGGAAGTTCCACACCGGAATCTGGTTCTCCTGCGAGCAGAACGTCGACCTGGTCGGTAAGGATGGTTCTTCACATCAAACAATTACGTGTTTTCAAGCACGCAAACCTGGGTTTTACCGACAGGATGAGTCTGGTTGCTATTTAACATTTCTGTGTCTGGCTTATTTTATCCATTATCCATTCTATCCATCCAAAAATCCAAAAATGGTCGGTAAGGATATGGCTTTCGTTTCTTTCCATCAAACATTTACATGTTTTTCAAGCGCGCAAACCTTGTTTTTACCGACAGGCTGTCTATTTCTGTTTCTGACTTGTTCTATCTATTATCCATTCTATCCACACACAAACTCTCGTTTCGTTTCGTATATTGATGAAGTATAATTGGCAGGTGATCTGTTTTTTTTTGGCTGGATTTTCTTCCCATCAAACAATTACGTGTTGTTTTGCTTTTTAACATTTCTGTTTCTGACTTATTCTTCTATCCATTCCATCCATCCAGAAACTCGTTCCGTATGTTGTGATGAAGGATAACTGGCAGGTGATCTGTGTTTTTGGTGTTTACTGGTTTTCCCTGTTTCTGTGCACTTCACCATTCAGTCAAATACAGATTAGGAATAGAAATGTTGTGTAGTTCTTTGAATAGTGCGTATTTATTTTATTATAATTGGTTAGGCTACACTTTATTATAATAAGGTGATGCACTCAAATAGTGATATTAATTAACTACGTGTTTTACGTGCTTTGAGTCTGGTTGCTTTCTAACATTTATTTTTCTGACTTTTTCTATCCATTATCCATTCTATCCATCCAAAAACTGTGGCGGATCTGTGTTCATTCAGTCAAATACAGATTAGGAATAGAAATTTTGTTGTTTGAATAGTGCGTATTTATTTTATTACAATTGGTTACACTTCATTTTAAGGTGACGTAGTACTCAAATAAGTACTTAGTAATATTAATGAACTACATGTGCTTACTATAGAATAGGAATATTAGGCTGCTGTCACTTTAAGAGCCGCACGGATCCGATATACTGATACACATGAACACAGAAAACTGAGTCTCTCGCACTTGAATGGTTTAAAGTGACACTGAAATGCTCACAAAGGAATCGATAAGAGGAATCAAAATTAAAAAAATGTAACAAGTATCCGATTCCTCAGTTGTCTCAGTGTGAGATGATTTGAGGTTTGTGACGCGTGTGTGTTATCCTGCTGGAGGGATCCATCAGAAGATCTGTGGTTATGGTCAGCATCAGTACTCTGGTCAGCTGTGGCATTGAAACGATGCTCACTAAGAGGCCCAAAGAGTGCCAAGCAAATGTCCTCAACACGATCACTACACCTGAACCGCTGATACAAGAAAGGATGGATCCATGCTTTCATTTTGTTTACACCAAATTCTGACCCTTGCATCTGAACGTCGCAGCAGAAATCCAGACTCATCAGATGCTTTTACAATCTTCTATAGTCCAGTTTTGGGGAGTCCGTGTGGATCGTAGCCTCAGTTTGCTGTTCTCATCTGACAGGAGTGTCACCGGTGTGTGTTCTGCTGTGTGTGTGTGTGTGTGTGTGTGTGTCACCGGTGTGTGTTCTGCTGTGTGTGTGTGTGTCACCGGTGTGTGTTCTGCTGTGTGTGTGTGTGTGTGTGTGTTCTGCTGCTGGAGCTCGTCTGCTTCAAGGTTGGACGTGTTGTGTGCTCAGATGCTCTTCTGCAGACCTCGGTCGTATCGTAGCTAGGGTTGGATATCGTTTTAATTTTAGAGATTCTGATTTCAATTCTGCTTATCGATTCCAAATTTTTATCAATTCCTAATTTCGATTCCAATAAGGTTAACTTATAAACTTACAAATCATTCACATTAGTCTTATTGCAAAACATTTAATTGTATCTGAATATCATGAACACAAATCACCAGGCTGAAGAACACTTACACAAGGAGCGTTTGCCTGTGCTTTAAAAACACCATAGAAGAACAACCAGCCGAACTAATGTACATTTTAAGCATTATTAAAGACAAGTAAACACTCAGTAATAAAAAAGAACAAATAAAACATTAGCAATCGCACAAATAAATACAACTGAACAAAGATACGTAAACAGTGTTTTAAGATTTTCAGGTATTCAGGTGCAGAAACTGTAATCAAATGTAAAATAACACTGAACTTATAGAGCGGGAATATTAGTGTTATTATAGAGCAGGAATATTAGTGTTATTATAGAGCAGGAATATTAGTGTTATTATAGAGCAGGAATATTAGTGTTATTATAGAGCAGGAATATTAGTGTTATAGAGCAGGAATATTAGTGTTATTATAGAGCAGGAATATTAGTGTTATAGAGCAGGAATATTAGGCTGCTGTCACTTTAAGAGCTGCACGGATCTGATATACTGATACACATGAACACAGAAAAAAGAGTCTTTTGCGCTTCAATGGTTTAAAGTCGTACTGAAATGCTCACAAAGGAATCGATAAGAAGAATCAAAATTTTAATTTTATAACAAGTATCCGATTCCTGACCTCAAGTATTCTGGAATCGATTTTCAATTCCCAACCCTAGTCGTAATGAGTGATTATGTGAGACACTGTTGCCTTTCTATCACCTCTGACCTCTGACATCAACAAGGCATTTTCCCACAGTGAGTATTTCCTATTTTTCAGCCTATTCTCTGTAAACCCTAGAGGTGGTTGTGTGTGAAACTCCCAGAGATCATCAGTTTCTGAATCACTCAACCATGCCACGTTCAAAGTCACTTTCTTCCTCATTCTGACGCTCGTTTTGAACTTCAGCAGATCGTCTTGATCAAATCTACATGCCTAAATGCATTGAGTTGCTGCCCTGTGATTGGCTGATTAGATATTTAGGTTAATGAGTTGAACAGGTGTACCCAATAAAGTGGCCAGTGAGTGTATATTGTACAGTACTGTACAATTGTATGTCATTTAAATTATATAATGTTAATATCAAACTGCTTAAGCTATTAAAATATTTAAAATATTTACAATGGAAGACCATGTGATGACTCTTCAGAAACGGATAATAACATATAGACAGACAACATGGTTACCGACACAAAACATCATCTGGGTTGCAATCATGAGAGTAAAATGCACATATTACATAAAACATGTATTAATGTCGGCATTAGAAGAAGTTGCGCTGATGTTTTCTTCCCTATATTGTGTCGTATATCCGAGTGAAACTCTGCAGGAACAAGAACAAATGTGGGCGGGGCTTGATTGTGTCTGTGGGGAATTGATTGGATGGTTGTGGTTTGCTATTGGCTGATCTCATGTGAGTGACAGGTTATAGCTCCGCCCACATCATCAGAGAAGAGAAGAGATGCTGCGAGAAGAACTTATTCTGATTCAACATTATGAGGAATATGAATTTAACATATTTAACTTTCAGTGCATTTTGATTTCCTGCCAACTTTAAACACTATATAAAGAATATATTTTTATACTACAGGATGATTTTTTGGTAACACTTTAGTTTAGGGTCCAATTCTCACTATTAAGTAGTTGCGTATTATCATGCATATTACTGGGATGTTTATTAGTACTTATAAAGCACATATTAATGCCTTATTCTGCATGACCTTATTCTAAATCCCTCAATCCTACAATACCTAAACTTATCAGCTACATTACTGACTATTAATAAGCAGTAATTAGGAGTTTATTGAGGCAAAAATCATAGTTAATAGTTAGTTAATAGAGAGAATTGGTGTGACCATAGTAGTAACTTCAATCTAACCATCAGGTTTTACATTCTTTCTAAAAAAATTTTTTTTACAACATTGAAAATGAATCAAATGCTTTGAATCAAAACGCCAATGTACTCACACTCTTCTTTCCTAAATGCAGGTGAGAAATGCAGAAGCTTCATAAACGTCGCTCCTCCCCATGAGAGAGGTACGTTCTGTCATTCTCAATTACCAGCTGAGATTCTGCATGATGTTGTGAATATTAATGAGAGCGTTTCTCCTGTATGAGATATTTCTCTCATGTCTGGAGGTCCAGTCCGTTTTAATCAAGCCCGCACACCTGCCTCGTTCTCATTCATCTAGATATATGAGCGTGTCAATAAGGTTTCGTTCGCTCAGCGGGCAGCGCCAGCATCTTTAGCACACTTGTTTCCAGGATAATTGACAGATACACGATCCAGGCAAAAGATCCATCAGCTGTAATGATAGTTAATCATGACATCCCAACTTCACACTGTAATATTCTGCACTGAACGCAGAGATAAAGATATAAATAATCATCTTTACGGTTTACATCCCTGGAAATGAAATGCATGGTGTAACCATATAATCATATTCTTCTAGATTATAGTCGCAGTGTTATTGATGAGTAAGTCTGTGCTTATGCATTATGCTTTAGTCACTGTGTGGGAAACATGTTCAGTCGGCTCATATATGGGTCAGTGATAAAGAGCAGTGTCCATGATAAAAGAAAGGGAAGATATTATTTAATTTTGGTTCTTATGTGGGTTTAATAACATTGATGCCGTTTTAACGCCAGTATCTGATGTTTTTTTTCTGCATTTTGGAAGCAGCTTCGTTGTTTAGTTTTTAAGAAAGTATTACTTTTATTCAGGAAGGATGCATTAAATTCATCAAAAATAATATCTCAAATAAAAACTTTCTATTCATCAAAGAATCCTGAAAAATTTAATGCATCACAGTTTCCACAAAAATATTAACCATCAATGTTTCTTGAGCATCAAATCATCATATTAGAGTGATTTCTGAAGGATCATGTGACACTGAAGACTGGAGTAATGATGCTGAAAATTCAGATTTGATCACAGGAATAAATTACACTTTACTGTATATTCACATAGAAAACAGATGATTTACAGTATAATAATGTCAAATTTTTCACCATATTTTTTAATCAAATAAATGAAGCCCCGGTGAGAATAATCAACATGTTTCAAAGAAATCTTACTGACCCCCAAACAATCTTTCATTATATTGAGTAGTCTGCACTTCTGTCCCTCACAGGCTTGTCTGAAACTAGGAAACTGGACACAGACATATTCAATACTTTTGTCTGTGTGAATATTAATCATCATCACCGTCATCATATCACCTAAAGTGCATGTGTATGAAAGTAAAAGAATGCCAAATGTTTTTGAGACAAAAAAGCTTGTTGAATTGCACTAATTGAAAAAGATATGCATTGCATTAACCATGCATGCTTTTTAATGCATTGTATTTTTAGGGCTTGCATTTTTATGGGCTGAAATTTAACATTGTATATTTAAGTTGTGAATATTTCAATTCAAAACATTTCACACAAAATGCAAGCCCTAAAATGCAATGCTTTAAAATGCTGTTAATGCAATGCATATTTTTTTCAATTAGTGCAATTCAACAAGCTTTTTTGTCTCAAAAACATTTGGCATTCTTTTACTTCCATACATGTGGCAGCATGAAACGTTTCGGTGAAGCGTATGAAATATGTAAATGTATCCGCATGCTTTCAAAGCTGAATTCTGCTTTTAAATCTCAGTGTCAAGTTTCCTCGTATATGAATATTTCAATATTTCATACGCTCCCCGTGAGCAGGATAAGGAGGCCCGTCTGAACGAGGTTGTGTTTGTCTGTGAAGTGTCGGTCGTAATCAGCGGCTCCATCTGCTTCCTGATAAAACCATCCATTATTCCCTCTTTGACCTCCTCGTTTCTCTCCCGAATCCTCAGGTGTGTTGTGGCTCTGCATCGCGGCCGAGTGTCTCTATATTTTACTCCTGGCCACTGGAGGAATCCTCATGTCTATAGAGGTCTGCCATTTCGGGAACGTCATTGATGGACTGAAACTGAATGCCTTTGCTGCCATATTCACAGTCTTGTCAGGTAAACCTGTTCTGTATGATCAGCATGTGCTTATTATTTTGGTGATGCATCACAATAAGGTCTCATTTGTTATCATTAGTTAATGCATTAAAGGAGCATTTCACCCGTGGGAACATTAATCTTTATTGAAAGTGGGTCATATATGTAGTCGAAATGTAACATAAATTTAGAATTTGGTGCCTTTTTGACTAAGGAAAGACAGAAAGTAACTTTAGGGCGCATTTGTATGGAAGACAACAACTCCCACAATGCACCACATTGCACAGCTCCGCAAGCCACTCCCACTAATCTTCACAACACAAACGTCCGTGTCCTCGTCTGATTCAGAGATTTCGTCCAGGAGAAATAGGCATCGTTGAAATTCTTTGCAGCAGACGGACTCTATCTCTGTGTCCGTAGTCCCACAGTGAGAGCACAGGCACCACCAGTCCGCTCCAGCTCGAGTCAGAACGCACCAGTCCGCCCCAGCTGGAGTCAGAACGCACCAGTCCGCCTCAGCTCGAGTCAGAACGCACCAGTCCGCCCCAGCTGGAGTCAGAACGCACCAGTCCACGCCAGCTCGAGTCAGAACGCACCAGTCCGTTCCAGCTCGAGTCAGAATGCACCAGTCCGCCCCAGCTGGAGTCAGAACGCATCAGTCCGCCCCAACTGGAGTCAGAACGCACCAGTCCGCTCCAGCTGGAGTCAGAACGCACCAGCTGGAGCCAGAACGCACCAGTCCGCCCCAGCTGGAGTCAGAACGCACCAGTCCGCTCCAGCTGGAGTCAGAACGCACCAGTCCGCTCCAGCTCGAGTCAGAACGCACCAGTCCGCCCCAGATCGAGTCAGAACGCACCAGTCCGCCTCAGCTCGAGTCAGAACGCACCAGTCCGCCCCAGCTCGAGTCAGAACGCACCAGTCCGCTCCAGCTCGAGTCAGAACGCACCAGTCCGCCCCAGCTGGAGTCAGAACGCATCAGTCCTCCTCAGCTCGAGTCAGAACGCACCAGTCCGCCCCAGCTCGAGTCAGAACGCATCAGTCCTCCTCAGCTCGAGTCAGAACGCACCAGTCCGCCCCAGCTCGAGTCAGAACGCACCAGTCCGCCCCAGCTGGAGTCAGAACGCACCAGTCCGCCCCAGCTGGAGTCAGAACGCACCAGTCCTCCTCAGCTCGAGTCAGAACGCACCAGTCCATTCCAGCTCGAGTCAGAACGCACCAGTCCGCCCCAGCTGGAGGCAGAACGCATCAGTCCGCCCCAGCTGGAGTCAGAACGCACCAGTCCGCTCCAGCTGGAGTCAGAACGCACCAGTCCGCCCCAGCTGGAGTCAGAACGCATCAGTCCTCCTCAGCTCGAGTCAGAACACACCAGTCCGCTCCAGCTGGAGTCAGAACGCACCAGTCCGCTCCAGCTGGAGTCAGAACGCATCAGTCCTCCTCAGCTCGAGTCAGAACACACCAGTCCGCTCCAGCTGGAGCCAGAACGCACTAGTCCGCCTCAGCTGGAGTCAGAACGCATCAGTCCGCCCCAGCTGGAGTCAGAACGCATCAGTCCGCCCCAGCTGGAGTCAGAACGCATCAGTCCGCCCCAGCTGGAGTCAGAACGCATCAGTCCGCCCCAGCTGGAGTCAGAACGCACAAGTCCGTCCCAGCTGGAGTCAGAACGCATCAGTCCGCCCCAGCTGGAGTCAGAACGCACCAGTCCGCCCCAGCTGGAGTCAGAACGCACCAGTCCGCCCCAGCTGGAGTCAGAACGCATCAGTCCGCCCCAGCTCGAGTCAGAACGCACCAGTCCGCCCCAGCTGGAGTCAGAACGCATCAGTCCGCCCCAGCTGGAGTCAGAACGCACCAGTCCGCCCTAGCTGGAGTCAGAACGCACCAGTCCGCCCCAGATCGAGTCAGAACGCACCAGTCCTCCCCAGCTGGACTCAGAACGCACCAGTCCGTCCCAGCTCGAGTCAGAACGCACCAGTCCGCCCTAGCTGGAGTCAGAACGCACCAGTCCGCCCCAGCTGGAGTCAGAACGCACCAGTCCGCCCCAGATCGAGTCAGAACGCACCAGTCCTCCCCAGCTGGAGTCAGAACGCACCAGTCCGCCCCAGCTGGAGTCAGAACGCACCAGTCCGCCCCAGCTGGAGTCAGAACGCACCAGTCCGCCCTAGCTGGAGTCAGAACGCACCAGTCTGCCCCAGATCGAGTCAGAACGAACCAGTCCTCCCCAGCTGGAGTCAGAACGCACCAGTCCGCCCCAGCTGGAGTCAGAACGCACCAGTCCACCCCAGCTCGAGTCAGAACGCATCAGTCCTCCCAGCTCGAGTCAGAACGCACCAGTCCTCCCAGCTCGAGTCAGAACGCACCAGTCCGCCCCAGCTGGAGTCAGAACGCACCAGTCCGCCCCAGCTGGAGTCAGAACGCACCAGTCCGCCCCAGCTGGAGTCAGAACGCACCAGTCCCCCCCAGCTGGAGTCAGAACGCACCAGTCCGCCCCAGCTGGAGTCAGAATGCACCAGTCCCCCCCAGCTGGAGTCAGAACACACCAGTCCGCCCCAGCTGGAGTCAGAATGCACCAGTCCCCCCCAGCTGGAGTCAGAACACACCAGTCCGCCCCAGCTGGAGTCAGAACGCACCAGTCTGCCCCAGCTGGAGTCAGAACGCACCAGTCCCCCCCAGCTGGAGTCAGAACGCACCAGTCCGCCCCAGCTGGAGTCAGAACGCACCAGTCCCCCCCAGCTCGAGTCAGAACGCACCAGTCCGCCCCAGCTCGAGTCAGATCTGCCTCGGCTCAGCCGCCTCCCGTTCCTCCGTCAGTCTCAGCTGTTCTTCGCTATATTGCGGCTCGTAAAGATAGCCACGAACATCTGATTCGAGCATCAGACTTTTGAAATTCTCTTCTTCCATATCATATTGAGTACCATCTGCCATTGAGTCCGCCCCAGCTGGAGTCAGAATGCACCAGTCCCCCCCAGCTGGAGTCAGAACACACCAGTCCGCCCCAGCTGGAGTCAGAACGCACCAGTCCGCCCCAGCTGGAGTCAGAACGCACCAGTCCCCCCCAGCTGGAGTCAGAACGCACCAGTCCGCCCCAGCTGGAGTCAGAACGCACCAGTCCCCCCCAGCTCGAGTCAGAACGCACCAGTCCGCCCCAGCTCGAGTCAGATCTGCCTCGGCTCAGCCGCCTCCCGTTCCTCCGTCAGTCTCAGCTGTTCTTCGCTATATTGCGGCTCGTAAAGATTGCCACGAACATCTGATTCGAGCATCAGACTTTTGAAATTCTCTTCTTCCATATCATATTGAGTACCATCTGCCATTGTCGTAACTTCACATCTGGCTCCACAGCGCCTGTTAGCTCAGCTTCCAAACAAGATGGCGGATATTGCTTTTAGCTTCTGTAAGTGAAGTCCCACCCACTGATCTGTAATAGGTCTGTAGCGTGAATGGGTCCCACCCCCTGGAAGAATGAGGAACGAGTGTTTGTAGTCTCAACCCCTCTACAAAGATATGGGACTTCCTGCTTAGAATGACACAAAATTAAAAATTTTACATCATTATAAGCAGGAACCGCAACACTGAAATCCGTATTTCTCCCGTCTCAGGGGAAAATGATGGAATAATGCACGACCATTCAAAAATATGACTGGGTTTCTAACGATACAAAGCTTAATGCAAATGGGTGAAGTGTCCCTTTAAGTAACATTAACTAAAAGTGAGTAATATATATATATACAGTCAAACCAAAATGTATCCAGACACCTTCAACATTTCTCACATTATCACAGTGTATTCGTTATAGTTTAGAAAATGGTAATAAAATATGACAAGAACTCAGAGTTATGAACTCAGTTGATATTTGACTGGTTTTGTCCGTCCTTCTGTTAGACTGTCTCACACATGAATTATGTTGAATATCTGTCAGCTGTTAAATGTAACTACACAATTAGATAATACCAGTTTAGCTCAACCAATCACCAAGCAATGCTTCATTTTGTTCAGTCTGTGTGTAGAAAGGTCGCATTAGCAATTAAAGACAAAACACTTCAGCAAAACATGATCAGCTCAAAGTGTCTGAATCATTTCTGGTCCCAAATTTGTATAAATGTTACTGGTAGTCACTGTATGAAGAGTTTTTGGGTATAATATGTCACAGTTTTCTTTATTTTGCTCTCCTCATTTACATAAATGAGCTATAGTGTCCTGCACACACTAGTAAAACAATATAAAAAATGATATCTGGTGTCTGAATAATGTTTGGTTTGACTGTATATAATCTGCATGTGCTTGTTTCTGCTCTCTGATGATTATCCACGGCTTTATCCTTCAAAGGTCACCTGACTCATTGAGATTCAGATCTATTAGATCCCGCATTCAAGCCACGTTGTGTTACAGTCACCAATTTTAAAAAACAGGTCAAGCAAATTGCCATACTAGCTATTTAAAAACCACTCACTGGCTGTGTTTCCATCCAAAGTTGTGAATTTAACTTGGAATATGGGCTAAAACATTTATAAATAAAGCAGTGTTTCCATCTCATGTGTTCAAGAGAACAAAAACCGTCACAAAATATCAGTAATAAACTGTAAGTTTCTGGTTGTTTTTCCCTCCATCATAAACAAGTGTGTCTCGGAGCGTCAGACGAAACACAGTAAACGCTGTTGTGTTCTCTGGCGTTCGGATGCTGGTGTTCGGGAACACACTCGTGTGTGTGAGACGCTTCTGGAGGGAATTACACCAAATCATTCTGATCACACACTTCGACTCCGGCGTTTCAGAAACACCTAACCAACATTAGAGACGCTGCAACACCATTGGTTGTCTACTCCAGTTATCCAATCACAGCTGACACTGAGGGTTAAGTTTCACATCGAGGGATTCATTCAGTAAATGTGTTTCCATCATAGTTTACGTGCATGTCTTCTAATCGGATAAAACACTCATCCACCTCAATTGAGTGCATGTTTTATGTGCATTTACAGCGGGGGAAATAAGTATTGAACACGTCATCATTTTTCTCAGTAAATATATTTCCAAAGGTGCTATTGAGTATTGACATGAAATTTTCACCAGATGTTGGTAACAACCCAAGTAAGCCATACATACAAAGAAACAAACAAAAATAAGTTCAGAAATTAAGTTATGTGTAATAATGTGAAATGACACAGGGAAAAAGTATTGAACACATGAAGAAAGGGAGGCGCAAAAGGGCATGGAAAGCCAAGACAACTGCTGAAAACTTAAAGTAATTAAAAAGCAATCCAGCCCCCTGTCAGTGGAAATTAATAACAGCTGGTTCAGTCCCAAATGATGGCCTACAAAAAGGTCTCATTGCCTCGACCAGTGCTCCTCGCAAGATTTCTGATAGAGGAGTGAAAAGAATAATCAGAAGAGTTGTCCAAGAGCCAAGGATCACTTGTGAAGAGCTTCAAAAAGACCTGCAGATAGCAGGTGCTGTTGTCTCAAAGAAAACAGCAAGTAATGCACTCCACCGCCATGGCCTGTATGCACACTCACCACACAAGACTCCATTACTGGAAAAAAAAGCATGTTGAAGCTCATTTAAAGTTTGCTGCACAACATTTGGAAAAGCCAGTGAAATACTGGGAGAATATAGTGTGGTCACATGAGAGCAAAATTGAACTGTTTGGATGCCATAATACACACCATATTTGGAGGAGAAAAGGCAGTGCACATTACCCTAAAAACACCATACAACTTGGTGTTGGCTCTTGGAGAACTCTTCTGATTATTCTTTTCACTCCTCTATCAGAAATCTTGCGAGGAGCACTGGTCGAGGCAAATTTATGGTGAAATGATTGTCTTTCCACTTCCGTATTATGGCCCCAAAAGTGCTCACTGGACCATTCAGAAGCTTAGAATGGCGCCTATAACCAATGCCATCATTATGTTTTGCAACAATTAGGTTGCCTGAGACAGCTCTTTGCTTTTACCCATCATGAGATGTGTCTTGTGTGACACCTTGGCAATCAGACCTTTTTGTAGGCCATCATTTGGGACTGAACCAGCTGTTATTAATTTCCACTGACAGGGAAACCTGCCATGCCTTTTTGCGCCTCCCTTTCTTCATGTGTTCAATACTTTTTCTCTGTGTCATTTCACATTATTACACATAACTTAATTTCTGAACTTATTTTTGTTTGTTTCTTTGTATGTATGGCTTACTTGGGTTGTTACCAACATCTGGTGAAAATGTCATGTCAATAGCACCTTTGGAAATATATTTACTGAGAAAAATGATGACGTGTTCAATACTTATTTCCCCCGCTGTATGCTCATTTTGCTTTTTCCATCCAGTGTTTTTTAACACGATCCCAAAATGGATGGAAACAGCCATAGAGATGCAATTACTGGTGGATTTACCCTCTGCTTGTCTTTTGTAGTGAATGCCTTTGCATTTATGTGTTATCTCAGAGCCCTGCCTTTCCCCAGATACATATAAACCATCAGGCTCAAAATCCCATATAAGCCTCACCGTACTGGGAAGCCAGAACTCCTGAATGTCGTCCAGGATATTTTTGACAGTTTCACAATTTAAGGGCTTATGGCGACATATGTGTCGAATCAATCTGCTTAAATCCTGTCCTACTTATTTATAAATATATATATATATATATTTCAGTGTAGCATTGATGATGCAAGCCTATTGTATTGAGAGGGAGTTGCACTGTACAATCAATATTTATGTTATTAATATAATACAATTTTACAATATAATATAATAATACAATATAAAAAGGTGACACATAATAATAATAATAAAGGTAAGATGTTATCATTTTTATATTATATTACATTATATTACATATATTTTATTGCATTATATTATATTATATTATATCATATTATATTATGAAGAATCTATATGAATAGTCAAACTAAATATCTAAATATCTCACCTTTAAATATTATTTTTATTAATACCACCACTAATAATAATAATAATAAAGGTTAGATATTATCATTTCAACTATTATATTATATTATATTATATTATATTATATTATATTATATTATATTATATTATATTATATTATATCATATTATATTATGAAGAATCTATATGAATAGTCAAACTAAATATCTAAATATCTCACCTTTAAATATTATTTTTATTAATACCACCACTAATAATAATAATAATAATAAAGGTTAGATATTATCATTTCAACTATTATATTATATTATATTATATTATATTATATTATATTATATCATATTATATTATGAAGAATCTATATGAATAGTCAAACTAAATATCTAAATATCTCACCTTTAAATATTATTTTTATTAATACCACCACTAATAATAATAATAATAATAATAAAGGTTAGATATTATCATTTCAACTATTATATTATATTATATTATATTATATTATATTATATCATATTATATTATATTATGAAGAATCTATATGAATAGTCAAACTAAATATCTAAATATCTCACCTTTAAATATTATTTTTATTAATACCACCACTAATAATAATAATAATAATAAAGGTTAGATATTATCATTTCAACTATTATATTATATTATATTATATTATATTATATTATATTATATTATATTATATTATATTATATTATATTATATTATATTATATTATATTATGAAGAATCCATATGAATAGTCAAACTGGTAAAATCTCAACTTTAAATATTAGTTAATATATTTATTAATACAACAACAACTACTACAACTAATAATAATAATAATAATAATAATAATAGAGGAAAGATATTATCATTTTGACATATTATATTATATAGTCAAAGTGATGATAATAATATAAAAGTGAAAATATGTAATATTATTATAATTAATGTCATATCTTACCTTTTGCACACTTCAGATTTACACCAAACACCAGCCATATCATAAATGAAACACACACTTGTGTGTTTAAACGAGGCTTGGATCCCGAATGTGTGTCAAACGCTCCATCATCAAGAGAGAGTTTGCAGAGAGACCTCGTGTGCTCATGCTAGAGTTTTAATATTGCATAATGAGGGATGAACTTATGACTTACTGTCGCATCTCTGTTGAGCTTGACGTCTTCGAGAGAGCGGGATCATGGAAGCAGTGCATCATGGGAAGGGGGAGCTACAACCTCAATTAGCTCCTGTCTTCATCTGACATCATCAGCAGAAGAGATGCATTCAAGCATGATGTGTACTGAAAACTTTTAATTTTAATGAGCTTAGTCACATAGCTAATTATGTGTTGTGAGTCTAATAACACATCGACAAAACTCTAAAGTGCTTTAATACACAATAATGTTCCTAAAGTTGAAGAAATAGTTCACCCAGAAATGGCCGGCATGACTTTCTCTCTCATGAGGAACAGGAAAAGCACCATAAAAGTACTAGTAAAAGTAGTTTTGTAACACTTTCTAATGCTTATAATGAATTATAGCCCCATTTATACTTATTTATAAGTATTACTATTCTATAAATATATTTATGGGGACTCATTAAGACCTATACTGCATTATTATAACAGTTAAAGTCACATTTATATTATTTTTATAATTACTTATAAGTCATGCATTTTCTTTTTCAATGCACATGTTCATAATCCATTATACACTAATTTATAAATGATCAAATATAAAATAAACTCTAAAGTGCTTTAATACACAATACGTTCCTAAAGTTAAAGAAATAGTAGTAGAAACACCCCAAAAATAGTTCCAGAGACACTTGTTTGCTGCACCAATTAGTTATCAATTATGTCTTTAATGGCTAATGTTCGCATTATGAATGTCATGAATGGTAATTATGATTTGTTAAAGTCTATTTCTCCTCAGCCATATGCATGGTATTGTTTATAAGAGTTATATTGTTGCAGTATTTTGCTAGTATGTTTAAAAACTGTTTGTATTAATGATTTATGTTTTTCTTTTCATTATTTTATTTGTTATTATTATTGTTCATTAATTACATTTACAAGTAAACAACGTAAAAATGAATAATGAGCTCATCTTCATGATTTCTGAACATTTGCTTTAGGAAAAATGCATCCTATTATTTTCACTTAAAGCCATCAATGATGCATTTAAAGAGGTTAGTAACTGTATTATCACTCACAATAAGTATTTATAAGAACACAACACAGCTATTAATAACTATATATTCACTTATTTGACAGAAATAAATCTGAATTACTAAAAAGTATATATACTCATGAGCATGTGCATTGAAAAAGCAAACCCATGACTTGTAATTATAAAAATCATATAAATGTAACTATAACTGTTCTTTTAATGCAGTATAGGTCTTAATAAATATATTTATAAAACAGTAATACTTATAAATAAGTATAAATGGAGCTGTAATTCATTATAAGCATGGGCTTCATAGAACGTGTTACCCGTAGTTTTATTGTAAGTCTTCTAAATATAATATAATATAATATAATATAATATAATATAATATAATATAATATAATATAATATAATAGTTTAGGATGAGGAAATTTAAACTGAGCTGATTGGTCTTCATGTGCCTCATATGTAAATGCAGTGTGGCAGGTCTGAATATCCAGAAGAGCCGATGAGATTTGACAACTAAGAGTCTCTTGAGAACCTCGTCTGTGTTTTAGCTCATTATATATTCATGCTGAGGGAATCAATCATTCAGACGATGAAGAACTGATCAGGATTGTAGTGAACGACAGCTCCACTGTCCTGGGATTTTGCTGATTCATCAAATAATGCAGTTAACAAGCGCTTTATTATTATGATTATTATTATTATTATGATTCACTCTTGTGTTTGTGATGATGTGGGCATGCAGGCGGCTCACTGTGGTTGTCATGGAAACATGAGGGTTATGGGTCAGATGCTCTCGTTCACACGCGTGACGGGGTTTAGATGGACATGATGATACTATAAGTGTGTGTGTGAGTGTGTTTAGATGGACATGATGATACTATAAGTGTGTGTGTGTGTGCGCGTGTGTGTGTGCGTTTAGATGGTCATGATGATAGTATAAGAGCCACAGATCGCCTGAGAACTGCAGACGTCTCTGATCTCCTTCAGTTATTTCTCTGATGTTCAGTAGATTAGCAGAGACTCTGAGCTGTAAATAATGTGCAGTTTAACCTCCGTCCTCCATGTTTCTGCTGAGGGGACTGTGATTGTCCTGTTGTGTCGATAATAATCCAAAATGTGTCGATTATGTCCAGTTTGCCATCTGTGTGTGTGTGTGTGTGTGTGTGTGTGTGTGTGTGTGTGTGTGTGTGTGTGTGCGTGCGTTTAGATGGACATGATGATAGTATGAGTGTGAGTGTGTGTGTGTGTTAGGGATTGGCGTATCGATATGAAGTATCGATATATCGACACTGGCGTTGAGTATCGAAAGTATCGATTCTCAGATAAAAATATCGATATTACAGTGTTTTTTTTTAAACTAGTGATTTTGTTTATTTGACAAGAAATTTAATGCGTACAATATGCATTGAATTGGATAAATAACCTCACATGATGTTCACCGCAGCATTCAGTGTGTGTGTGTGTGTGTGTGTGTGTGTGTGTGTGTGTGTGTGTGTGTGTGTGTGTGTGTGTGTGATAGAGCGAGTCTGTAACTGTAAGTGTGTTTCTCTGATCTTCAGGTCTTCTGGGTATGGTGGCTCACATGATGTTCACCACAGCGTTCCAGCTGACCGTGAGTATCGGCCCTGAGGACTGGAAACCACAGAACTGGGACTACAGCTGGTCTTACATGTACGTTCACTCATGTTTAGGGAAGCAATACATGCGTATAGTGTCTTACGACTCGTCTCGGGTTACGACTGTAACCCTTGTTCCCTGAGAAGGGAACGAGACACTGCGTCGATGACGACACTATGGGGAACGCCTCTTAGCATAACACGTCTGAAGCATGAATGAATCTAATTCAATCCAATTGGCGTTGCGTGATGACGTAGCGTGTGGCGGCATACACGGAAACTACAAAGGGACACAACAGCTTAAGCTTCGTGATGAAGCAAGCCGCTACCAGGCAGGAGGAGGCGTGGCAAAGGGACACAGTGTCTCATTCCCTTCTCAGGGAACAAGGGTTACAGTCGTAACCCGAGACGTTCCCTTTCGAGGGAACTCGCACTGCGTCGATGATGACACTGTGGGGAACGAAATACCCACTATGCCACAACGAAACCTGCCTGTCCCAGTGCAAAGCTGTCTCAGGCACAACTAGGACGAGAGCACTCATGCGCCGATGTAGAGGGGAGGTCCAGACTATAAAACCTCCTGAATGTGTGCGGAGTGCCCTTAGCCCTCATGGCCAAAGTTGAAGGCAAACTGCGCACCTGATAGGCCAGGGAAATAGCCTGAGCAATCCAGTTGCTGATGGTCTATTTAGAGGCGGGGAGACCCTTCTTGGGTGACCCAAAACACACCTGCAACTGGTCCGCCTTTCTCCACTGAGAAGACCTCTGAATATAGGTGTTAAGTGCTCTGACAGGGCAGAGCAAATTAAGTCTTCCATCTTCCGCCTGCAGAACCGTTGACCTCGCCATATTTGACGGCACCTTAGGCACATAGCCCTGTCTGGGGTGCAAGATGGCCTCTTCCAGGAGCAAATTCCAGGCACTGCGGAGATATGAAGAGCGCCTGGAGATCGCCTACCCTCTTAAGAGAGATAATGGCAAGGAGAAAGACCACCTTAAGTGACAGGTTCTTGGCCTCAGCCGACTCCAGAGGTTCAAAGGGGGCCTTGACCAGCCCTTCGAGA
The DNA here is from genome assembly GCA_021554675.1 of Leuciscus idus. Classification (NCBI taxonomy): domain Eukaryota; kingdom Metazoa; phylum Chordata; class Actinopteri; order Cypriniformes; family Leuciscidae; genus Leuciscus; species Leuciscus idus. The sequence continues at coordinate 36,866,910 of CM038637.1, read as the reverse complement.
ACCACTGCCACTGCCTGCCTCACGCTCTCTACACCAAACGGTGAAAACATTCTGTACAGCTTCCTGGTGGATGGAGCTCTGGAGCTGAGTATGGTCTCGACTACTCCTGCTGACAGGCCAGCCTCTCGGTACTGTTCCCTCTCAGTGGCCAGACCCACAGTTTCCACAGCTCTGGCCGAGGGTGGAATATTGAGCCGTCTGCCTGCAACAGCAAGTCCCTCCTGATGAGAATCTCCCATGGGGGGCCTGCCAGGAGTGATATCATGTCTGAGAACCATACTCGGGCCGGCCACAACGGGGCTACCAGGAGTAAACTGACCCTGTCGTGACGGACTCTCTCCAGAACTCCAGGGAGCAGAGTGATCGGTGGAAAGGCGTACAGATGCAGCCTCGGCCACGCCTGCACCATGGCATCCAACCTCAGCGGGGCTGGATGTGTGAGGGTAAACCACAGTGGACAGTGTGTCGTCTCTCGAGACGCAAACAGATCCACTTCCACTGGGCCGAACCTCTTGCATATCGACTCCACCACATCGGGCCTCAGCCCCTGTCTCGACAGGATGTCTGCTCCCTGATTCTGGTCCCCTGGAACATACATTGCTCTGAGAGACAACAGTTTCCCCTGGGACCACAGGAGGATCTGATGCGCCAGTCTGGATAGAGGGTGCGACCTCTGACCCCCCCCTGGTGGTTTAAATAGGACACCACTAACGTATTGTCTGTTCTCACAAGAACGTGGTGACCTTTGAGGTCTGGGAGGAAGCTCCTCAGAGCCCGGAAGAGCGCCAACAGTTTATGTGCCAAGAAGAATGCTGGTCCTGCCATAGACCTTTTGTAAAGCGGCCATCCATGAGCGCGCCCCAGCATGTGAGGGATGCATCTGTCGAAACGGCTTTCCGGCAACATGGTGCTCCCAGCACAGGACCTTGGGACAGAAACCAAGGTTTCTTTCACATTGATAGGGAACGAAGGTATCTGCGCGTAACCCTTATCATGTGGAATGGATTTCTTTGATTCCTTGAATTTCCTGGGGCCGGCCCTCAGAGGTCTCACATGAGTTAGAACCCTTTTTCCCTTTGCCTTCGTGGCCTGAAGGACAGTCCTCAGATCTGTCTTCTCAGGAGGCTGTGGGTGAGAGCGCCGCCTAGAGTCCCAAGCTCTCTGAGGGGCACCTCTAGAAGCAACACTCTCCTTTTGGCTCTGTCGGTATGAGGAGCTCGATGACGGCTGAGGCTGAACACTGGCGGCAGCCTTTTTGGACCTTGAACAGAGAGGGAGATACTGCCTGAACGCTGCGGCCTGTTTTTCCGTCTCCTGGAACCTGTTGACGACCGCATTAACGGCGTCGCCGAACAGGCCAGTAGGCGAAAAGGGGGCAACAAGGAGGAAGGCCCTGTCCTTCTCCTTGATACCCGACAGATTAAGCAACAGATGCCTCTCCTTGGTTACCAGTGCTGCCATGGAGTGACCGATGGCATGGGCTGTCTCCTTGGTAATACAGAGAGACAGATCTGTGGCTTTGCGCAGCACTGCAATATCTTCTACAGTGGGACCCTCGCCTTCATCAAGGTCCTTTAACAGGTTGGCCTGGTAGACTGCATGATGGCCATAGTATGCAGGCTTGCACCAGCCCGACCCACTGCCATATAAGCTCTGCCCACCAAAGCAGATGTAGTACGACAGGGTTTGGTGGGCAGCGCCGGGCTTTAAGGAATGACGCAACGTCTGGGGAGATAGCTGGCCAAAGCCTCCTCAACACGCGGCATCATCCCATAACCGTTCTCCTTAACCCCCACGATGTTGCTATAATCCAACACTGGGGGATTAGACCAGCGCGGGGAAAATGGCCTGTTCCATGACTTACACAACTCATTGTGTAAGTCTGGAAAGAAAGGCAAACCCCGGCATGAAGGCTGTGATCGGTGCTGCAGAAAGCGCTCATCAAGCTTGCTTCTAGCCTGCACTTCCTGCCTCTCTTGTGGACAACTAATGTTAAGTTTGGCCACAGCAAACGTCACAACCTCCAGGAGCTACTCATAGCTTGTCCAGATCCCCCGCTGCAATGCTGAGAACATCCACATCTGAATAAGACAGCTGCAGCACTGGACTCTCAACCCGAGTGGAAGAAGCTGCGGGGCGGGCTTCCGCACGGGGATATATACATATACACTCACCTAAAGGATTATTAGGAACACCATACTAATACTGTGTTTGACCCCCTTTCGCCTTCAGAACTGCCTTAATTCTACGTGGCATTGATTCAACAAGGTGCTGAAAGCATTCTTTAGAAATGTTGGCCCATATTGATAGGATAGCATCTTGCAGTTGATGGAGATTTGTGGGATGCACATCCAGGGCACGAAGCTCCCGTTCCACCACATCCCAAAGATGCTCTATTGGGTTGAGATCTGGTGACTGTGGGGGCCATTTTAGTACAGTGAACTCATTGTCATGTCCAAGAAACCAATTTGAAATGATTCGAGCTTTGTGACATGGTGCATTATCCTGCTGGAAGTAGCCATCAGAGGATGGGTACATGGTGGTCATAAAGGGATGGACATGGTCATAAACAATGCTCAGGTAGGCCGTGGCATTTACAGTTTTTTTCGATTGCTAAACGACAGTGAGCACAACTGGAGCTACATGTGCAAAACTCTAACTACAGTCTGCACTACCAACAGTCACCTGAGCTAAACAGTTCACATCACCTGCAAAACTCATTCCAAGCAACACAACTCTTAACACATGGCTCAAAACAGGCTCAGTGCAGCCAAACACTACACACAACCCTCACTGAGATAACACACACTGTCACTCAGAACACACTGAGAGGAAAAACACTAGCATCAAACACCAATACAGAAAATACTAACTTTTCATCTTTACAGTTTGAACAATTTCAGTGACTTCATACAAAGTAATATTTTCTTCAAAGAAAAGAGTGACATTCTTTCACATGATTTATTTAAAATTTTAGAACATAATTCTTTAAGGTAAATGAAAATTAGCAGTTTGCTTCAATTGTCTGTAGTAATTTACGGAATTACAGTAATGAGAAAAAAAAAGGTAGAAACTAAAAGTACATACTGTAATTCGAACAAATAATTGAGGGGCTAATCCTGCCTCTCTCTAGCATCAGGCCACAGGTTTTCATCAACATCACATCTAATGTTCTCTCTTGCCATGCACCTGGGGAAGAACCTTCTGGAGTGCCTTATCCATCCCTGGCAGTTCTCTGGACTCGTGTCCTCACATCCGGCACGCATCCGCCCTCTCCCTGCCACCCTTCTCCCTCCATGAACCCGACTGTAGTTAGAGTTTTGTATATATATATATATATATATATATATATATATATATATATATATATATATATATATATATACACACACACACACACACACCTATATGCGTGTGTGTTCACTAACAAGTCTAAAACAAGACACCTGTTTAGCCTTTCAGCTGAAATTGCACTCAGCAGTGTTTGAAAGGCACAAGGCTGAAATCTATTCTGTTTTGAATGTGTGGTTCACAGTTTTGACAGCAGTGTGTTAGCATTTGAACAAAGTGCTGTAAATCCACAGTGTTGTGCAGGTTGTGGTTAAAGTCATGGGATAAGTGTGTAGAGTTTTGAAAACTGTGTTCAAGCAATGAAAAACGAACTAGAGTTTGGTCCACATGAACTGCTGCTGTGCAGACTGTAGTTAGAGTTTTGCACATGTGACTCCAGTTGTGCCCACTGTCGTTTAGCAATCGAAAAAAACTGTAAGGTAAATGAAAATTAGCAGTTTGCTTCAATAGTCTGTAGTAATTTACGGAATTACAGTAATGAGAAAAAAAAAGGTAGAAACTAAAAGTACATACTGTAATTCGAACAAATAATTGAGGGGCTAATCCTGCCTCTCTCTAGCATCAGGCCACAAGACAATTAGTCTTTCTGAGCTCTCTCTCTCTCTCTCTCTCTCTCTCTCTCTCTCTCTATATATATATATATATATATATATATGTGTGTGTGTGTGTGTGTGTGTGTGTGTGTGTTCACTAACAAGTCTAAAACAAGACACCTGCTTAGCCTTTCAGCTGAAACTGCAGTCAGCAGTGTTTGAAAGGCACAAGGCTGAAATCTATTCTGTTTTGAATGTGTGGTTCACAGTTTTGACAGCAGTGTGTTAGCATTTGAACAAAGTGCTGTAAATCCACAGTGTTGTGCAGGTTGTGGTTAAAGTCATGTGATAAGTGTGTAGAGTTTTGAAAACTGTGTTCAAGCAATGAAAAACGAACTAGAGTTTGGTCCACATGAACTGCTGCTGTGCAGACTGTAGTTAGAGTTTTGCACATGTGACTCCAGTTGTGCCCACTGTCGTTTAGCAATCGAAAAAAACTGTAAACGATGCCCAATTGGCACTAAGGGGCCTAAAGTGTGCCAAGAAAACATCCCCCACACCATTACACCACCACCACCAGCCTGCACAGTGGTAACAAGGCATGATGGATCCATGTTCTCATTCTGTTTACGCCAAATTCTGACTCTACCATCTGAATGTCTCAACAGAAATCGAGACTCATCAGACCAGGCAACATTTTTCTAGTCTTCAACTGTCCAATTTTGGTGAGCTCGTGAAAATTGTATCCTCTTTTTCCTATTTGTAGTGGAGATGAGTGGTACCCGGTGGGGTCTTCTGCTGTTGTAGCCCATCCGCCTCAAGGTTGTGCGTGTTGTGGCTTCACAAATGCTTTGCTGCATACCTCGGTTGTAACGAGTGGTTATTTCAGTCAAAGTTGCTCTTCTATCAGCTTGAATCAGTCGGCCCATTCTCCTCTGACCTCTAGCATTAACAAGGCATTTTCGCCCACAGGACTGCCGCATACTGGATGTTTTTCCCTTTTCACACCATTCTTTGTAAACCCTAGAAATGGTTGTGCGTGAAAATCCCAGTAACTGAGCAGATTGTGAAATACTCAGGCCGGCCCGTCTGGCACCAAAAAACCATGCCACGCTCAAAATTGCTTAAATCACCTTTCTTTCCCATTCTGACATTCAGTTTGGAGTTCAGGAGATTGTCTTGACCAGGACCACACCCCTAAATGCATTGAAGCAACTGCCATGTGATTGGTTGATTAGATAATTGCATTAATGAGAAATTGAACAGGTGTTCCTAATAATCCTTTAGGTGAGTGTATATATATCACAGACAACACCAAATAGACGATCACACAACAGAGAGCGAAAGCTAACACTGTTGTGTGCCGGCGTCCCTTATGCCGTCACATGCTTCAGATGCATTACGCTAAGAGGCGTTCCCCATAGTGTCGTTATCAACGCAGTGCGAGTTCCCTCGAAAGGGAACTGCTATGACACTTAAATGTGAGCTGAATAAAGCTGTCTAATATTATAATACTTTTTGCTTGCATTTTATATATATATATATATATATATATATATATATATATATATATATATATATATATATATATATACATATATATATATATATATATATATATATTACTGCTGGGCAATGATTAATTGCATTTAATCACATCCATAATAAAAGTTTGTGTTTAAATAATATATGTGTGTACTGTGTATTATTATTTTGTATATATAAATACACACATATGCATGTATATATTTAAGACATATTTGCATGTATATAATGTATATATATATATATATATATATATATATATATATTTATACATAATTTATATTATATATAAATATAAATATTTTATATATAAATAAAAAAAATCTTAAATATATACATGCATGTGTGTGCATTTATATTTACAAAATAGTTAGACACAGTACACACACATATATTATGTAAACACAAACTTTTATTTTGTATGCGATTAATCATTGCACAGCCCTAATATATATATATATATATATATATATATATATATATAGTATATTGATTAACTTGACCAAAAAAAAAATCAAAGACTTTTATAAACTATTTAAATTTCACATACATAAAAATGCACACAGTATTTGGGTCACGGGACATTAAGTTGAATCAAAATGTAGATTATAATTTCTGTGGATGGTGTTTTCTTCAGTCTGGCGTGGAGCTCGTTCACCGCCTGCATGGCCTCCTCCGTCACCACCATCAACAGATACACTAAAACTATACTGGAGTTCAAACACAAGCGGAAGAACATGGAGAAGAACCTGAAGATCAAGCAGAAGCTGCTGGACCTGGACTCTCCAGAACAGGTGTGGGACATGTACATCAGCTCCGTTCCCAGCAGCTCCGGCGAGGAGTTTCTGGACCTGTCCGGCTCTGGACGCAAGCTCTCCGACAACTCCCTGTTCCTGGACCTGAACCAGCTGCCGGCTCCACAGGGAGAGGAGTTCTGCTGAGGACTGGGACCCGGTCCGAGACACGACTCCACAGGGAGAGGAGTTCTGCTGAGGACTGGGACCCGGTCCAAGACACGACTCCACAGGGAGAGGAGTTCTGTTGAGGACTGGGACCCGGTCCGAGCCACGACTCCACAGGGAGTGGAGTTCTGCTGAGGACTGGGACCCGGTCCAAGACACGACTCCACAGGGAGAGGAGTTCTGCTGAGGACTGAGACCCGGTCCGAGACACGACTCCACAGGGAGAGGAGTTCTGCTGAGGACTGGGACCCGGTCCAAGACACGACTCCACAGGGAGAGGAGTTCTGCTGAGGACTGAGACCCGGTCCGAGTCACGACTCCACAGGGAGTGGAGTTCTGCTGAGGACTGGGACCCGGTCCAAGACATGACTCCACAGGGAGAGGAGTTCTGCTGAGGACTGAGACCCGGTCCGAGTCACGACTCTACAGGGAGTGGAGTTCTGCTGAGGACTGAGACCTGGTCCAAGACACGACTCCACAGGGAGAGGAGTTCTGCTGAGGACTGAGACCCGGTCCAAGACACGACTCCACAGGGAGAGTAGTTCTTCTGAGGACTGAGACCCGGTCCGAGTCACGACTCCACAGGGAGAGGAGTTCTGCTGAGGACTGAGACCCGGTCCGAGACACGACTCCACAGGGAGAGGAGTTCTGCTGAGGACTGAGACCCGGTCCGAGACACGACTCCACAGGGAGAGGAGTTCTGCTGAGGACTGAGACCCGGTCCAAGACACGACTCCACAGGGAGAGGAGTTCTGCTGAGGACTGGGACCCGGTCCGAGTCACGACTCCACAGGGAGAGGAGTTCTGCTGAGGACTGAGACCCGGTCCAAGACACGACTCCACAGGGAGAGGAGTTCTGCTGAGGACTGGGACCCGGTCCGAGTCACGACTCCACAGGGAGAGGAGTTCTGCTGAGGACTGAGACCTGGTCCAAGACACGACTCCACAGGGAGAGGAGTTCTGCTGAGGACTGAGACCCGGTCCAAGACACGACTCCACAGGGAGAGGAGTTCTGCTGAGGACTGAGACCCGGTCCAAGACACGACTCCACAGGGAGAGGAGTTCTGCTGAGGACTGAGACCCGGTCCGATTCACGACTCCACAGGGAGAGGAGTTCTGCTGAGGACTGAGACCCGGTCCGAGACACGACTCCACAGGGAGAGGAGTTCTGCTGAGGACTGAGACCCGGTCCGAGTCACGACTCCACAGGGAGAGGAGTTCTGCTGAGGACTGAGACCCGGTCCGAGACACGACTCCACAGGGAGAGGAGTTCTGCTGAGGACTGAGACCCGGTCCGAGTCACGACTCCACAGGGAGAGGAGTTCTGCTGAGGACTGGGACCCGGGACTTTTATATATGATAAAAGAAAAATGTATATATATCATATATCATTTTACAAAACTGTTTTGCGGCACGCAAACTATATATAAGTATAGCCTATATAGTTTTTCATAGTTACAAACCTGAACCCGAGGCTATTCATTAAACATTAACCCAAACCCGACCCGAAACCGGGTAGCAGAGCTCTAGTGTGACCCGGTCCGAGTCACGACGTCTCGTTCGATGTGCTCTGTTGTGCTGTTGTTTGAAGCTGATGTTGTGAGTTTTAGTTTGTTATTAATGTGCTGATATGTAAAACATATACCAGAACCAGAACTGGGAAAAATGAAGGATTTCCCTCAATCTTAAGAGCATATAATGTGACACAAGACAATTGTTTTAATCGAACCACTGAAATCGCGTTAAAACATGCATACTTTCCACACACAAAAAAATCTTCTTCAGTATTTGTTGCGTTATTTTCCTGTTATCTCTGTAAAGATGCCTTGAAACAATCTGTATTGTAAAAAGCGCTATATAAATAAAGGTGACTTGCCACAAATATCTAAACATTCTTAAATCAAGATACATTTACTGGAGAAGCAAAATGACTGAAGATATTAAGTTTTGTTTACTTAAAAATTGTGTCAAAATAAACTGAGTTTATGCTTAAAACACAAAATTGTTTTGTTTTCCCTTTGAATGAAGTTGATTTTTCTGACTCCATTGTCATATTTGTTCTTGTTTTAAGCACAAACAAATTATTTTTTTCATAAAACAAGACTTTATATCTTCAGTAATGTTGCTTCTTCTGCAGTAAATGTACCTTGATTTAAAAATGTTTAGATGTTTGTGCTGGAAAACAAGACAGAAACACTGAGGAAGAACATGATTATTTGCCGTGTTTTCTGCCACATCGGCTGTTGTAGATTTTCTGCTCTGTATTAAGAAGTCATTCCCGAATCGATCCCGAGGGTGTGTATCTGTTCTAATGAGACACAAATCACATTGCTGAGTGCCTTAGTTTGTGCGATTGATCCCTGTTCTTTAACCGTAGCATGCTAAAGTCCTGGAAATGTTTATTTTATATAGCCAGTTTGATCATCAGCAGATAATAATAATCTCAATGCAAATCAAATTATGTAAGGATTACCATTTCGTTTAGCTTTATATTGTTAATTATTTATTTAATTACTTTTTTTGTTTTTAATGACTGACAAAGCATTAATCATTCTGCATTCAGTCCAATGTATGTGTGTCACTGTGAAGAGAAAAGAAATTGGTTGAATTCTAGATAAACTCACAGATGTGTGGGATATAGAAGTATAGAAAGAAGTGAGTTTTCCGTGGGAAACTTGTGTTGTTCTGGGAAACATGATCCATGTGCTCACGTTACTTGAATCTGTACATTGAACCTCGTTTAAATCCTTTAGAATAAATAATGCACCTCTTTATGAACTGAGTCTTTGCACTGCCAAAAACGAACTGTTTACATTTAATGTGCAATAATGAATGACACACACACACTTTTTTTACTGTAATGCACAAGCAGCACACTGTACTGTACTGTAGACTAATGGTGTTAAATTAAACGCATGTCAGATTGTTTAATATTTGGTAAATAATTGCTGTGTTTGTTTGCTTGGTTATTTTTCACTTCATTGGTTTTCTTTGACTTTATGTTGATGAAATGTACAGTATATTGAATTAAGTCTTTTACAAAAGCTGCCAGGCATAAAGTGATAACTACAATGACCAATGCATTATAATAAAATAACATTTATAACCTGAAATGATCAGTTTATTTTCTGCATAGAAACACTTCATTGTTTTGGCCAGAGGGTGGCGCTGCAGACCAACTCGCTCTGAAACACACTGATGCTATAATGCACTGATAGAGGACAATGGGGTTTTTATGAAAGGCACTTTCATCTCAATTTTATTAACTTAACACTATTAACAATAATACTGTGGTTATTAGCCTACAAAAATGCGTTTGAATTGTAATTAATTTGACAACGTGTACAGTAACGAATCACTCAAATCCCCCTCCTTATTGTTATCTGATATTATCTGGAGCTTGTTAACCGTATATGCACTGTTTTTATTTTCTTTTTGTTGTAATTATTCTGCTTATTGTAAAAAAATTTAAATAAAAAATGATATCAGTTGTTGTGAATGCTAACCAATCGTAATGTGGCAGAGCAAGCTCAAATTTCATTGGACAATGTGAAATGGCGCGGTAATTTGAAATAAATCATTTGAAAACTACTCAGGATAAATGCATGAAAGAAAAATAATAAATACATATCATTCTTTACAGTCGGAATGGAGAGATGAAAGTGCATGTGTGGAACAGTCTGGATCTGCTGTTTGTCACTTAAATTATTAATTATTAATTAAATGTGAATGGAACCCAGAAGCGCATTAGTGGTGAGTAAAACGTTAGTCTGAGTTGAAGTTATTATTATTTGTGTCCAACTCACTGGTTTACGTTTGATGAAACTATCATAGTTGGTTAAATGAAGTCAAGTACAGTTCACCTACAGGCCTATAAGGTGAAGAGTGTGTGTGTAATAAGATTATTTATTTTTTTATAATAACTAGTATATTTATACATTCATATAACTCACATGCAGCATTAATGAAGGCTACATTTTTAAAAGTTTGGGGTCAGTGAGATTTTTCTTTTGAAACTTTCTATTTGTCAAAGAATCCTGAAAAATAAAATGTATCACTGTTTCCACACAAATATAAAGCAGCACAACTGTTTTCAACATTGATAATAATAATCATAAATGTTCCTTAAGCATCAAATCATCATATTAGAATGATTTCTGAAGGATCATGTGACACTGAAGACTGGAGTAATGATGCTGAAAATTCAGCTTTGATCACAGGAATACATTACACTTTACTATATATTCACATAGAAAACAGATGATTTACATTGGAATAATATTTCACTATTTTACTGTTTTTTGGTCAAATAAATCTTAATTATCCCAAACTTTTGAACAGTTCTGTATCTTTTGCTCTTCTGGAAATAAGTTTGAGCTAATAGCACAATGAAGGTATTTTCTTGTCATGATACAATGAGTCATTTTATTTAAGATACCGTATATCAACAAAGAATCATAGACAGATGGTAAAGAAATATATAATTTTTGCATTAACATATCTTAAAACGAATCCAATTTTTGTGATTAAACAGAACAAAAACAAGTACACAGGAACTTAAAATAATTTATTTGCTGTCTAGTGGGCTGCATTTCAGACTAGTGCAAATTCATGCATGCAGAGGGAAAACTCAAAAGGACTGGCCTCATCTGCATATCGTCTACATTTGAACCAATCACAGCAGACGGTCGAAACCATGTGATAAAGACCAGCCTTTACACAGGTGTGCTACAATGTCTCTCTCTGTTCAGTGTAAATACAATGACAAATGATGTCTAATGCTACAGTTTATGACTCTCTTTATACCCAGACAGCAACATAGTGTCGGCACAGATACGGGCCACATCCGGTACATGTGGATTCAACGCGTATCAGGGTTTGATATTAAACCGAGGCCAGTTTGGCTACTAAATTAAGTTAACGGCCATTCAGAACTTCTGCTAGCCAGGTGGCTAGATCAATACAGTAGTTTCTGTTAACCAAATGCTTTTTAATCTTCGCTATTGCGTTAATGCAAATGAACAAGCGCGCCGTTACGTGTTGCGTAGTGACGAGTGTGTTCAAGTAAGCCAGATATGAGCAGATTCTGCGCAATACACTGTATTAAATATATCATGATGACTCACGAGTATTTACACTAAATCTGCACAGATTTGGCTTTTGCACGAACTTCCCAAAGCAAAGTGAGTAAATATAATAAGCAACAGTGATTGGACAGCGTGACCCACCACAAACCTTTCAAACCCTGAACGCGTACCAAATGCGTGCCGGATCTGAGCCGACACTGTGTTGCTTGTCTGGATATAAACGATCCATCAAACATGATTGAAGCTGTTGTTTGACTGGACAACATTAAAAAGACATCAAAATGGCAAGAGCTGAAAAGTGCTACTTAAACCACTGATGTAAGGTCATAGCTATCAGCTCTCTCAGACTGAGCCAGTGTTCTGACCCGAAGTGTTCAGGTCTGGCAGACGCATTGATCTGAACAGTGATGGAGCCGTCGACAAACCTAAGATATCGAGTTTCGAGCACTGCACTTTTTCCGGATTAAACTTTTTGATCCGGGTCAGATCCGGGCCACATCTGGCACATGTGGATTCAATGCGTGCCGGATCTGGGCCAACACTATGTTGCTGTCTGGTTATGAACGATCGATCAAACATGATTGAAGCTGTTGCATTAAAAAAGGGGCTTTCGCACCGGGTAGTTCTAGGCACTCGCCACCAGGGTGATTCCCAGAGAACTAATGGTTCCCTCAGGAACGTTTTCCTGGTTGCGTTCGCACCGCCAGTAGGAACTCTGAAGTGACGTAAGACACGCTTGTTGTTGTGACTTATTTTGAACTCCAGAGCCTGAGCTCACAGCGCTCGCATTACCCGTGTTCATTAGTTTACGATCTCTCTAACACGTTATTAGATAGAACTGTTATACATAGAAGGTAGACGGTAATGATAGCGTATTAGCGTATGGCGTGTGTTTGATGTCCAGTGTTGCTGAACAGAAACACATAATCATGTTTCTCTTGGTCTCCTCAGTTGCGTTGGGTTTTCTCCTCAGCGTAGAGATTAGAAGCACATCTATCACTGTTTTCCATGTTCGTAGAGTTAGTTTCTGGAGTAAATATATAGGCTATAATCTGTGTGTTTACAACCTTTTTTTTTAAATGGCGGGTACTGGTGTTTCACGTGCGTTCGGCCAATCAGCGAACACTGACGTCACTGTAGTTCCTATAGTGCTGGTTTAGACCGACTCTAAAGTAGGAGTAAATTAGTCCCTCCAAAAGGAGTTTCTAGAACTAAAATCGTTCCTAGTTCCTGCGCCAAAATCCGGGTACTTCCGGCAATACTTCTAGGAACTACGAAAAGGTTCCTCCGGTGCGAAAGCCCCTGTATACATCAAAATGGCAAGAGCTGAAAAGTGCTACTTAAACCAATGATGTAAGGTCATTGCTATCAGCTCTCTCAGACTGAGCCAGTGTTCTGACCCGAAGCGCTCAGGTCTGGAAGACGCATTGATCTGAACAGCGATGGAGCCGTCGACAAACCTAAGATATCGGGTTTCAATGCACTTTTTGCAGTTTAATCTTGCTCAACATTGACCACGAAAGTTCATTGCCATCCGAAGTCCATCCCCGCCATTTGGTAGAACCTCAGGTTGTGTGGCTGGTAGAATTCCCTTAGTTTCTGAATGACCTCCGGGTGGATTTTAGGATGCGTTCGGCCTTTGGTTTTGCCCAGACAGTGAGGTTTGCTACTGCCTTCTGGCTTCTTGAGGCAAGGGAAGCCCTTTGTCTTGTTGAAGTAGAAGTGTTTATCCGTGATGATCCTCTGCAGGCCGAGAAAGTCTTGCACACGACCCAACTCGCCCGCCGGGTCGCTGATCAGTCTCTCTCCGTGGACGAAGTGTATCTGCGCGAGTGGGAAGTATGCTAGCCATCGCTCCAGGTGTGTGGCGTACAGGCCGATGTACAACGGGCTCCAGAGCGAGTCGATCTGACCCGCCGAGCGGTTCTTAAACGTCAGGCTCTCGAAGCTGGGAATGTCTGGGGTCTTTGAGATGATCTGGGTGTAGTCGGAGATTGCGCGGGTGATCGGGTCTCGCACCACCACGATTAGCTTGATGTCGCGCGACATGGCGTGGATGCGGCCCGGCGTCTCGGCGGTGACGAAGTATCTCGGCGTCTTCTCCATCACAATCTGCCCGTTGAGGGCTTTGGGCATCATGCTCCTGAAACACAAGAGGAACAGCAGGGTTACCTGATTATAAAGCTGCACGATTAATCGTTAAATTAAATATTGTTAAATCTATTCAAACACCCACTAAATGACTGTGATTCGGCTCGTCTATTAAAGCTTTGATAAGTACGATCGCAGTGAACATTCAGATCTGTGTTCTGAGCCAGAGAGAGTCGCTGTCACGTATCGGTATGAAACGGCTTCACTAACAGTCTTGTCATCCACACAGTTTCATTATTTCTGTGTTACAATAATTCATATTATCACAGAAGTTCTGGGATAAAAGTTTATAGTTTGGATATAAAACACTGATGTCTACGCTAGTTATCAAAATAGAGTAAATCAGCTTTTGAAAGCAACTTGACACTTCAAATTAAGATTGTATCAATTGCATCGTTACACCAGTAGGTGGCGACAAGTTACTGTTAAAAATGTACGTCATTGAATCATTCATTCAAGAGATTCGTTCAAAAACACTGATTCATCCAGTAATGAAACAAGTGTTTATGAGTGAGTCATTGAATCATTCACTCAATCTGATTTTTTAAAAAAATATTAAATCAAATCAAATAAATATTTTTTTAAATAGACTTCAGCAGTTAATATTTTGTCAGAACCTCTAGTAAATTGAATGTTATTTTGTTCAGTAGTCCGGGAGAATCGTGATATTTTAAATGGTGATTCTCAGTTCATGCAGAATCGTGCAGCTCTACTTGTTGTTTACTTCATCACTGAAATTGTCACTTGATTTAAGTATAACAACTTCTGCAAGATTACACAAAATTACACTTATATTAAATATACTTTCTAAATAACTTATTCAGTGGTGCTTCTCAAGTAAATTTATCTTATTTAAGGATTTTAAATAAATATTTTTATTGAAAAGACAAGATATTCATTAAGAATGGGATTTTTTAAATGTGTATCAAACAGGCTATATATATATGTGTGTGTGTGTGTGTGTGTGTGTGTGTGTGTGTGTGTATCTATATATATATATATATATATATATATATATATATTGCTACCTAAAATAAAATACACATTAACTGAAAAAAAGACTTAATTTACTTCATCTAGTTATCAAAATATTTCTTATTTTCATTTAGTTTAACATGATGTACTAAAATAACTAAAACTGAAATAAAAATGAATAAAAACAATATAGACTTTTTTTTTAAGTCAAAAACATGCATCAAAATTACTAAAACTTTAAGTAAAGTTCAAATGAAAATAAAAAATTACAGAAGAAAAAACATAAAAGTATCCAAATGATATTAAAAAACCAATGGTATCAAATGTCTTACTATGATAAAATCATATATGATCTGATATGCATTTTCTTTGTAGAATTCACCAATAAATTTGACAAAAATAAACCTACTTCTGCTGCTCAAATCTACTTTAAAATCCGACTGATGTCTTTTTATGATCAAACATGGATTCTTATCATAGAATGAGAAAGAAAATATAATATTTGTGGCACTGTATACAATGGAAAATGCTATTTCTAATATAAACAGTGAAAATACCTAAAGAACATTGATGAATCATATATAGGCCTACTGTCATACTTTTGGATTTATTGGATTCATCTGTCAAAGTGGTCAAAACTGCAGTCAGAAAGTCAAAACAGTTTTCTGTAAGATGTATGAATAGAAATATAATATTATTATATATATTAAAATATATAATACAAATTTCCAAGAGGAAGTTCCTCAATTATGCCATAACGGCGCCCTCTGTCTAACACGTTATTAGCGAGTGTTTCACTGCTATATGCTTCATTTTTTCCATCTGAATACATCCTATATTACACAAATGTAGGAACTGTAATGACGATGAGTTAGGAAAGTCATCAAGTAAAGTAGACTGTCTTCTCTTTGCCCTCCAGCACGAGTCTGGCGTTTCCACAGATCTGCTGTGCTGAAGTATTGATCACACCTGAGCTAATGAGGAGACACGCGTTCTGTCCTCGAGCAGAACCGACTCTGATTGGCTGTAAATGAGAAGAGCAGGGGTTCCCAGAATGCATCAGTAATGCTGATTCTCCTGCAGATGTGCAGCCGGTATCAATCACAGGGAAACTAATGGCATGCATGCGTGTGTTTCCTTGCGTTGGCAGATGGGACTCGTTTGTTTTAAGTGGCTCGTCGGCCCACGGGTTTAATGGTCCACCTGCACCCCTGCCTTTACAACACCACCACATCTAATGTGTGTTTAAGAGACGACACGTCCAGACCAAGGTTATTTCCGTAAACGAAAACTGAAAATATTTTTAAAACTATTGGTCAAAAAACATTTTCGTAAACTGAAATAAAATAGAAATTTCAACATTAATGAAAAACTAAAACGAAACGAAACTAACAACACTTACTGAAAAACTAACTGAAACAAAATAATAATTAGCAAAATTAAATAATCGTTTTCATAATTAATAAGCTCTAATCCTAAATAAACTTTTCTCCATTCCACTGCGCTATACTTTACACAGTGTCCTAACCAGACGCGATGCGATAAATTATTTGTCTGTCCACACTAGGCGCGACGCGACTGCGAGATGCGTCAAAATCAATCAAAACCCACAGCCAATCAGAACAGCGTGTGGGCGGAGTCTCGCGGCGAGTGCACAGCACCAGAGAGTAATCTTGACAGCACTCGCAAGAAAATGGATAAGTCGCTACATAATCAAATTCACAAATATTACACCATTCAAACATTATTCAAATACATAGGCTGAGTTACTTAAACAATCTTTGTCAAAGAATACACTTGTTTGTTCACAGTTTGAACATTCTTGTTTCCATTTGTTTAATTTGAAGATCTGAGGTGAATTATCCATTGTTGCTTTTACAGCTACAAAGCTGGAGCACTAAATGATATTCAGAGTCACATGACACACTTTTAACATTAAATAAAGCACATAAACAGTGCCTGAGATTATCATCGCCACACTTTGTGTTTGTTGTTCCAGCGCGACGTCACAGAAAAATAGAAACCGTTTCTAAAACAGAACCGTCGCGTATCGCCGTCGCGGCTGGTTAGGACACACACTCTCATTAACATGGAAAAGATACATTTTATCGCGTGTCGCGGCGGCGCGGCGCGGCGCGTTTAGTTAGGACACGGTGTTATTTTTCAATGTATGACGCGCTGGAGTCTCGCGTCTTCTGTAGCGTCACGTGATATGACACGACGATCTAAAAACGCCGCACTCCAGTTAAAATAAGTTAAACTTTTAAAAGACGCGTATGGAGACCTTCGGAATCCCCACTCCACTGCCCGCGTCTCTTTTCCGTTTTTCAAAGCAAAACCGCTTTCCGTCTGAACCAGCCCTAACAAGCAGAAATGGCCAAATAAGTATTTCCATCATGTCTAGACCTTATGCAAATACAGCTGTAGGTTAATTCCAGGTGAGATAATCATCTGATGTGAAACTAGCCTAAACAAGATAGGCTTACCACACAGACAAGATCCCACACTGAGCAGAAAACAGAAAAAACAAATAGCATGTTCTAGAGCCCAGAAATAGACGTATATTTGTCAGAGTAGAAGTATACTAAATGTCTGGTCTGAAAAGAACATTTGAATATGAGTATAACTATGAGTATATGATTTTAAATGATGCAATACAAAAAGCATAAATGGATCAATACAAGAATAATGTTTGAAAGGATTAATCATAGAAATAACTATGGCTGCACGATATTGAAGGAAAGTGCGATATGCGATAACTCATTAAATAATGCGATGTTCGATATGCGATACGATAATGCTTAAAGTGTGTAAAATAAATTTTAATTATCTTTAAAATATATTCAAAATTATATAACCTACATGCGTTTCACATTCTTTTTGTGACAAGAAAACATCCCTACAGCTTCTGACAGTGAACATCAGTGTTTTACTGTATATAAGAAGTGTTATTATAACATCAGTGTAAACCTCGGGTTCAGGGGTTCAGGTTATCCTACATTAGAGTTATTATAACATCAGTGTAAACCTCGGGTTCAGGGGTTCAGGTTATCCTACATTAGAGTTATTATAACATCACAAACTGAATAATCAAATGTAAAAATAAAACACTGCTTAGTTTTCACTGTATGAATTAAATAGCCTACTGATTCTTATTAAAGCTACAAAAGTTATTCAGCCGAGATCAGCGAGTGATTTTCTGTCTTTTGTTCATGACTCCAGTTATTGATATGCATATCACCACATATACATTTGCGATATTTCGATAATTTCGATATATTGTGCAGCCCTAGAAATAACCTTAAAGAATAATCATAATAATCATACCTTGTTCTTTTTCTTATACGCCACGTTTAACAAGATTTCATTTTTAATATTATTATATAATTTTACTTTTTAGTTGCATTTGTTTGGTTCTTTGCTCATCCTCAAACAATTATTAAAATTTTATTATTAAGAGGTTTGCACAAGAGTTAACTAAAGAGCAAACATTAAACTTTGCTGAAATTAAATGTCTTTAACTGGAAGTGTTCTGTTAACTCTGCTAAACTATAATTACTAAAACTAAAACTGAAACTAAATATATAAAAACTAAATAGAAATGTGTTCACAAAATAAAAACTAACAAAATCATTAATGAAACTAAAACTAAACTGAAATTTATAGGAAATTTGAAAATTATATTAAAATAAAAATTTTTTTAAAATTTAAAAACTATAATAACTTGGTCCAAACACATCCAGTGAAATAGATTCTAGCGATACAAATGCAAAATTAATGCATTTAATATCCAACAATATTATTATCTCCTGCACTGACACTATTATATGAGAAAAGTGAACAGTTCAGCTAAAACAAATGATATCAGTGATGTTGAATGAATCAGATTCCTCTGCTCTTTTATAATAAAAATGCTCGATAAATAAAAACATACCGCAACTTTTCAGAAATCAAACTAGTTTTAAAACTTTCTCATTAATGAAAAAAACATGAGACTAAACTACAAAAATGACTGTTAGAGCCATAACAATATTAATAATAAGTCTCCCTGTGGTGAAAATCCAGCTTTTAATGTTGTTTATGTGTCTATGTGGTGTTTTTAATATGCTTTAAGACAAACCATGTGTAAATTCATAAGTCGACAGCATTGCTGAGTATTTCCTCCTTAAAACTGCAGTGAACCAAAGACAGTCTCAAAAACACGCTTTGAAATCGCTGGTGTTTCTGACGTCACAAACTACCTTGTAACCAATCAGATCAACGTGTGATCGACAACCAGTGGATCTCTGAGCTGAGTGAGTGAGTGGAGGCGGGGCTCATTTGCATATTCATAGAACCGCGCATACTAAATGAGACCTAACACGAGTTACATTCAAGATATTTTAAGAAAAAATAACGTTTAAATATGTAATATTTGTGATCAAAGATGAGTTTTAAGGGATAAAATGATTGAGGGGGACTTTAAAACTAAATCCATAAAATGAAGCTTCTATATAGAACCTTTTCTTCTAAGAGTGAATCAGACTTGCTGATCAAGGACAGCATTTAAATGAATGATGCTCGTAGTTGTTACGTGTCTGTTTCCCTGTTTCACCTGTGCTCCGGGTCATTGTTAGTTTCCATGGTTACTGATTGAGTTGCACACCTGTTTCTCATTATGTTCATTATCATGTTGTGTGTGTTTAAGCCCTCAGTCTCCTCTGTTCATTGTTCGGTGTCGTCTAGTTGGAATGAGGTTGTTCTGCAAAGCTTTCTCCTTGTGTTCATTGTTTGGATGAATGATTAAAGACTGTTCTTGTTTGCTACTCTCTCAGTTTCTGCATCCACCCGTGACAGTAGTAATGGGCGAGGAAAGCACGTGATAACAGAGAGCTGTCCGTCATGCGGTTCAGATGAAGTCACACTGAGGACGAGCCACATGATTCCTCTAGTGTGTTTGAGGAGACCGACTCGTATCGATACAGCCGATGCCAATCCCACAGTCGGTGACTTCATCTGAGAGAGCACTTAGCCTAAAGACTTCCCTCGTTACCTCGGCCTATCATGGGGCCAGCGAGTCTATTAGTGCCGCCGTTAATTATTAATCGCTTCAAGTGAAGTGAGCGGTTCGTACTCGCATGAGCCGCTGAGGTTTAGGCCTCCGGATAATGCAGGATTTCTATTCAACTTCTCCGGGATACAGAGCAATGTGTTCAATAACACTGAATATGGCTCATTCATTTTTATTCTATTGACTTATTTGGGAGGGAAAGAGTACAAAAATCATTAAAAGAATAAAATGCTTTGAAAGAAACCTTTTAAAGTAGTTTAACACCTTTTATTATTATTTCATAGAATATTTCATTCAATATCTGAAAAACATTTAGTCCACAGGAAATTATGTGTCACTGTCAAGTATTGAAATTTCTGAAAATATGACATATTATGGCAAGGCAAGGTTAGTTCAGGTTGTAAAATGTCAACATTTGGTCAAACACAGTGATATTTATGAATTGATTTTATTTTTATTTTTTTTAAATATGTTTGTAAATGCATTGTCTATAAATGCATACATTAATATACATTTAATAATATAAATATATATAAATAAATTATATAAATATATATATATATATATATATATATTAAAAATGTACATGCCTGAAGTTGGTTTTTGACCAAGACTGAAAAATTAACAGAAATATTGAAATGAATGGAATTTTATGGACTGTCGATTTTTGTGTAAGTACATAAACACATTTATCACTGTTAACACGGCAATCATTTTTTTAATAAAAATAAATAAATAAACATATTTAATAGCTAAAATTTGGTCAATAAATGAATATAAATCCTGTAATATAAATCCTGTAATGCAAAACAGAAATGTGTGTGTGTGTGTAAATAATATAAATATAAGCTTGTCTTTACATTTCTGGAAATAAAGATGTAAGGAGCAACACCAACATTCATTTGAAAAAAAAATTTTTTAAGACCATAAAAAACAAAATGATTAGAAAAGGTTCTATTTCTGAATGTTTTACTAGATTTGTACGTTTCTTTATTGTGGACACTAGTGTTTATGTCCTTGCCATAAAGACAGTGGCGTTTAAATCTAAGTTTTAAATCTGCTTTCACTTCACTGAGAGGAAAGAACAAAGACGCCGATCCAAAGGAGTTTAATTCAGATCGGCTTGATTTTCAGTTTACATTGAACAGCCAATACATGTTTTCTTATGAGAATTAGCGTAAAACTCGTAAAGGCCGATTCAGGACAGGCAAGTCTTTGTTTGTAAATGTTCTGAGAATATAAAGATCAGTGTAAGTGATATGGATTGTGTGTGAGCTTTGAAGCGCACCGCAGGTCTCCTCTAATTGAGCAGCGTTTGGCCGGAGACTCACTGAATAAACCCAGCGCTGCCGTGTGTATTGATCGTGATGGGGGTGGTAATGTGTGTGTGTGTGTGTGTCTCAGCTGGTGTGGGCGGCAGGTGGAGTGTGTAGATGGGCTCATCAGCGGCTCGCTCCACACACACACACACAGATGTGAGGCAATTACGCGTCTTCTGTCCAGATACAGCAATGGATGTGATGAGAGTTTGCTCATTCCAGTGAAGCCTTTAATGAGAAGATAAAGCCTTCGTTTTTCATTTTTATAAACGCTGACTTACAAATAAACACCTCTCACACACCTGGACGCTCGAGGACATGCTAGTGTGTGTCTATATACAGCATATATATGTGTGTGTATACCACAAAAATAAGAACCAGCAAGACTGTTTGATTGATAAAAATCATAAATACATCAAATAATCATATTAAAATGATTTCTGAAGGATCATGTGACACTGAAGACTATATAATATATATATATACACACATTTTTTACATGCCTGAAGTTGGTTTTTGACCAAGACTGAAAAATTTACAGAAATATTGAAATGCATGGAATTTTATGGACTGTCGATTTCTGTGTAAGTACTTAAACACATTTTTCACTGTTGACACAGCAATAATTTGTTAAATAAAAATAAAAATAAATAAATAAACATATTTAATAGCTAAAATTTGGTCAATAAATTAAAAATACAATTTAATGAAGGCAATATTATATTTATGTTATAAATCCTGTAATGCAAAACAGAGGTGTGTGTGTGTGTGTGTGTGTGTGTGTGTGTGTGTGTGTGTGTGTGTGTGTGTGTGTGTGTGTGTGTGTGTGTGTGTGTGTGTGTGTTTGGGCCCAACCATCCGTTTCTTTGCATACAGAGGCCATTAAAGAGCCAGTCAGTTGTGACTCTGTCCACTTCCCAGAAACATCCATCATCAGGGGCCGCAGACGGCAGATCCCGACACACACTCCCCGAGGGCCCTAATGAACCAGCAGTGGACCAGAGCCTTATGCTGATCTCAGAAAGCACTGGATACTGATGCTAATACACACACAACAGCCAGCGTAAACACACATACACACACACATACACACACAACAGCCAGCGTAAACACACACACACACAACAGCCAGCGTAAACACACACACACACAACAGCCAGCGTAAACACACACACACACACACACACACACAAGTTTCTGACCAGGCTTCTATACTTCTGTCATCGGCCGTCATTTCCACGCTATATTATATAATGGTAACACTTTACAATAAGGTTCATTAGGTAATAAATGCTCATTTGCAATACATATAATACATGTAAATACATCATAAATGTACAGTATTTATTAATCTTTGGTAATGTTAGTTAATAATAATCCAGCTGTTCATTGCTTGTTCATGTTAGTTCACAGTGCAGTAACTAATGTTCACAAATACAACCTTTGATTTTAATAATGTATTAGTAAATGCTGAAATTAATATTAACTAAGATGAATAAATGATGTAGAGTATTGTTCATTCTTAGTTCATGTTCACTAATGAACCTTCATGTAAAGTGTCACCTATATAATAACTGACAGTCAGATCTGGCTCTTCTAGCATGAATCATGATGTGAATGTGTATGTTTGAAAAGCATGTTTACAATATTAATTTATTTGAAGTCTCTTATATGAATATCATCCTCCTGTTCTGATGAGTCTGTGCCCTTGTGAAGTAGATGCAGGACTCATATTGACAGAGCATTAATAATGAATGGCTCCTCTCGGGACGAGCCCATGGATCGCTATAAAGGCATGTCTCAGTTCTGCTCTACAGAGACAGGAATGCTCACCAACGACTGCAATGCAATTATGTTTTGGGCGTTTAAACACATGCATGTTAAAAAAGCAAACGCTCTCGCCAAAATCTAGGTTCGGCTTTGAATTTAAATGCCCGTTTTAATGACATCTCCATTGACTTGCAAATGAGTTCTCATAATGTGATGACATCAGCGAACCGGATTACAGCGAGTGACGCGACATCATTCCCAAAGTTCCCTCCTGAAGGGAACACACACACTGCTTATTTTCCCGGATGTCTCCAGGAAATCGACCTCCACATTTTAGGTTCGGCTCGCCTGTCCCTCCACTAGTTCTGAATCAATATATTGATGTTTTTTAGACCTCAAAAACTGCAAATGTGTGTTTCAAAGCACGCAGAGATCTCTGTTATTCCCCGGATCTATCCCATGCACTCCTGAGGGAGACTCACACCAGATACAGCGCATCCGGACAGTATTCACAGCGCTTCACTTTTCCCACATTTTGTTATGTTACAGACTTATTCCAAAATGGATTAAATTCATTCCCTGATATAGACAGGTGTGCCTTTCCAGATCATGTCCAGTCAGCTGAGTTTACCACAGGCGGACTCCAATCCAGAGCAGAAACAAGGATGATCCGTGGAAACCGGATTCAATTTGGAGTGTCATGGTGAAGGCTGTGAATACATGTGATTTATTTCTTTATTTACTTGTAATAAATTTGCAAAGATTTCAAACAAACTTCTTTCATGTTGTCATTATGGGGTTTTGTTTGTAGAATTTCGAGGAAAATAATGAATTCAATCCATTTTGAAATAAGGCTGTAACATAACAAAATGTGGGAAAAGTGAAGCGCTGTGAATACTGTCCGGATGCGCTGTATAAAGCAGAGGGTTCCCACGGGAGCTTCAAATCCTCGGAAGTTTGTGAAAAATATAAAAAATCAAGTCCCTGGAAAGTTGTTGAGAGTAAACACACACAGATACATATGGAAGCTTGTTTCCGCCACAGAATAAAACATTTTAAAAGATAATTGCGACTTTTTATCTCACAATTGCGAGTTTACATCTCGCAATTCTGACTTTATTTCTCAGAATTGCGAGATATAAAGTCAGAATTGCGTGAAATAAAGTCAGAATTGCGAGATATAAAGTCGCAATTGCGTGAAATAAAGTCAGAATTGCGAGATATAAAGTCGCAATTGCGTGAAATAAAGTCAGAATTGCGAGATAAAGTCAGAATTGTGTGATATAAAGTCAGAATTGTGTGATATAAAGTCAGAATTGCGAGATATAAAGTCAGAATTGCGAGATAAAAAGTCAGAATTGCGAGATATAAAGTCGCAATTGCGTCTTATAAAGTCAGAATTCAGACTTTTTTTCTCGCAATTCTGACTTTATAACACATAATTGCGACTTTATATCTCTTTATATCTTTTCTCAGAATTGTGAGATATAAAGTCCAATTCTAAGGAAAAAAAAGACAAGACTTTTTTTTTTTACCTCAGAATAGTTTAAATCACGCAATTCTGACTTTATATCTCGCAATTGCGACTTTATTTCTCGCAATTGCGACTTTATTTCTCAGAATTGCGACTTTATTTCTCACAATTGCGACTTTATTTCTCAAAATTGCGACTTTATTTCTCAGAATTGCGACTTTATTTCTCAGAATTGCGACTTTATTTCTCGCAATTGCGACTTTATTTCTCAGAATTGCGACTTTATTTCTCACAATTGCGACTTTATTTCTCAGAATTGCTACTTTATTTCTCAGAATTGCGACTTTATTTCTCAGAATTGCGACTTTATATCTCGCAATTGCGACTTTATTTCTCACAATTGCAAGTTTTATTTCTCACAATTGCGACTTTATTTCTCACAATTGCGACTTTATTTCTCGCAATTGCGACTTTATTTCTCACAATTGCGACTTTATTTCTCACAATTGCGACTTTATTTTTCACAATTGCGACTTTATTTCTCAGAATTGCGACTTTATTTCTCACAATTGTGACTTTATTTCTCACAATTCTAACTTCATATCTTGCAATTCTGAGAAAAAAAGTCACAATTCTGACTTGATATATCGCAATTGTGACAAAAAAAGTCCGAATTGTGAGATAAAAAGTCACAATTATTATTATTTATGTATTATTCAGTGGTGGAAACAAGCTTCCACAGACACAGGCCCTTCAAAGTGCTTGAATTTATTTTGTGCAAGAAGTTTTCTCAAAAACATTCCATATTATTCCCTCCGGTCCGCTAATGTGTTATTGTGGCCTATGCGCACTAGCTTGCTTGATTTACGTTACGTTAGTACGCTAGTAAAAACCAGTTCTGATTTCTGAATCAATATATTGATGTTTTTTTAGACCTCAAAAACAGCAAATGTGTGTTTCAAAGCACGCAGAGATCTCTGATATTCCCCTCATCGACAGACAGATCTATCTCGTGCACTATTGAGGGAGACTCACACCAAATAGATTTCTTTAAAGCAAAGTGACAGTATTGGCATCTGAAACATGAACTCGGAGCCTCAGCAGAATTAAACCCTGTGCTAACTGTAACTGAACCTCGAGCGAACCGGTCTGATGCCAGCATGAAGTGAAGGTCGAGCGTCAGCGCCAATCAATCGCAGACACACTGTAAGGACGAACTTCATCTCTCACCTCAGCCTTGATCTTTATCTGTGCTTTTGTGTTCTGTCAGATCTGGAATGAGATCTAGAACCCACAAACTACAGATTTAATCTACACTGTAAAAAATTATCATGATTTTAACAGTAAAAGACTGTAAAAATGCTACAGTGAAAAAATTATAATTGGTTAACAGAAAGTTGCCATACTATATACGGTGAATAACTGTAATAGATCTAACTTTACAGTAAAATACCATTCAATTTACAGTTTTTGGAAGTTAAAAAGAACAAGTCATTGTATTATTTACAGTGAAAAAACGTAAATTGACATCCCTGCGTGACACTTCATATTTGATGTTTTTTTGTTGAAATTACTGTTTCTTCATAGTTTTTCTTAGTTTTTTTCGAATCCGTTATGTAAATTAGGTTTTTATGTTACATTTAATGTTGTGAAATTAATGTTTATTGCATTTTTTAAATTTCATGTGTGTTGCGATGATGGTGTGTGTGTGAATGACACTGTGCAGCTTCTATATATTAATATGAACTTTCTTGTGGAAAAGCTGCTTGTGATGAGCTTTGACTCTCATCTCCACTGTGATTGGTGGTTGTCAGTGTATTACAATGGTACAAAACAGATATAAGTACTTCAATAGGTCGGTAAATTAACATTATATCAGATAATGAAATTTAAAAAATTACAGTAAATGTAAGTTAAGTCTGTAAAACCTAAAATTTTGCTACCGTATTTTTTACAGTAAATATCTGGCAACCAGAAATTCTGGGTTTTTTTACCGTAAAAAAATAAAAATAAAAATGTTACAGTGT
This sequence comes from Leuciscus idus, assembly GCA_021554675.1. NCBI lineage: Eukaryota > Metazoa > Chordata > Actinopteri > Cypriniformes > Leuciscidae > Leuciscus > Leuciscus idus. The sequence continues at coordinate 36,840,666 of CM038637.1, read as the reverse complement.
GGTTTTCTGTAAGATCTGAACTGAGATTGTGAAACATGCACGTACACGACAGATTTAATCTACGCTTGATAATAAGATTAATGACCGGTCCATTCCCTTAGACCTGCACACGTCAGATTCCAGGATCTGTGTTTGTCTGCGTATCTGTCGCTCCTCTGCCATATGAAGTCCTGGAGATCATTATGCGTGGTGGAAAATGTGACTCGGGTTAAAGATCAATTGAAGGGTCTCGCAATAATGTCAAGTGGCCCGTCATGCTGCGAGTCCATCTGGTCTCGGTGGGATGACAGTCTGTCCGCTCGGGGGATTCGTGTGCCAATACTCAAACACAAAGGAATATCAACACAATACGCTCTCAGGCAAACGTCTCACATGATATCCGTAGAAGCGTTCATTACAAAAGCATTTTCAGGCTAATTAATGTGGACACTAAGAGAGCCAACTGTGAATCGACAAAACAATCAATCAACGGTTTAAAGCGAAGTAATTGAGTTTTGTCAACTCTCTGAGAAGCGTGACAAACCATAAAATTGAGCGGTGAGACTTTATTGAGGATGAATCTCTTGTTGGTCAAACTGTCACTCTATTATCTAGACAAACAAATGAATGAATAATTGACATGCGAGAACAAGGCCTCTGCAGACTCAAGTCCCAATCTGCCAAATTCATCAATCCCTCGGAGAAAATTCAGACATATTTTTCAAAAGCAGCTCAAACTGAACTATCAAGTGTTCTCGATATAACGCAACATCTGGCGACGGCTCCGGAGACGATTAACACCAGCCCCACTTCAGAGGATTGCAATAGCCAGATGGCATTATTTCTCTCACTCCAACATTTATGAATATTGTGTTATATTGATACCACGCCTCATCAGATAATACACTTATGTTCATCAGAAACAGACTTGTGGGAGTGTGTTGCACCGAGGCCACGCGGTGATGAAACTCACACTTTAGGACAGAATCTGTTCTGATCCGCTCGTGCAAATTCCGGTGACGCTTTACAGTGTCTATATTTATACAAAGGAATGTTCGGCAACAGAAGATATTTATCTGAAAAGAAATGCTGCATGGAAGTCGCATTAGGAAAGTATAAGTGCACTGTAAATACATTCGTGACTGTATTACAACAGTTGCTGTACTGACATTGTAAGTTTTACTGTTGCAATTGCAATATTATGATTTCCAGTGCCCAATAAACTGAACCCTCTGGAGCTTGTCTGTCATTTTTGAACGAAAAATATTATTTTTATTTTTATTTTTTTTTGTAATGGTACGAAACTTGGTAAAGGTTTTGGCAACTTGCTATTTGAACACACAAAAAAAATTATGGATATGATTCATAAAGGTTAAATGGTCCTGTAAATAGTCCCACTTGAGCTCCTCGCTTCAGAAATGACGCATTGGAAATGAATGAGACGAGTTTCCTCTAGTGGAAGCGTTTGGTACTGCAGCCGAACAACATCTCACTGAAAGATCAGTTTTTGAGATATCAAACTCAAATTTGGAACACAACTTGTTTAGATTTATGGCTTGGATTTTCTCACAGTTTAAGAGTAAATAAGTGTTTTGAAAAATATTGAAAATTGTATAAAATTTTATAAAAACAATAAATGTAAAATTGTATAACTTTTTTTCAAGGTCATTTTTATTTTGTTTTTTTATTTATTTTTTTTAGCAATAATCTGCCAAGCGTCTTCTTTATAAGACATCAAACTTCAGTCTGTGATCACAAGCATTCGAGATTTATGACCGTTTCACGAGTTCACATCTACATATAATTAGTACAATAAGTTTATGCGTATTTGGCGTGCTGTCCGGGGGGAGGGCTCCGAGCTCGGAGTTAGGCCCGAACCCAGAGTACTCCCCCCAGTTGGTAAGTGTAGATGGAACTGGAAGTGAGGAGATGGGGTGGAGGAGGGATGCTGACAAACTTTCAATGAACAGAGATAGGTCTGCTGTGAATTTATACTCTGTCATTGAGTTGATTACTGATTAATCTCCAGCTGTGCATAATTTGGTTAATTATCTGAACCTGCTCCTCCCGAACTTTGTTAATAAAACATCATTTAAATTGGAAATTAAATTTTCAGGTCTTTTGCTCAAAAAGTTAATAAATATTATTATTATTATAAATTATAAAAACTGCATAAATATAATTTAGTACCATAAAATCCCCTAAAAATACCAAATATTAAATAAATAAAAATTATTTAACTAAAACATAGTACAATCATTTAATAAAAATAAATAAAATAATTAATTGTCATTGACTGACACTCGAACCGAGGGATAAGCTCCCAGCATGCAATGCATGAATTAATCATGCATTTGAATTTTTTTGGGCTATGTGCTGTTTAATTTTGCTCTTGCCATTGTTGTCCTGGTAAAGGTTCTTTATTGCCATCAATCGTTCACTTACAGAACCTTTAACATCTTTCCATTGCTTAAAAGATTCTTTAAAGTGGAAAACGGTTCTTTATATAATTAAAGAAGAAAAAAGTGGTTCTTTTAAGAACTAATCACTGAAAGGTTCTCAGGGAAACCAAAATTGTTCTTCTGTGGAATCTCTGTGAAAACTATTTTGGAACCTTTATTTTTAAGATTGTAAACTGTAAATGATGACATAATGTTCATTTTTGGGTTCACTGTCCCTTTAAGAGTCGCCAAACTTTGCTTATTGGTTTTTTTTTCTTCTGCATTTTCTCCATGCATCACAGTGCAACCGTTCTATAACAGCTAATCACAACTAAATAAAAACAACAACAACAACAAAGGTATCCCACAATGCAACACAACATTGTTGTTTTTTCCACAGAAAAATGACCTGACCTGCTCTAAATGTACAGAAGTCCGAATTACATGCTTTATTATTACAGCTTTACTCACTGCATGATCACAGTCAAACCAACATGTATTCAGACATCTTCAACATTTCTCACATTATCACAGTTTATTCGCTATAGTTTAGAAAATGGTAATAAAATATGAGCAGAACTCAGTTGATATTTGACTGGTTTTGTCCGTCCTTCTGTTAGACTGTCTCACACATGAATTATGTTGAATATCTGTCAGCTGTTAAATTTAACTACACAATTAGATAATACCAGTTTAGCTCAACCAATCACCAAGCAATGCTTCATTTTGTTCAGTCTGTGTGTAAAAAGAGCATTAGCAATTAAAGACAAAACACTGAAGAAAACATGATCAGGTCAAAGTGTCCGAATCATTTTTGCTCCCAAATTTGTATACATTTTTGACAAATTTTGGGGTAGCCTATAATATGTCACAGTTTACTTTATTCTGCTCTCCTCACTCATAAATAAACTATAGTGTCCTGCACACACTAGTAAAAAAAGATATATATCTGTTGTCTGAATAATAATTTTTGGTTTGACTGTATAGTATCAAGGTCAAAGGTCATCATTACCTGTACCAGGTGAGTCCGCGCGCGTAGTGCCGGTCAAAGAAGTGCGGTTCCGATCCAAGCGCGCGCACGTCCGGATGGAGCCTCAGGAACTCCAGGAGCGCGCGCGTGCCTCCCTTCTTTACGCCAATAATGAGCGCGTGCGGGAGTCTCCGGGTCGAGCTGAGCTCTTCTCCCACACTTAACACGGTCTTGTTATCATCCCATCCCATCGGGGAACTCTCCGTCGAGTCCAAGCAACAGCATCCCAGCAGAAGATACAGCACCGAGACGCACGCGACGCTGAGGGAGAACATGACGGCTAGTTTCTGCAAGAGTCTCCGCAGGTCCAGCGGCGCGTTGGTGAAAGTTGCCATCCCTCTCTGTGCACGGCCATTCTCCTCAGGACTTTATTCGCGTGACTTTGACGGCATGAATCTGACGAATGACAGCAACGCGCGCGTCCCGTAGCGAAGACATAATCATCATCATCATTATTATCATCGCGCGTGCCGGTTCTCATTCCGTGAGTAAATGTGCAGTGAAGAGTTGCATTGAGTCACAGAGACACTCGTATTATGTCCATGCTTAGGAGAAGACAGGAGACTGTGATATCCGTGCAGGAGCGCGTTGACGCGACTGTCCTGAAGCCGCTCGCGTTCATTCATGAAAGTGCGCGCGGAGCTTCAGCTGAGTTTGATTGGAGGGTGACGGATGGAGGCGGGGTTAAAGGGATGGTTCACCCTAAAATGAAAATTAGCCCATGATTTACTCAACCTGAAGTCATCATAGGTGTATATGACATTCTTCTTCAGACGAATACAATCAGAGTTATATTAAAAACTGTCCTGGCTCTTCCAAGCTTTATAATGGCAGTGAATCGCCATAAAAGTGCATCTATCCATCATAACAGTGCATGAGCTTAGAGTTATGAGGAAATTATGGGATTATTTTCATTTTTGGGTGATCTAACCCTGTAATGCTGCTCTACTGAGACATAGGATGAGCTGGAGCTGTTGGCATGGGGTGAAGATAAACTCATGCATTGCCTTTTTCATCATTCAGCCACTGTGGTGTGCATTAAAGTGTGCTCTCCGTATAATAATAATAATAATTAAAGGCTTAAGACTTTCTTTTTTCAGCCAAACACAATCAGAGTTAAGGCCCGTACACACCGGGACGAATATCGGCGCGCGTTATTCGCCAGCGTTTTTCAACGCGTTTTTTGTGTTCACACCCAAGTGTTTTTCGCTGACGATGAGCCGAGTGAACATGCAAATTCATTCCCTGACATTAGATGGCGCTTAATGTAAAACAGAAATACAATACCACTCCATAACAGTCTATACTCTGCAATACCACTCCATAACAGTCTATACTCTGCAATACCACTCCATAACAGTTCTCTTTTAACAAGATTTTTGTAGTCGCTGTCGCGTTTGTCATATAGTTCTTTATTCCGACACCAACGAGACCAGCAGCTCTACATTCATCTTGCCTTGCATCTTCCTCGTCATTTCTTCCCGGCAGTGTCTGTCTATGGGCAGTGTAGTTGCTACTTGGCGTATATCTTCTTCGCTGTTACGTATGTGTGCTCGGCAAGACCGTTTTGTGTTTGAGCGCCCCCAAGTTGTGTTTTACTGTAACTTCAGAAGCTCCAGACACGTGAGCAAAAGCGCCAATCTCATTGGTCGGATAGTTTTTGACGCGGCGCGTCAAACCAAAAAAACGAACCCGAGGTGTTTAAAAAAAAATTACGCTTTTACGCGTGGCGTTTTTCACGTCGGTGTGCACACTCACATTGGTGCCCTTTGTTTAGTCACGAGGCGTTAAACGTCGGCGAATATCGCGCGCGAAATTCGTCCCGGTGTGTACGGGCCTTTATATTAAATATCCTGGCTCTCCAAAGCTTTATAATGGGAGTGAATGGTACCTGAGATTTTATAAAGCCCAAAAAAGCGCATCCATCCATCATAACAGTAATCCATGCGACTCCAGGGGTTCATAAAGGCCTTCTGAAGCGAAGATTAATATCCATATTTATAACTTTATAAACTATAATCATTGGCTTCCGGTTCCGGTGACCTCTGACCCCTACGCAAGATGGTTTTGCTCTCTTACAAAAACGCTTCTCTTCAGAAGAACTTTATGAACCACTGGAGTCGCATGGATTACTGTTATGATGGATGGATGCGCTTTTTTGGGCTTTATAAAATCTCAGGTACCATTCACTCCCATTATAAAGCTTTGGAGAGCCAGGATTGTGTTCGACTGAAAGAGAGTCATATACGCCTGGCTTGAGCTTTGGGTAATCTCAGAGCCTTGAAACGTGTGTAAAGTTCAGCTACGGCTTCAGAAGACGAGCACACTTCCACTGTTATAGTGTTTATTCGCCCGTGTGATATTCCTCAGATGATGAGAGGAAACATCAGGACTGGAACAGCATGAGATTAGGCCTAAATGTTCACTTTTGGAGGATCTACTGGCACTGAAGAATGGCGTCTCTCGTCATGTCCTCCTCAGAGGCTCTGCTCGCGTGACCTCCAGCTTCTCTGTGAGATGTAGAGCAGGTGTTCTTGATCTCATAAGTGGTTTGTGGAGTTATCAGATCAGCGGTAAAGCTGAGCGATCACATTACTGTACATGAGGACAGAGTTTACGCTCTCATCCACACAGCCGTTGTTTAGCAGTATTCCCTTCATTCCAGAGATCACAAGGCTGACAGACTGTGCTTTTATTTCCTGCAAACGGTAATGCGATACCAGATAAACACAGAGAGTTTACAGTTCTGATATTTATTGCATTATACTTAATGATCCTCTGCATCATGAGCGTCAGGGTAAATGCATTACACGGCCATTCTGTGGCGATTTGTCTGGTTTATGTTGTGATTTATTTCTCTCATCTTCCGAGTGCAGATGTGACCGGGGTCAAAAGGTCAAACTCTCTTTAACAGAGCCTGAGTTCGTCATTCTCCACATTTTGTTGCCTTTTTCAAATCTATACTAATACAATACTGCATAATGTTAATGCATGACACAATATAACAGTAATGCAATACAGTACACTAAAATAGTCACGTTTGTTTAGATGGTTTTCCAATATTTTGCCCTCATATTCATCATATCTAAACAATAATAAGTTTGCATGATAAAAACAAAAGTATTATAAAAATTTGCAGTATTAATAAAAGTAATTATATATTTTGATTTTATATATATATATATATAATTATTTTTAATATTTAATATTTATTTATAATACATTTGAAGAAATATTAATATTATATATTATGATATTCTATATTTAATTTCTCACACACACACGTTTGTGTAAAATTAAATAGCTAAAAAATAAAAACCATATTAAAAATTTAAAATCGTTATATTTAAACAATAGTAAGATTGTATGAAAACTCATTCTTGTATGCAACAGTATTAATACAATTGATTTTATATATATATATATTTTTTATATATATATTTTTTCTTTTTTATATATTATTATATTTTTATATATATATTATTTTAAGTATTTAATATATATATATATATATATATATATAATATTCTACATCTATATTTAATTTCTCACACACACGTATGTGTGCTAAAAAATATAAAATATTACAATCATATCTAAATATATTTATTATAAATATTATTAATATATATATATATATATATATATATATATGTGTGTGTGTGTGTGTGTGTGTGTGTGTGTGTGTGTGTGTGTGTGTGTGTGTGTGTGTGTGTGTGATTAAATATATAAAATATAATATAATACAAAAAATGTATTAATGTGTTATATTAAAAAATTTGAATTATATTACTTAACAAATAAATTAAATGCATATTAAATTAAATAAAAAAGAAATGCTCTGATACAAGAAGAAACTGGCACTTTTAACCATGGCTTAATCCTGCGTGTGTAAGTGTGTGTAAGTGTGTGTAAGTGTGTGTAAGTGTGTGTAAGCGTCATGGCAGTAAATCTGCTGGATTTCTCTGTTAGTTTTATCAATTGAACTTGTTTTCGAGGATCAGAGAACAAGGTCGCTCAAGTCAGTCCGAGCGATTGCACGTCTTCTGTGCGAGTCCAGGAACAGATTACTGGATGATGAAGTGGCCATCTCTAAAGCTGACCCCGGGTCAGGGCCAGTGAGCAGAAACACTGATTTATTTCCTTCAGGGCAGAAACTCTGCTTTCATGAAAGTATAATGAGTCTCGGAGCTTTATTAAGAGTCGGACCTGCGTTCTTCAAATCTTCAAATAACAAATAATGGCTTTGCTTGCTGACTTTCACTTTCTGCTGTGTGTACGCCAACAAAACTCAGTTTCTGAGAGAGATGATGTTGTTCACGTCAGGAGGCAATAAGATAAAGTTTCAGACTCAACCTCTCAGTCTGGTGAAGTATACAGCCTGCCAGAACACTGAAATATCATTATAACAGCGCCTTTCTACAATCAAACCTCTCCGTCTGCAATAATTCATCATGCATTAATGTTGTGTGTGACGTGCATGATGATGTCATCATGATGATTAAAGCTGAGATTAGTGTAATGTGATAAAGATATAATGGCTGCACTCAAAAAAAAAATTTAGGCTTAAGATTTTTTTTGTATTTGTATTCCATATAAAACTTTCATCGGTGTGGATTACACAGGTTTAACATAAACTAGAATATACACAAAATATACACAAAATGAGTGGTGCTTGCAGTGGCAAAACTCGCCACTCGGTTGCTAGGGTGTTTCTAGTGGGTTGCTATGGTGTTCTGGGCGGTTTCCAAGGTATTCTGTGTGGTTGCTAGGGCATTGCTAGGCAGTTGCTATGCTGTTCTGGGTGGTTGCTATGGTGTTGCTAGGCGGTTACTAAGGTATTCTGGGTGGTTGCTATGGTGTTACTAGGTGGTTGGTAGTTGTCACAGATGGTTACTTAAACTTAAAGTGATGCATATTTGTGATGAAACGTTGTTTCTCATAATAAACAAGCCATTTCAAAACTTTCTCGGAGTCATTTGAGGGAAAATCACTGCAGTAAAGACACAAGTGTTGCATGAATTAACCAGTGCATTGGCATCTCTAACTGGGAAACATGCAATATAGAGAAGAAGCAGCTAAAAACAAGCCGACAGCCTGTGTGTGTGTTTAATGATGAGCTTGTGCTCCAATATTAATATTTCAGATGTCAAGCTCTCATGTCATACATTACTGAAAACACCCTCGCCTCGCTCTGTTGTCCTCGCTGCCGCAAGAAAAGACCTTTAAGGCATAATTCGCTTAAAAATTTAAATTCTGTCTTCGTTTTCAAACTAAAACATGTCGTTCGAACACAAGCATGAGTTCGTGGAACACAAAAGACGAGTTAGGAAATATATCCTGGATGTCATTTTATTCTGTGCAATGTCAAGTCGCATGTGTTTCTGCAGCGCTTCATACACTCACCGCAGCTTCAGGGAAATGTGGTGCTCAAAGCTTATTTTATTCATTGACAATAATAATAATCCCAAAACATTTTACCGGATGAAAAGTAACATGCATTTTTTAGGCTCACACTGTGTGTTGAAAAGAAAATTGACCAATAGAAGCAAAATGACAACAAATACATAAATGCTACCAAGTTTGAAGGCTGTTCATTCACATAAATGCTGCTTAGAAGCCTTTAGGATTGCAACACACTTACAGGGCCCTATCTTGCACCCAGCGCAATTGACTTTGTACACTGACGCATGTATCATTCCTATTTTGCACCCAACACACAGCGGACTTTTCCCTCCACGTCGGTAAATTAGGGAATGTAAATTTGTAGTAAATTCCGGCGCAAACGTTCCCTGGTGCTATTTTGCAGTTTCAGAAAACAATTCCTCCACTGACCAGGAGAAACCTAGTCTAAAGGCAGTGGCGCGTTGCACATGTTATTCAGAGGCTATTTTAAGGGCGCATGCTTGCCCATAATGTAGCGTGTGCACAACACACACACACTTTGCTTCTCTCATCTACACAGACGCAGCAGTTCTCATTTTTAGAAAACCATACATTATTACAAGGAAAAATATTCCACACGAGGGAAATCATTGTTGTGTCCATGAAGATGTGAAAAAATAGGCATAAATCTAGCTTACACATTTACCCAAATTATCATACGCCTGTTTAACCAAAGCTAATTTGTGTGTGTTTCTCCATCCCCAATGTCACTTCTCTGTGTTTTACGGCCCTGACGAGAACGTCGGTCTCCTCGTCTGTGAACCGCTCCTGGCGTGCGTCTGGCAAATCCGCCGTTATAATAGCAATCCGCCATGGAACAAGCGCGCCTGCTCTTAAAGGGAATGTGAGATGACGCTCTGATTGGTTTATTTCACGTTACGCCCAAACCACACCTATGAGTAATGAAGCTACTTCAGACCAACACATTTTAGATTTGCGAGATCCGCCCACAAAGTTACTTGCGTTTCGTGCTTGATACTTGCGTTTCAGATCGTTAAAATAGGGCCCACAGTGTGTTTCTGCTGACGGATCGTGATGAATCTGTGTGAACTCCCAACCCATCAAACATACATCTAACACACAAGCTTCAGAGAGTAAGAACACTGGACTCTTTCAGTTTGAGACAACATTAATGATCTCTCACATTCGGCTTTTTAGTGACAAAGTGACAGTCATCGAAAACTTGTTACATTTTCATTACAAACTTGAAATTCAAGAGCATTTGCTTGAAGCTCAATGACTACTTTAAATGCATTACACCAGGATATTCTTCAAAAAATGACTTTTGTGTTCCACAAAAATAGTGTTTGTAAATATAAAAAGTCATTTTGTCGTGATTTATCTATTTAAAGTACATGCCAGGTTGCGAATGCCTTTGCTTTGAGTGTGAGAGGTGTGTGAGGCAGATTGCTTTTGTGTGTGAGTGTGTGCAGATCGAGTGCTTGTGTGTGTGACGAGTGCTTGTGTGTGTGAGTGTGTGCAGTGTGTGTGTGTGAGTCTCTGAATGCTTCTTTTCTCTGCTGAGACTGATTAATATTTTCTGTTTGGCATGCATCCACGTTCTGAAATCAAGCAGGCAGGAAAAGAATGACACATGATGCATTTATTGCATGTATTTATTCCTGGCCTTGCCCTTCCTAAGGACTGGGTGAACTGGTCTTGAGGACAGACTGTGGTTTAACGGTTTAACCCGGTTAATCAGTCCCAGTGCTGTTGTTGGACAGGCTTCTGTGCTTCACCTGTCCTGGAGTTAAAGTTAATCACTCACTCATCCGTCAAGCTCAAAGCCCTCTTAAGATGAAGGCAGGATTAGCACACTTTAGTTCAGAGCTGAAGACGCTTTAGTTAGTGAAGATTAACACCTATCCTGACATGCAGACCTTAGACTCAGTTATCAAACACATGTTCACCGTTTATTACAAACAATATTACACATCGAACACTGGACCGCTTTAACCTGTCACTGATTGTTCTTTAATAATGACATTGTCAAATAAGTGTTAAATAATAAAAGTTAAGAATTTATATCTCAGAATTCGGACTTTATAACTCGCAATTTTGAGTTTGTATCTGAAAAAATTGCAAGAAAAAAGTTATAATTGTGAGATAAAAAGTCACAATTACTGTGATTTTATTCTGTGGTGGAAACAAGCTTCCATACCAAAGTCATATAAGCACTTGAAATAGTCAAACAAACTACAATATATTGTATAAAAATAAGTTATTTTATGGATAAAAAAAATCTATGTGATGTTGAAAATGTAATTTAAACTAAATAATTGTGTGTAACGAGTACATCGGGATTTATGGGAAGTGTTCCCGGTTCCGGCTGACCTGATCTATGCAGCCTAACATTGGATTATAGAAGTCTATAGTGTATTATGTGTATGCTAGGTCAAAGAGATGTGTTTTTAGTCTAGCTTTGAACTGACAGAGTGTGTCTGCTTCCTGGACAATGTTAGGAAGACTGTTCCAGAGTTTTGGTGCTAAATAGTAAAAGGATCTACCGCCAGCAGTCGATTCTGATATTCTAGGTATTATCAACTGGCTGAAATTTTGAGTTCAAATGAAAGATTGGTATCAAAGAGCACACACACACACACACACACACTCACACACCCACACACACCCACACACACACACACACCAGTTCCTAACCGACGACGAAGACTTGACAGAGCAGCCATCAAGTGTTAGACAGTATTCTAGATTATTACGAGAGGACGTTTTTTGTCCAATAATTAGAATATCTGTTTTTTCAGAGTTTAGTAGTAGGAAATTACTAGTCATCCAGTTTTTTATATCACCTATACATTCCGTTGATTTTGTGAATCGGTAAGTTTCGTTAGGTTTTGAAGAAATATAGAGCTGAGTATCATCAGCATAACAGTGAAAACTAATGCCATGTTTCCTAATGATTTCTCCCAAGGGTAGCATGTACAGAGTGAGTGAGTGAGTGAGTGAGTGAGTGAGTGAGTGTGTGTGTGTGTGTGTGTGTGTGTGTGTGTGTGTGTGTGTGTGTGTGTGTGTGTGTGTGTGTGTGTGTGAGGGTAGCATGTACAGAGTGAACAGCAGCGGTCCTAGTACTGAGCCTTGTGGTACGCCATACTGAACTTGTGATCGATAAGACATCTCTTCATTTACTGCTACAAACTGATAACGGTCAGATAAGTATGATTTAAACCATGCTAATGCAATTCCACTAATGCCAACATAATTTTCAAGTCTATTTAAAAGAATGTTGTGGTCAATAGTGTCAAATGCAGCACTAAGATCGAGTGACACTAATAGAGAGATACAACCACGATCAGATGATAGGAGCAAATCATTTGTGACTCTAATGAGAGCAGTCTGGGTACTATGGTACGGTCTAAATCCTAGACCGTACGGGAGGGAGAGAGAGAGAGAGAGAGAGAGAGAGAGAGAGAGAGAGAGAGAGAGAGATTACTACCTGCTGAATGTCTGACCTGATTCCCTGTGATCCAGAACACATCTGGTATCGTTGTTTAATAAGTGTGTTGTAAATAGTGAGGATTACAGATCACTTTAGGGTGGGGCTGAAACATCATGACAACAGATCTGTTATCCCTCATTAATCTGCCGGTATTTGTCCTGAAAACTCTGTGGGATTAATGAGCGCTGAGATGTGCGCCGGTAATCCGGCCCGTTGTTGGCGTCACCTTTCCGGATGTCTCTTAATTCCAGAGCGTTCATGCGGAGACCCATTTGTGTTACTCTGGATTAACAATTTAAGTGTGTCACTTTCAGAAACATTGTTTTGTTTGATTGAAATGTTCTGCCCACATTCAGTCACATCTGTTTCATTTAGAAAACCATAAAAAATAAAGTCAGACGTGGAATTTGAAGTCCAGAAGAACAACTATACTAGGGTTTTTGACTCGATTTTAAAGAACCCTTTATGCCAAAAAGCTTTTATATGAGGAGAAATGTCTTAAATGATGATTAATGGGGTATTTAGATTTATTGTTTAGTGATATTGTATGTTTATGAGTTGTTTAATTAGAAAAATGTATACAATTTTAAAAATGAATGAATTAAAACTAAATCCATAAAACGATCCCGTGATGGGAAATGCATGACAGAAGGTTCAATATAGAATAGCTTTGAAAAGAAAATGAAAAATGTGTCAACATTTATGTTTTAATAAGAGTTGGCCATATTTACTTTAACCGTGATTAAAAAATAATAGATCTGATGTCCTTCATTCTCATCCTGTTGGGCATCACTGGACATGTGTAAATGCTTTAATCTATAGCGATGTTTGGCTAAAGGCTGCAATCAAGGATTTGCTAATAAAGAGAATAAAATAAAATGACCAACAAAACATTACAATCAAGAGAAATATGCTTTAATTTATTTATGGACCAAGTAAAATTTAAACTTTGTCTGTGGATTAATAGGACATTTACTTTTACATTTATGCATTTGGCAGACACTTGTTTTCCGAAGCAGCTTTTGTTGCATTCAAGCTCTACATGTTTTCAGTTTATGCGTTCCCTGGGAATCGAACCCGTGACCTTGGCGTTGCTAGCCTCATTCTCCTTTAGGAGCATTTTATTCTATTTTTCAATTAATGCATGATGTGTAAATTAAAATAGGCAGATTAGTGTTATCTGGCAGAATAGGCCTATTTTAAAGAGGGAAGATCATCATTGTTTCAGAAATAATGACGTCCTTTTATCAGGTATTGCATTTGGATATATATTTAGACATGATCCAATACTACTTTCTGTCACAGTTTATATTTATTTTTGTTGTTTAAAATGTTGTTGAATATTCTTGCTTAACTACACTTGGTTGAAGCAGGATCCACGTACAGCGTAGTTTAATAAGCAAACTCAAAACTTCACCAATACAGGGAACAGGAACAAGGCTCAGGACAGAACAACCACACACACAACGATAACTGACCCAGGACAAGACGAGACACACCTGAACTGAACTAACAATGAAGTAGGGGGCGGAGGAAGACTAAACTGAGACTAATTAACAGATTAGCTAAACGAAGACAAGAAGAGAACTCGAAACACACTGACATTGTCACAAACTAACTGATAAACAGTCTCCAATTGATCCTTAGATCTCGCTCTCTAAATTATTCTTACTCTATAAATTAAATTAAATTAATTTTGGAGACAAAAAAGTTGTCTTTATATTATCACGTTTTATTTCTTACACAGTTCTTAAGCATGAAAATAAATAGATGCCTTTTTTTTTTTTTTTTTTTAGATCATCATATTTGGGGAACTTTGGCATCAAGCGTTTGAAAACCTCACGTCTATCGCATCTACAACTAGTTTAATGATGACAGTGATTTTATGAGAAATGTTAAGAAGCATTATCATTTAGAACTGTAAAAGATTATTGATATTAATGTTGTAGCTTGTCTATTAATGATCCAAATAATTACCATCATAATTTCCCCAAATATTTTTATTTGTATTTATTTTTCCTTCATTTCTATGGGATAATTTGAAATGGGTAGTGGTAAAAAAAAAAGAACCAAATAATACATCAAGTAATTTACTTTCAATACGTGAAATTAGTGCACTTATTAAATACAATAAAGCATAGAAGATTTTACATGCATGTCCTTCTGCTAACATTCACCTGTTGAGAAACATATTTTCTTTTATATTTTCGAGTCAAACTGCTTTGTGTTGTGACTTATCTCTCCAATAATCAGTTTCTCAGAGTCTCAGAAACTATCAACAGAGCAATCACTGGCCCGGCTCACGGGTTTGCAGAACTCCAGGTCATCACTCACTCGAGTGTTCACTCCCCTGACCCGGGACGGTATCTGAGGACTGATGACCCTCTTCATTCAGCCTGTCCCGCGGGACGTCCGGCTCATTGTTCTTAATAGGATCTGATCAACACGCAGATCACTCATCTTACCTACAGCCTTTGAGCTCTTTTCCTTTTTCTGAGAACACTGTAAAATAACAGCTTTTGCACCGAAAAATGTAAAGAAAACCTTCGTTCAAAGTGTTATGCATTCACATGCTCAAGTACATTATGTGAATATGCACAGAAGTTTTAATTGGCCACTCACAAAAGAAAGCTAAATTGAATATGTGTATAAGCACATATTTCTCTAGATGGAATTTTAAGCATTGATTATAAATATTATTATATGTTTGATAATATGGTTATAGGTATTTCAAACTTTTATTATATTATCAAAACTGCCCTAACAACATGTTCATTTTCTTAGAATTATATAATAATTTTTTCTATAAAGGTTAAGTGTGTAGTTTCTGCATCAAACTGCAACAATAATATCTGTTTTCAACTAGGCAGTCCATCCCCAAACTTTTAAAGTTACATCGAAGTTACATTTAAATTGTTTGATAGAAAAGAAAGGAAGCAATGGAAGAAGGGAACAAGACTGGGAAAGACTGAAGCATTACTGCGCCATATGTCACTGTGGCTCCAACCAAATCAATCTATGAACAGCTCACTTCTATTGTCTATCCATGTTATACTGCAATAGGCTACAGTATCTGTGAGCTGGTTTACAGTAATATTGAAAGTGCTCCCATTACCACAACAGTAGTTGTTTTTGTGATGATGTCACTCTACATTTTTTGGCACGCTACAGTCAAATTCAGCAAATGGGATTTTACCCTCATATTACTCTTTCAGCGTTTCTGTAGGTAAAAAACTCTTTGCTCGTCTGTGTTTTTGCATAAATTAGAAATCAAAACATTGTTCAACAGACAGCCAAGAAGATGACTGTGCTCAGAGTCCCTGTGGAGAGCAGATGTGAGATCACAGCCCGCACATATGCTCCACAACCCTAATGGACATTAGATTACTGCCCATTACACAAACACTATTGATGAACGGCCAGCGGTCATCTGATCCTCCCACTGTGGGCTGTGTTTTGATTGCCCGAGAAACAAAGATTTTAACCAATAAAGTCATTTTTAAATGAGATCACAAGCTTATCATCGATGCGCTTAACCCTGGAATAAGGCCACATTTAACCCTGAGTTATCTTCTCTGTAAAGGCTGGAATATTGCAACTTTTAGCCCTGAGTTATCATCTCTGTAAAGGCTGGAATAATGCCACTTTTAGCCCTGAGTTATCATCTCTGTTAACCCTGGAATTAGGCCACTTTTAGCCCTGGGTTATCATTTATGTAAACCCTGGAATAAGGCCACTTTTAAACCTGGGTTATTATTTCTGTAAATCCTGGAATAAGGCCATTTTTAACCCTGGGTTATCATCTCTGTAAACCCTGGAATAAGGCCACTTTTAACCCTGGGTTATTATATCTGTAAACCCTGGAATAAGGCCACTTTTAACCCTGGGTTATCGTATCTGTAAACCCTGGAATAAGGCCACTTTTAACCCTGTGTTGTCACCTCTGTAAACCCTGGAATAAGGTCACTTTTAACCCTGGGTTATCATTTCTGTAAACCCTGGAATATGGCCATTTTCAACACTGGGTTATCATCTCTGTAAACTCTGGATTTAGGCCAATTTTAACCCTGGGTTATCATATCTGTAAACCCTGGAATAAGGCCACTTTTAACCCTGGGTTATTATTTCTGTAAATCCTGGAATAAGGCCACTTTTAACCCTGGGTTATAATTTCTGTAAACCCTGGAATAAGGCCATTTTCAACACTGGGGTATCATCTCTGTAAACTCTGGATTTAGGCCAATTTTAACCCTGGGTTATCATATCTGTAAACCCTGGAATAAGGCCACTTTTAACCCTGGGTTATTATCTCTGTAAATCCTGGAATAAGGCCATTTTTAACCCTGGGTTATTATATCTGTAAACCCTGGAATAAGGCCAATTATAAACCTGGGTTGTCATCTCTGTAAACCCTGGAAGAATGTCACTTTTAACCCTGGGTTGTCACCTCTGTAAACCCTGGAATAAGGCCAATTTTAACCCTGGGTTATCATATCTGTAAAACCTGGAATAAGGCCACTTTAACCCTGGGTTATTATTTCTGTAAATCCTGGAATAATGCCACGTTTAGCCCTGAGTTATCATCTCTGTTAACCCTGGAATAATGCCACGTTTAGCCCTGAGTTATCATCTCTGTTAACCCTGGAATAATGCTACTTTAAACCCTGAGTTATCATCTCTGTTAACCCTTGAATAAGGCCGCTTTTAACCCTGGGTTAATATATCTGTACACCCTGGAATAAGGTAACTTTTAACCCTGGGTTGTCACCTCTGTAAACCCTGGAATAAGGCCACCTTTAACCCTGGGTTATCGTATCTGTGAACCCTGGAATAAGGCCACTTTTAACCCTGGGTTATCATATCTGTAAACCCTGGAATAAGGCCATTTTTAACAATGGGTTAAGATGTGTTTTCAGATTTCAATTTTGAAAGAGGGTCAGGTGCACTTAGAACAAGTGGTGATAACTTCATATTGTGGTTTGATAATAGACAATCATAAATGTTTTTTTACATTGTGATATTTTTCATGAAAGTTAAGCACATTTAACCTCCACATTCTCACTACCCCACAGTAGTATGTGTTGTACAGTCCCAGCTAACAGTAGGCTAATTCTTTAATACTTTATTAGTATTTTTTATACTGTAATACAAGGTGTGCATAATGGTTGCTTAATGGTTATGAAAGCACAACACAATGCAAAAACAAATCATAATGTTCTTAAAATAGGCTTCATTTTATTTATGCAAAATCTGATTTTGTATTATCAACTGCAAACTGCAAAAATGCAAACAACATGCAAACCTTTTAACGTCTTTCAGTGTGAGAGTGTCCATTCACCGTGTTTCTGTGTGAGAGATGACAGCTTGTGCCTCAGTCAAACCTTTGGGAAAAGACGTGTCACAATTCTACGGGTTTTTGTTCTCTCTCTCTATGCTCAAATCTCCCTCTTTATGCAGAAAGCACTAACAGGTCTCGGATCAGTGATCCTGAAAAGAGCGCAGGACATGTTTGCACTGTGAGCAGGCGCTGTTTGATACGCACTGTTATACAATTTATTTTAACATCTGAATGAATGTTTTGTTCTCTGAACTGAATGGGAACTGTTGCCCAAAGGTGACTGGTGTGAAGTGGGAATTTACATGTTTCTTTCCAGTCCGCATGATGTGAACCAACAACAGAAACATCAGAGGCTGTTTATATGAAGTCTTAAATTCTGCACTTTTTATGGATATGTTCACCACCAGTGCCATAGTTCTTCAGTCCTGTTTAAAAGCATCCAAGCCGAAGACTCTCTTTTACACACGTCCAAAACTCTACTGATGTTGGCATGACACACACTGCAACAAATGCTGTTCTTACTTAGTATTTTTGTCTTGTTTCCAGTCCAAATATGTAAAAAAAATCTTAAAATCAAGAACCATTTACTGGATAAGTAAAATGACATATATTTATATATTTTTTTAAATTATATCTTGTTTGCTGAAAAAAAGAAAAACTAAATTAAGTGAGTTGTTGCTTAAAACAAGCAAAATTATCTGGCAATTGGGTAAGGAAAAAAAAAATCTTAATTCAAATGGAAAACAAGATTATTTTTCTTACCCAATTACAGATCATTTTGGGTGTTTTAAGCAAAAACTCAATTTAGATTTGTTTTTTTTTGTTTTTTTGTGGATTTGCCAGACGCACGCCAGGAGCGCTTCACAGCCGAGGAGACCGACGTTCTCGCCAGGGCCGTAAAACACAGAGAAGTGACATTGGGGATGGAGAAACACACCCAAATTAGCTTCGGTTAAACAGGCGTATAATAATTTGGGTAAATGTGTAAGCTAGATTTATGCCTATTTTTTCACATCTTCATGGACACAACAATGATTTCCCTCATGTGGTAATATTTTTCCTTATATATAATAATAATGTAGCCTATGATTTGCAAAAATGAAAACTGCTGCGTCTGTGTAGATGAGAGAATCAAGGTGTATATGCGTTGTGCACACGCTACATTGATTATGGCCAAGCATACGCCCTTAAAATAGCCTCTGAATAACATGCGCAACGCGCCACTGACTTTAGACTAGGTTTCTCCTGGCCTGGCTAACGTCAGACCTCTTTCTCATTGAGACGTGGTCTGGGAACCACATGTTCATTTTCTCGTATTTGAGGCGTGGTTTACGAATGCCCAGAGCCATTTATTGGGCACTACGAATGTCTATCAAATGCGCCTGTACGTAGCTCATAGCCAATCATTTCAATTATACCAGATGACGTATGTAGAGTGACAGAAATTCGACGAGGAAGAAGACGATGGGTCAGAGATTTATGTGTACACGATGGCGTTCAGCGACTATTGCCGTTTGTGCAAGACAAACATGAGGGTAGGAGGTATATATGGACACTCTACAGACATGTTTTTATCGAGATAAAAAACGTGTGTGTTGCATAGACGTCGTCACCGTCTTGCTGCTCCCTCCCCGTTCTGTGATTGGTCCCCTCGCTGAGGTGAAAATCTGGTCCATGGAATCCAGGCTGCCTAGCAGCGTGAATAAAATCGCGCTGCGCTCAAGGCAGCATGGGGAAACTTAGGCTAGGTTTCTCCTGGTCTGTGGCGGAATTGTTTTCTGATACTGCAAAATAGCACCAGGGAACGTTTGCGCCGGAACACGCCTCCTCTTTTCGCTGAACCGCCCCCGGGAGCGCAAGTTCATTCCCTAATTTACCGACGTGCGTCTGTGGAGGGAAAAGTCCGCTGTGCGTCGGGTGCAAAATAGGAATGACACATGCGTCGGTGGACAAAGTCAATTGCGCGAGTAGAGCCCATAATTTCTTATGTCATTATACTTATCTAGTAAATGCTTCTTGATTTAAGAATGTTTAGATATTTGTACTGGAAACAAGACAAAAATACTAAGTAAGGAAAGCATTGTTTGTATTCAAGTGGTTTTCTCACTCGTATGGTTGTGTTTTTAAACCTGAACCGGAGATTGCATTATTTGGCTATTCTGTTTCCCTATTGGACCATAGTGTCTCTGTACAGTGTATCGTATGGAATGATTATTGCTAAGGCTTTGGAAGTCAGATACTGTTCCTCAGTTTAAGACCCTGCTTGCATATGGATTGAATCTGTTATAGAGTAAACTCGATAAGTTTCATATATGGCATTTGTGGATCATCTTGCCCAGGTTTGCTCCTAGGAGACACTATACAACGTGATTATCCATTATAGTTTCATATATACACCCCAATATAACAGCTGATATGAACATAGTCCCAAATCCCATCACGTGTTTTGATCATCTAGACGTTAGAGAGAGCCATATTGAGGATTTATGTCTAGTTCTCCTTCTAAAATGTAATGTTTTCGGGCTTGAAAACATGTGATGACTTCATCGCCTGGTCTGTGACTGCATTGGTCCATCGGTTAATGGCATTCTTTATCTTTACCAGGGGAATCTGTGTGTAATGACTCTCTCCATGCGGATCACGACTCTTCAGGGGAAAGACTGAAGGTTTAATGCCAGTAAAAGGCATTAGGGTTATGATTCTGGTTTGCCATATAATGTACATTCGCATTTAATCATTATTTAAAGCTTATAAAAGTTCATATAAATAAAAGCAATTTATCAATTTAGAGTAAAAAAAACAACAACCAAATTTCATGATTACTAAAACAGCTAGAAAAGAAGTTTATGGAAAAACTATATGTTTTTTGTTAATAAGAAGTGCCTTTACTTATTTATGATTACACAGCAGTTCTGTTCCTTGAATTTGATTGGCTGAGCGGCATTGCTGATATTTAGCACTGAACCTTTCACTGTTTTTATTCAAATGTTTGTCTGTTTTTCACATATATACACAGCCAGTCTGTTAATGGTGGGGACTTTTCATTTGTACATAGTTAGGCCAGTAGGTGGCGACATGTGACTTTAAGAGTGAGTCATTGAATCATTTACTCAACCGATTCATTCAAAGCAATGATTCATTTGCAGTCATGCAATGATTTTACCAATCAGCGATTGGCTGTTTTATTTAGAAGGCGGGACTTATTCCGCCATATTGTGCGTTGCACTTTCTCCCGTTCATTGCACTGGTAATATGAGGACACCGTCTTTGTCGGACACACAATGTTATTTTCACAATGAGTTATTTTTGTGAGCAGAGCAAATACAGACAAAGAGATAATAATAATATTATATAATAATATATAGCAATATTGTAGCCTCACAAATTTAAAGCACACAGGGGTTTATTTGTAGACGACACGCGTCTTACATCTGGTTTTCCAAGAAAGGTTCCCTGAGGAAGCCATGAAATACACTTTCTGATAAAAGGAATGCATTTCTTTATGCATGAGAGCAACACTACGCTATTATTTTTCATTTGTGTCGGAAAAACAATCAAATTAGAGGAGGTGTGGGTCTTGTAACCACTTCAAGAAGCGATAACCCGTTCTTTTTTCTCTCTAAAGAAGATGTAGGATGAGCGTCCGGTGACCTTTGACCTGTGCGTCATGAAGAGGTTTCGGCTCTGGCTCAACACATGCACAGGTCTGAAGGAGAGGTCATCCAGGGGTCACACACACAATCACTCTTTATGAAGTCCATCACAGCGTCCAGCACGCACCGTGTCCCGCGGGCGCTGAAGTAAAGCTCTCGATCATTCCCGAAATCATATGAGGAACTCCATGATCAAACTATCATGGAGATTGTATTTCGACCCAGTGTGTGATGAAGTGATGTCATCGCTCCTGGTGGCAATAACCACACATATAAAGAGCAGCAGCAGAAACTGTGCATCACCGTCTCTGAGGAGGTCAAAAACATCAACATTTTTACATAAATATCACATTTACATGATATTTACCCATTTATTGATGGCTAATATCATATCCATACTTGTAAATGGAAAAAATCGAAGCCCTCCTTTAAAATATTTCTATGTGAGTTTGATCAAATCTCAAATCTGTATCGGCTACCTGTCTGTCTTCATCCTTATTCTTTCTTTCCTTCTTTCTTTCCTTCTTTCTTTCCTTCTTTCTTTCTTCTTTCTTTCTTTCTTTCTTTCTTTCTTTCTTTCTTTCTTTCTTTTTTCTTTCTTTCTTCTTTCTTTCTTTCTTTCTTTCTTCTTTCTTTCTTTCTTTCTTTCTTTCTTCTTCTTTTCTTTCTTTCTTTCTTTCTTTCTTTCTTTCTTTTCTTTCCTTCCTTTCTTTCCTTTTTTCTTTCTTTCTTTCTTTCTTTCTTTCTTTCTTTCTTTCTTTCTTTCTTTCTTCTTTTCTTTCTTTCTTTCTTTCTTTCTTTCTTTTCTTTCCTTCCTTTCTTTCCTTTTTTCTTTCTTTCTTTCTTTCTTTCTTTCTTCTTTCTTTCTTTCTTTCTTTCTTTCTTTTTTCTTTCTTTCTTTCTTCTTTCTTTCTTTCTTTCTTTCTTTCTTCTTCTTTTCTTTCTTTCTTTTCTTTTCTTTCCTTCCTTTCTTTCCTTTTTTCTTTCTTTCTTTCTTTCTTTCTTCTTTCTTTCTTTTTTCTTTCTTTCTTTCTTTCTTCTTTCTTTCTTTCTTTCTTTCTTTCTTCTTCTTTTCTTTCTTTCTTCTTCTTTTCTTTCTTTCTTTCTTTTCTTTCCTTCCTTTCTTTCCTTTTTCTTTCTTTCTTTCTTTCTTTCTTTCTTTCTTTCTTTCTTTCTTTCTTCTTTCTTTCTTTCTTTTTTCTTTCTTCTTTCTTCTTTCTTTCTTTCTTCTTTCTTTCTTTCTTTCTTTCTTTCTTCTTCTTTTCTTTCTTTCTTTCTTTCTTTCTTTCTTTTCTTTCCTTCCTTTCTTTCCTTTTTCTTTCTTTCTTTCTTTCTTTCTTTCTTTCTTCTTTCTTTCTTTCTTTTTTCTTTCTTCTTTCTTTCTTTCTTTCTTTTCCCTATTTAAATTCAAACTCTGTGTTAGCCTCATTGGAAGTGTTGATTGTTCCCTGTCTTGTTATGTACATTCTGCAATATATATATATTAACTGTGTGCTTTGGGTTATATTCACTGTTTCCCCTAGATTATCCCATTAAACCCTTCACATCTCTGGACACACACATGCGAGGCCGTGTTTTATGATCTGCTCGTCCCTTCACACACATTACCGCCGCGGTTTAATCTCAGCTCTGCCAGCGCCGCAACATTCCTCCGCCAGATCTGTGTTTATGGCCCTAAACGGCACAGAGTCCACAGACCTAATGACCCCGTCTAATTACAAAGAGTCAATATTGTTGCTTTCTAATCTTATTCCCATCGCAAGAAGCTGAGAATCGCTCACAGGCTGAGTTCAGGTCTATAAACTACGAGCCAGGACGAGGGCTTTACACGTCTATAATGGCTCGTCTTTGTTCTTGTGTTTTTTAGTTTGTGCATGTTCTGAAATAAATGCTTTATGATATGATAAAAAAACATAACCCTAACGTTCAATATTCAGCATCACTTGAGAACGACAGCCTCATCCAGACCTGATTGATGAGGAGTGAAGCGATCGATAGGAGAAGACCGTGACTTTATTAACGTCTCCAATTAGACATGAGATCAATATTACTGTGACGTCCTGCCGATGAAGCGGATCATCTGACAAACACTCACCTGAACGGGACAGAAGCGAACACAACTGAGGCTGGGCGTAGCACCAAATGTTGGGCCCCGGTCACAGAACCAAGAGGTGGGCCCCTCACAACACCAATATATATCAATATATCTTTGTGGGGCCCCCCCTTCGCCAAGGGCCCCTGTTACTCAGTTCCACTATTACCCCCTGTCTGACGCCCCTGTGTTTACAGGAAATCTCACTTTTCATGCAGAATACCTCATAAAACTGCAATTTTCATAAACTAATGCGACACCACCGTGAATGTGCTTTAAAGTCACACATTTATATATATAGGGCTTTGTACAATACATTTTTAATGTTTACATAGTTATGCCAGTAGGTGGCGACAAGTGTCTTTAAAGCATTAGTTCACTTAAAAATGAAAAATCTGTCATCATTTACTCTCCCTCAAGTTGTTTCAAACCCGTATGAATTTCTTTCTTCTTTCTACAAGTTGGATGAGATTCAATGACTCACTCTTAAAGGAATAGTTAGTTCTCTTATGTTTTAAACCTGTATAAATTAATTTTTTCATTTCATTTAACAGCTGATGGACCCCATTGACTTCTATAGTATTTATTTTATTTTTTTCTACTATAGGAGTCAATGGGGTCCATGAACTGTCTGGTTACCGACATTCTTCAAAATATCTTCCTTTATGTTCAGCAAAAAAATGAATTTATAAGGTTTAAAACATAAGTGAACTATTCCTTTAAGAGTGAGTCATTGAATCATTCACTCATCCAAGATTTTGTTCCCATCCAATAGCGTCTCCTTTTTTCTGTAAAAGAGGATATTTAAGATACAATTTTACAACAGTTTTTGTCCATAAGTCAGTATAGGGTCCAAAACAACACTGGACATTTTTCAAAATATCTTCTTTTGCGGAGTAAATAATGACAGAATGATCTTTTTTTGGGGGGTGAACTATGGCTTTAAAGACGGCACAATGTCATGTGGTAAACTGCAAAACACTGGCTTTTCCTTGTGCATCACTGCATATCTTTCATCTGGTATCGTTCTGTTCTTTCAGTCTCGGACAGACAACATAAAACAAAAATCCCTCCATTTCCACAGCCTCGTCTCTTGACCTGTCTGTCATAATCACAGTCGGATCCAGTGCCATGATGGATTAATGGAGTGAAACACAAAAGCAAATCTCTCTTAACACACTCTCAGTGGATTTACAGAGGATCTCCTGATGTCATGTGATACAGGCCGGTTGTGTGTGTCCTCTCACACACAGATCTGACAGAGACTCCAGAAAGACAATCACTTATTCCCGATGAAAGGAGAAGCTGATGTTGTTGGTGTTCTGGGACTAAACTAAAACTGGATGCGTTTCAAGTATTTATTACAATCTAATGCTTCAGTCATTTAGACAAAAAGTGTGTGTTCGTTTTTCTTGAGACAAAATTATTATTATTATAATTTCATACATTTAATTAATCGCTAACACTTTACAATAATCTTCATTAGTTAACATTAATGTATTAACTAACATGAACTAACAATGAGCAATACATTTGCTACTGTATTTATTAATCTTTGTTAATGTTAGTTAATAATAATCCAGCTGTTCATTGTTTGTTCATGTTAGTTATCAGTGCATTAACTAATGTTCACAAACACAACCTTTGATTTTAATAACATATTAGTAGATGCTGAAATTAATATCAACTGAGATTAATAAATGCTAAAGTATTGTTCATTATTAGTTCATGTTCACTAATTAACCAATTCATCTATCTGTATCTAGCTGTCTGTTATTTATTATGAATTTAATTTAATTTATTTTAAT
>CM038637.1:36607926-36810426 GCA_021554675.1 Leuciscus idus | reverse complement strand
CACACTGAAACATGGAAACACACACTGAAACATGGAAACACACTGAAACACTGAAACACAGAAACACACAGAAACAGAAACACACACAGAAACACACACTGAAACACAGAAACACACACAGAAACATGGAAACACACACTGAAACGTCTCGGGTTACGACTGTAACCCTCGTTCCCTGAGAAGGGAACTTGCACTGCGTCGAGAATCCACACTTTGGGGAACGCCTTCAGCGTGACGCGTCTGAAGCCTGTTTGAAACTAGTCCAATCTCGATTGGTGTTGCGTCATTATGTCACTCGTGACGTCGCATGTGACGGTGATGCAGAAGCTATAAAAGGACGCCGGATCACAACAGCATCAGCTTCTGATTGGTCGAAGCAAGTCATTCTCAGGAGCGCGAGAAGTGTGGCTGAGGGACGCAGAATCGACACTTTGGGGAACGAAATGCCCACTGCGCCACACTGAGTAGTACGCGCCCTGGTGTGAAGCAATCTGGCACACTCAAGACGAGAGAACTTGTGAACCCGGTGTAGAGGGCAGATCCAGACTGTAATGTCTTATGAAGGTGTGTGGGGAGGCCCAGCCGGCGGCATCACAGACCTCTTGAAGGGAAACCCCTGCTAGCAGGGCGTTAGAGGATGCCACTCCTCTAGTTGACTGGGCTCTTATCAGGAGAGGCGAAGGCAAATTGCGCGCCTCGTACGCTGAAGAAATGGCCTCTACTATCCATCTGCTAATAGCTTGTTTAGAGGCAGGGGAACCCATCTTAGGTGACCCAAAACACACAAGCAGCTGGTCCGACTTCCTCCAGCCCGAGGACCTGTGTACATAGGCCTCCAGAGCTCGGATCGGGCATAATAGATGTAGCTTAGCTTCATCAGCCGACACATGTGGTGGAGGATGGAATGCCTGAAGAATTATAGACCGTGCCACATTTGTAGGCACATAGCCGGGTCTAGAGTGGAGAATGACCCTTACTCTGCCAGGAGCGAACTCAAGGCAAGAGGGAGCAACGGATAGCGCCTGCAGATCGCAGACTCTTTTCAGGGAAGTAATAGCGAGCAGGAAAGCTACCTTTAAAGATAACAATTTCTCAGACACCTCATCCAAGGGTTCGAAGGGTGCCAGGGATAACCCCTCAAGAACCACTGCCAGGTCCCACGTGAGGATCATGGACTGGATGACAGGCCTCATCCTCCTAGCTCCTTGAAGGAAACGTACTATGAAACCTGAGAAAGAAGGTCCCTCCTGATCGGGATTTGCCACGGAGGGCCTGCTAGAAGAGCCATGATGTCCGAAAACCATATTCGGGCCAGCCAGTATGGGGCTACTAGGAGCAAGCTGATCCCGTACAGCCGGACCCTCTCTAGAACCCCTGGGAGCAGAGCGATCGGGGCAAATGCGTACAAACGTAGCCTCGGCCACGCCTGCACCATGGCATCCAGTCCCAGAGGAGCTGGATGTGTGAGGGAAAAGCGGAGCAGACAGTGGGTGTTCACGTGAGAGGGAAACAGATCCACTTCCGTCTGACCGAACTTCCTCCATATCAACTCCACCAACTTGGGGTGGAGTCTTCATTCCCCGGGCCTCAGCCCCTGCCTCGACAGGATGTCTGCCCCCATATTTTTGTCCCCAGGAATAAACATTGCTCTGATTGAGAGTAGTTTGTCCTGGGAGCACAGAAGGACCTGGTGCACCAGTCTGCATAGAGGCCACGATCTCAGGCCCCCCTGTCTATTTATATATGAGACCACCGACGTATTGTCTGTTCGTACTAGAACATGATGGCCTCTGAGGTCTGGAAGGAGATGTCTGAGAGCCAGAAATACTACCAGCATCTCCAGGCAATTTATGTGCCATGAGAGATGGTGGTCCTTCCATGGACCTCTGGTGTGGCGGCCCTCTATGACCGCTGCCCAGCCTGTGAGGGACGTATCCGTGATCAATATTTTTCTCTGACACGGTGCTCCTAAAACAGGGCCTAGGGACAGGAACCATGGTTTCTTCCACATGACCAGAGACGAAGGCATCTGCGCGTTACTCTGATCGTGTGAAATGGGTTCGCCCTCGGGGAAAACCCACTGGTCCTGAGCCACCACTGCACAGTAGCACCTCACTGCAGTACACGAGATCCAGGGGGCAGAGTTGGATCCAGATCTAAGGGGTGGAGATTGGTAGGTTTAGGGGTGGGTTTAGGGATCAGGGGGTGGAGATGGGTAGGTTTAGGTATATTTAAGGTGGGAGGAGTTGGATCTGGATCCAACTCCTCCCCCTGGATTTCGTGTTCTGCAGTGAGGACCATCTCCCACTGCAGGGCCCTCATGTATAGCAGGCCAAAAGGTATCATGTTGGACGCTGCTGCCAGAAGACCCAAAACTCTTTGAGAATGTTTGACAGTGATGGCTTGATATTCATGACTGTGGTCAAGAAGGTGTTCATACGAGCAGGAGACAACTGTGCCCGCATCGTAACTGAATCCCACACTACCCCCAGGAATGTTATTCTCTGAAGAGGAATTAGTGAACTTTTCTTGACGTTGAGTCTCAACCCCAAGCTCCTCAGATGGCTCAGAACAACATCTCGGTGTTGAACCGCCATCTCCTCTGACTGTGCCAGAATGAGCCAGTCGTTGGGAATACGAATACCCTGAAATCTCAGTGGAGCTAGAGCAGCATCCATGCATTTCGTGAAGGCCGAATGGAAGAATTTTCTTTTCCCCCAAAAGCGAACCTCAGAAACTTCCTGTGATGGGGAAGGATGGATATGAGGAATTACGCGTCTTATAGATCTATCGTGACAAACCAGTCCTCGGACCTGATCTGACTCACGATAATAGGTATGGTTAGCATTTTGAATATGAACCTCCTCAGAAACCGATTCAACACCCTGAGATCTAGGGCGTAACCCCCCATCCTTTACGGGAACTATGAAGTACCGGCTGAATAAAAATATATGCACTTCACTAAAACCTTCACTTCAAAATGTTTTTTCTTGGTTATGTGAATGATAAGGGAACATTACATCTGATCAGTCTTCAAACTTCATGGGAACCTTACTTTAGTTAGGCGTTTGTTTAACGTTTTTTAAATGTTTACTTGTTTCAGAACGTTCAGAGAATATTCTAAAGTAACATTTCATTAATGTTTGAAGAATGATACAATGGATTGTTCACATAACCAAGAAAACTGTTGTGTTTTTTTAAACTGGACATTCAGAAATAATGTTTTCATACTTAATAGGAATGTAAAAAAAACGTCATTAAAACATATTTTTGTTAGTTCACTGTAAAAAAAAAAAATTGCTGCCTTAAATTTTCAAGTACAATCAACTTGGATGTTTAATTTATTTCAACTTAAATTACATTAAACTGAAATATTTTATTTTAAAAAATGTTCTTGAATATTGTATAACTTTGCTTAAAATTAAATTAAATTCATCATTTAAACATATCATTTTTTACAGTGTTGTGTAAGGGGGCAAGTTGTCACGTTTTACTCCAGTGAATATTTCCTACTTTGGATTTATGTTTGAAAGGTTATTTCTATATAGGCACGTACATTAAAGTCTTGTCTACTAAAAAGCATTTTGGATATTTGCCCCGTTATTTCTCAGAACAAGAAATACTGTTCATAAAACATGATGTGACAACATGCCCCAAAGCATGCAGTCTCACATGGGGAAAGTTATTATCATCACCTGCCATTAAATGGACTATATAAGGTTCTCAGATTAATTTAAACAGTAAATCAATTTGAAAAATAAAAATAGTTGGCAAAAATATAAAGTCATAATATAAATATGTAGATCATTTGTTTTACTTTAGACATTAACAATTTTCTCATTCCAACAATACTCAAATATAAGTTGCAGTTGACTGTCTATTAAATCATAATACAATAAACCTTGTTTTTTGTGTTTTAAATGTCCCTTATGAATGGCAATAACACAGTTAAATTATATAATGGACATGTATTGCATGCATTATTGATATTCCTTATGAAAGCCTGACACAGTGAGTTTCAGTCCGCCTCATCAAGCACATGTTGTTGAGTGGTTGTGTGTCATTGATTCGTGTGTGTGTGTGTGTGTGTGTGTGTGTGGCTTTACTGCCCTCTGCAGGACAGCAGTGCTGGCGCTTCCTCTGACGGCCTGTAGGGATGATAATGAGCCCTTCATAGTGAACAGGGGACTCAGGTCGATTGGGACACTTTTGGCATTGAGATGAATGGGGGAAGTTTCCCTGAATTCATCCTATAAATGTCACTGGATGGCTGGGATTAAGACATGCACACAGATTTATATTCTACTATTTTAAGGTGGGTATTACATTAAAACTTATATTGTTTAAGCATCCAAGAGGGCAGTTATTTCAGTTATGAAATAATGTCACAGCACAAGCTTTATTGTTTACATCTGTATTTCGATTAAAGTTTATTTCAGACTCAGTTTTGAGGTCCTCCACACACACACACACACAAACACACACGCACGCACACACACACACACAAACAGTCTCTCACACACTCACTCACTCACACACACACACACACACATCTTCTTTCAGACAAGTGGAAATTAAACATCCAAATACACGTTTAAGAGTTTCTTTTATTGCACTTTATCTCTTAGATTTCAGTCTATAAAGGCGTTGAGTTTGAGTCAGTATCTCCACATAGCAGCTTTACACACAGTTTTATTCATATCTATATTCTGAAAGTTTGTTCATACATCATTCGCCTGATTTATATAACATGATTTTACGAATAGACCAATTATGAACCTGGCTTCATGTATGCAAATGAGTGCATAATTAATTAGATAATGCCTAATTTAAATATTTAAACATAGCATTTAGGAAAACATTTGATGAGCTGTGGAAGTACGGTGAGATCTATAATTTAAAGGGGTGGTATAATGACCTTTTAACAAGATGTAAAGGAAGTCTCTGATGTCACCAGAGTGTGTGTGTGAAGCTTTAGCTCAAAATACCCCACAGATATTTATATAGCATGTTCAAATTGTCACTTTTTGAGGGTCACTTTTTTTGTGTCTGTCCCTTTAAATGCAAATGAGCTGCTGCTCCTGGCACAGTGGGCGGAGCTTCAAGAGCTTGTGTGTGTGTTATTAGCAGCTTCGAATACCTTACACAGACACACACTGAACATTTTTAAAACTTTTAGAGACTCAAGAAGAAGTGACAACATGTAGACAACATTTGCTGAATTTATGTTGCTGATGTGGAGTTAATTATCTTCTAGTCATTGATTAGCATATTCTGTCATTATAATCTATAAATCCTGTTCACGGGGGGCGGGGTTTATGTACATTTTAGGGTTGGTGATGTCACTACCAGCCCTTTGTTGTAGTCCTTAAAAAGAAATTCCTGTAAAAGAAAATATCTTCCTTTGCTCTGAACTTTGAGCGTTGTAACTTTGCAGATGTTGTTTATGCTCAAACAGAAACATTACACACTAACTAAAGCTAGAAAAGTCAAATCATGATCAAACACCCCTTTAAATCTTTCCTCTATTGACCTGTAAGTGCCTTGCTTTATTCTGTCTATCCTGAGCAGATCCTCTTGTTCCTCCTCGCTCCGTCTACTTGAGCTGCTCGGCGGCTCCGTCCCTCACGCCCGCGGACGCCACCGCGAAGAAGCATCCGGGCATCAGCGCGCGCGTGATCAGTGCGAGCCACGGGATAGGGTGAGCGAGCAACACCTCACGCTTCTGCCGGTTCACCGTCCTCACGATCTCACGCGCCAGACTATCGGGACTCACGCCGTGGGTGTTCAGCCAGCTGTAGATATCTGAAACACATCAGAGGGTTTGTGATGGCAGGAAACGCCAAAGTTACTAAACAGGTGTCGCACTTTACCATCTCAGGCCCTGTCCCAGATGGCACACTCTGGACTGGTGGACTTCCTCAGAGTCCACACTTTGGTGACGTCATGTAGTGCAGACCTATAGGGCCCTTGGTTCGAGTCCACGAGGCGCATTGAGAGGTATTTTTGGGACAGACTCGATCGTCACGCCGGAGATAACGGTCTGGTTGTTGTTGGACAGGAGAAATCACATCTTTGCGCTCCGACGTCTGATCTCCATGTCCACTACACAGCCGGCTTTTACAGTTCTACACTTTGATATTGTGCATGCCACCTGCATAAAATATTCTATTTTAAATAAATGCTGTTCTTTTGAACTTTCTGTTCATCAAAGAATTTTGAAAAAAAATGTGTACACAACAGTTTTCAATACTGATAATAATCATAAATGTTTCTTGAGCATCAAATCTTCATATTAGAATGATCATGTGACACTGAAGACTGGAGTAATGATGCTGAAAATTCAGCTTTGATCACAGGAATAAATTACACTTTACTATATATTCACATAGAAAACAGATGATTTACATTATAATAATATTTCACAATATTACTGTTTCAAATAAATGCAGCCTTGGTGAGCAGAAGATACTTCTTTTAAAAACATTAAAAATCTTACTGACCCCAAACTTCTGAACGGTAGTGTAAGTGTAAGTTTGTGTAATCTTGCAGAGGTTGTTATACTTAAATCAAGTGACAGTATCAGTGATGAAGTAAACAAGTAGAGCTGCACGATTCTGCATGATCTGAGAATCACCATTCAAAATAGAGATCACGATTCTCCCGGACTACTGAACAGAGGTGGGTAGAGTACCCAAAAACTGTACTCAAGTAAAAGTACAAGTACTTATAGAAATATTTACTCAAAGTAAAAGTAAAAGTAATAATCTTAATAGTTACTTGAGTAAGAGTAAAAAAGTATCCAATGAAAAAACTACTCAAGTAGCGAGTAACTTACTTCGGATCATATAGGCCTCTATTTTATATATATATATATATATATATATTCATTTATATTTCATTTATATATATATATATATATATATATATATATATATATGAAGACTTCAGATGCAAAAGTCTCTGAGTGCCATCTGAAACTTTCTTCTAAAACAAGCATTTTTATCAAGCTTGTATATTTAAGTTCAGTAATTTCACTTTAATGACAATTAATAGGTACTTTTCATTGCCATTTAAGTGAAATAACTGAACATAAACATACAAACTTGATAAAAATGCTCTTTTAGAAGAAAGTTTCAGATGGTACTTAGAGGCTTTTGCATCTGAAGTCGTCATATATATATAAAATAATATTATTTTCATAAGTAGATTGGCTCTCTTTGCAACAAAAAAACATTATTTCTGCCATCTGTAGCCCGAAAATCATTGCCTGTCCTTTGGTTTGTATAATAGTAACTTATACAACTACATTTGGATTATTAGACAATGTCGAAATAAAGTGAATCTGCAGAGTGTTGCATTCAAAGGCATGTAATTGACACAGAGAAGAAAGAGTTAAAACTCTTCACATGTGCTCGCGCTCATGACTGCTACTGAACATCTGAACACAAAAAAACAAACACAAGTACATCGACGGATCTTCTTCTGACTGTTCTCCAAAATATAATCAAATGTATATTTCTGCAAGCATGTTTAAGCTGGTTAACTGTGTGTACGGCAGGCAAAGGCATTCGTTTTCAAGTCGAGTTCGTAAGCCGCTGCGCAACAATACACACAAACTACCGCAGGATGGCGGGTGTTCATAAACTGTGAACAATGGTAGCTTATTTAATGTAGAAATGAATGTATTATGTCCAAAAAACGGGTAATGTCATCCTTTCTAGTAGTGCTATCATGGCATAATAATCTGTTTGGTTGTAAAATGTATTACCTGAATGAAATGAAATCGAATGTATCGTCCTGTGGAATCATTCATTCACAGACAGCTTACGAAGATGTTCAACTAATAAAGATCTTCATCGCTGGCAAATATATGATGCATTTGAAGATTTGCTCTCACTTGACTGTACTGTAGGTCCACGGCCACTTCATCCAACGCTCTTGATGTGCTTAAATCTTCCTGTTACGACTCCGAGTCCAGTGTGAATTGCAATCGATTCAGTGCGTGCAGGAACTGAACAGAATCAGGAACTGAATCATTCAAACTGATTCGCGAACCGATTTAGACAGATCTACCAACTTGTTTGATGAAGTCTTTGAACAGAATCGACTCAAAGAGTGATTCATTTGTGAATTGAGCATCGCTCAAGCCCAGAAAAAAAGATACATCGCGCTTGGAATAAACTACGCATTTAACAACACATATTGCATTAAAATAAAGTAACGAGAAGGACGTCGCCCAACGTAACGAAGTAAAAGTACAGTTTTTTCATTAGAAATGTACTCGAGTAAAAGTAATAAGTACCCACATTCAAATCTACTCTTAAAAGTACAATTTTTCCAAAAAAATACTCAAGTAAATGTAACGAAGTAAATGTACTTCGTTACTACCCACCTCTGCTACTGAACAATATAACATTCAATTTACTAGAGGTTCTGACAAAATGTTAGTTGCTGAAGTCTATTTAAAAAAATATTTATTTGATTGGATTTAATTTAATTATTTTTTTAAATCAGTTTGAGTGAATGATTCAATGACTCACTCATAAACACTTGTTTCGTTACTGGATGAATCAGTGTTTTTAAACGAATCTCTTGCTTGAATGATTCAATGACAAATATATTTTTATCAGTAACTTGTCGCCACCTACTGGTGTAACGATGTAATTGACACAGTCTTTATAGAGGGAATGCAGTGATGTCACTTTCCCGTGGGAACACACACTGAGTGGCAGAAGAGCTGCTGAGTGACTGGATTTAATAGTGGAAACTGTGAAAACACCAGTAAAACAGACAATTATCAGTTTAAACTAAAGGTTGGACTCGATATAGTGTTTCTTACAACTTCCCAAAGATCCAGTGATCCGTGGATATTGACATGCAGCAGGAATCGTGTTTCCTGAGGTTTATATGAGCCTCTCAGTGTTTCTGCCACTCAGTGTGTGTAACCGCAGACACTCCGGCTGATGGTGACGTCACACGCATAACCAATATGATCCCAACAGAATCTGATTTCAGCTCATAAACTAACAAAATGATCCTCTAATAAACATAAAAAGACAAATAATTGGATCTAATCAATACCTATCAGAATTGAATACGATTAAACATTCTCTTGAATCGTCTGCTATCTATTATCGCTGAGCTTGTCGCAGTGCATTCTGGGATTGCCTTTTTTTCCAATTTGTTATAGATTTGTTTAATGTTTTCCAGGCCCTTGATTGTTCAAAACCTGCCCAAATGTTCTGAACATGATTTTATATATATACTATATTACTATACATATTCATAATTTTCATTGAAGTATGCAGGAAAAAATGTGTGTGTAAAAATAATGTATATTTGAATTACATTCTGAACATGATTTTTTTTTATGCTCAAATTTTGTCATGTACCATTTTTATTTATTTTATTTATTTTTCCAGTTTTTCATGATTTTATATATATATATATATAATTACTATACATATTCATAATTTTTATTGAAATATGCAGGACAAAATGTGTGTGTGTGTGTATATATATTGCATATCCATTCAGGAAAACGTGTGTGTGTGTGTGTGTGTCTGTGTATATATATATACAGTATATATGGAGAGTTATATTTAAGTTCAGTAATTTAACTTAAAATGACAACTAATAGGTCATTTTCATTGCCATTTAAGTGAAATTACTGAACTTAAATATAAAAATGATCATTCTAGAAGAAAATATTTCAGATGGCACTTAGAGGCTTTTGCATCTGAACTCTTCATATATATACACACATGTTTTCCTGCATACTTCAATGAATATCATGAATCACTTCCAACTGCAACACTCATAATGATCCCTTATATTCTTGTTCTCTGGGTTTTTGAAGGTGTGTAACCAACAGAAGGTGCGTGACTCAAATACTGTTCACTTTCAGCAAAGGTGCGTCAGGAACCAGGTGTACCCAAGGGTGTATGCCAGCATTCTTACTTTACAAACTGAACGACTAACTTCAGGTAATTGTATGTTCCTGCTGCTGCTCGACAGTGAGTCAGTGACGGATGCGCTACTCACAGGCCCAGAGGCGGTTGGTGGGCGTGGCTTTGGTGGGCGTGGCTTCGGTGGCCTCAGGGGGCGTGGCCTCAGTGGGCGTGGCGTTAATGAAGGTGTGGCTGATGGTGCTGACGGAGATCCCGAACTCCTCCACCTCCGCTCTCAGACAGTCAAAGAACGCCTGGACCGCATGCTTGGAGGCAGCGTCTTCAACACACATTTGAGCAGAAATCAAAATTGATTGAATATTGCAGTGTTTATTAGAAATGATTTATCTGTGCACATCATTAATGTTCTTGGTAATCTTGAATCAGAATAACAGCGACTTCTCTTCTCTGATGACGAGGGCGGGGCAACCTGTCACTCACATGAGATCCACCAATTGCAAACCACAACCATCCAATCAATTCCCCACAGACACAATCAAGCCCCGCCCACATTTGTTCTTGTTCCAGAAGCGTTTCAGTCGAATACACGAGTTTTGAATGTGTTTTAATCCAGCGTTTAATGTTGTTTATGTGTCTATGTGGTGTTTTTAATATGCTATATGACAAACCATGTGTAAATTCATAAGTCGACAGCATTGCTGAGTATTTCCTCCTTAAAACTGCAGTGAACCAAAGACAGTCTCAAAAACACGCTTTGAAATCGCTGGTGTTTCTGACGTCACAAACTACCTTGTAACCAATCAGATCAACGTGTGATCGTCAACCAGTGGATCTCTGAGCTGAGTGAGTGAGTGGAGGCGGGGCTCATTTGCATATTCATAGAGCCGCGCATACTAAATGAGGCAAGGTGTCGAGTTACATTCAAGATATTTTAAGACATCAAGAATGTTTTTCAAGGAAAAAACTTTTAAATATGTCATTTTGGTGATCAGAGATGAGTTTTAAGGGATAAAATGACTTTAAGGAAAGACTCTACATGCAAAAACACATGTGCTTCATGTAAATGGTGTTTCTGTGCAGGGACTCTTACAGCAGGTTCGGAATGGAAGAGCCAGTTTCCCTTGGATGCTGTTGACCAACACAAACTGACCCGTCCGTCTGGTGATCATCAACGGCAGGACGCCTGCAACAAAAACAAGCAGCTCTTTTTATCATCCTTTCCACCAGTAAACGCTGGCCACGTTCCTCACTCTACATTGTAAACAAAAAATCAGTTAAATTTACGGTAAAAAACGGCAGCTGTGGTTTCCAGAAATTTACCGTAAAAATACAGTAGCAACATTTTAGGTTTTACAGACGTAACTTAAATTTACCGTATTTCATTATCTGATATAATGTTAATTTACCGACCTGTTGAAGTACTAATATCTGTTTTGTACCATTGTAATACACTGACAACCACCAATCAAAGTGGAGATGAGAGTCACATGATCAATCAAAGCTCATCACAAGCAGCTTTTCCTCAAGAAAGTTAATATGAAGAAATAGAAGCTGCACAGTGTCATTCACACACACACACACACACACACACACACACACACACCATCATGGTAACACACATGACATTTTAAAAAATGACGTTCTTAATTCACTTCCAAAAATTGTAAATTTAACGGTATTTTACTGTAAAATAACATTACATGTATATTAGATCTATCACAGTTATTCACCGTAAACTTTCTGTTAACCAATTAACAGTTTTTCACCGTCTTTTACCGTTAAAATGCCGATCGTCTTTGACCGTGTACCTTTGGCCAGCGTGATGGGCCCGAAGTAGTTGACATCCATGACGGTCTTGTCCATCTCTAGGGAGAGATCCTGCACGGGTGCTTTGACCTTCATGCTGCTGTTGCAGATCAGCACATCCACACACCCGTAACACTCGCAGATCTCTGCGATCGAGTCCGAGAGGCTCTCCGTATCACTGAAGTCCAGCAGGACCAGCTTCGGTGTGAAAGTCTGGGAAACAGGGAGGATAGACAGAGTAGGAAACCAGATTATCTTTGATTATATATATATGCTGAATATACTTGAATTACTTTTAAAATATATTGTAATTTATATGTAATTTTATTTATTATATATATTTAATTAATCATATGTTTAATTAAATATATTACGTTTACAACATACTGTATATATATATATAGAGAGAGAGAGAGAGAGAGAGAGAGAGAGAATTCAACAAACAACAAACTTAGTTCACAGAAGAAGAAAAAAGAGAACTATATACTGTATATATATATATTTTATACACTGCAGTCATAATTTAATAGGTTTTACTTTTTAATAGCATTTGAAAGTGTAACCATTGCTCGTGGTATAGTATGATTTTGCCAAAAATAAATGTTCAACATGTTGTTTGTGATGCAGTGAAGAGGAACAGCGTTTCAGACTCGTGGACGTTCAGCTGTCAGGAAATCCTGCCATTGTTCATGACAGAGGAAGAAACGCTGACCGAGACACACGGTTTGAACTAGAAAAACCCTGAAAGTGAAGAGACTGCGTGATCAAAGTGAGAATGTGAAGCCGTTTCTGTGCTTCGGGTCTGAAGTTAAAGGGTTTGTTCACCCAAAAATGATTTACTCACTCTCAAGTCATCCTAGGTGTATATGACATACTTCTTTCAGACGAATACAATCAGAGTTATATTAAAAAATGTCCTGGCTCTTCTAAGCTTTATAATGGCAGTGAATGGCTGTTTTTGTTTTGAATAAAAGTTTCCATAAAAGTGCATCTGTCCATCATAAAAGTGCATCTCTCCATCATAAAAGTGCATCTGTCCATCATAAAAGTGCATCCGTCCATCATAAAAGTGCATCTATCCATCATAAAAGTGCATCTGTCCATCATAAAAGTGCATCTATCCATCATAAAAGTGCATCTGTCCATCATAAAAGTGCATCTATCCATCATAAAAGTGCATCTGTCCATCATAAAAGTGCATCCGTCCATCATAAAAGTGCATCTATCCATCATAAAAGTGCATCTGTCCATCATAAAAGTGCATCTATCCATCATAAAAGTGCATCTGTCCATCATAAAAGTGCATCTGTCCATCATAAAAGTGCATCCGTCCATCATAAAAGTGCATCTATCCATCATAAAAGTGCATCTCTCCATCATAAAAGTGCATCTATCCATCATAAAAGTGCATCTATCCATCATAAAAGTGCATCTGTCCATCATAAAAGTGCATCCGTCCATCATAAAAGTGCATCTATCCATCATAAAAGTGCATCTGTCCATCATAAAAGTGCATCTATCCATCATAAAAGTG
Source organism: Leuciscus idus (assembly GCA_021554675.1). Taxonomy (NCBI): domain Eukaryota; kingdom Metazoa; phylum Chordata; class Actinopteri; order Cypriniformes; family Leuciscidae; genus Leuciscus; species Leuciscus idus. The sequence continues at coordinate 36,797,172 of CM038637.1, read as the reverse complement.
CATCTGTCCATCATAAAAGTGCATCTGTCCATCATAAAAGTGCATCTGTCCATCATAAAAGTGCATCTATCCATCATAAAAGTGCATCTGTCCTGCATCTGTCCATCATAAAAGTGCATCTGTCCATCATAAAAGTGCATCTATCATCATAAAAGTGCATCTGTCCATCATAAAAGTGCATCTGTCCATCATAAAAGTGCATCCGTCCATCATAAAAGTGCATCTATCATCATAAAAGTGCATCTGTCCATCATAAAAGTGCATCTGTCCTGCATCTGTCCATCATAAAAGTGCATCCGTCCATCATAAAAGTGCATCTATCCATCATAAAAGTGCATCTGTCCATCATAAAAGTGCATCTGTCCATCATAAAAGTGCATCTGTCCTGCATCTGTCCATCATAAAAGTGCATCTGTCCATCATAAAAGTACATCTATCCATCATAAACTCAACTTGGAAGAGCCAGGACAGTTTAATATAACTCTGATTGTGTTCGTCTGACAGAAGAGTGTCATATACACCTAGGATGAGGGAGAGTAAATCATGGGCTAATTTTCATTTTTGGGTGAACTATCCCTTTAAGACTGAGTTCTGTGCTGTACTTCACACTCACGTTACTGGGGTCTGATCCACTGCCCAGCGAATCGTACAGAGACTCGAGCTTGTCCCAGCTGGGCCCGCACAGAACCAGCCTCGCCCCGCCGGCGTGGAACAGCCTGGCACACTCTGAACAACAGCAGACAGACAATCAGAGGAGAAACACTGGAGAACACAGAGCACACACTCCAACACACAGACAATCAGAGGAGAAACACTGGAGAACACAGAGCACACACTCCAACACACTGACAATCAGAGGAGAAACACTGGAGAACACAGAACACACACTCCAACACACTGACAATCAGAGGAGAAACACTGGAGAACACAGAGCACACACTCCAACACACAGACAATCAGAGGAGAAACACTGGAGAACACAGAGCACACACTCCAACACACTGACAATCAGAGGAGAAACACTGGAGAACACAGAGCACACACTCCAACACACTGACAATCAGAGGAGAAACACTGGAGAACACAGAGCACACACTCCAACACACAGACAATCAGAGGAGAAACACTGGAGAACACAGAGCACACACTCCAACACACTGACAATCAGAGGAGAAACACTGGAGAACACAGAGCACACACTCCAACACACTGACAATCAGAGGAGAAACACTGGAGAACACAGAGCACACACTCCAACACACAGACAATCAGAGGAGAAACACTGGAGAACACAGAGCACACACTCCAACACACAGACAATCAGAGGAGAAACACTGGAGAACACAGAGCACACACTCCAACACACAGACAATCAGAGGAGAAACACTGGAGAACACAGAGCACACACTCCAACACACTGACAATCAGAGGAGAAACACTGGAGAACACAGAGCACACACTCCAACACACAGACAATCAGAGGAGAAACACTGGAGAACACAGAGCACACACTCCAACACACTGACAATCAGAGGAGAAACACTGGAGAACACAGAACACACACTCCAACACACTGACAATCAGAGGAGAAACACTGGAGAACACAGAGCACACACTCCAACACACAGACAATCAGAGGAGAAACACTGGAGAACACAGAGCACACACTCCAACACACTGACAATCAGAGGAGAAACACTGGAGAACACAGAGCACACACTCCAACACACTGACAATCAGAGGAGAAACACTGGAGAACACAGAGCACACACTCCAACACACTGACAATCACAGGAGAAACACTGGAGAACACAGAGCACACACTCCAACACACTGACAATCACAGGAGAAACACTGGAGAACACAGAACACACACTCCAACACACTGACAATCAGAGGAGAAACACTGGAGAACACAGAGCACACACTCCAACACACTGACAATCAGAGGAGAAACACTGGAGAACACAGAGCACACACTCCAACACACTGACAATCAGAGGAGAAACACTGGAGAACACAGAGCACACACTCCAACACACTGACAATCAGAGGAGAAACACTGGAGAACACAGAGCACACACTCCAACACACAGACAATCAGAGGAGAAACACTGGAGAACACAGAGCACACACTCCAACACACTGACAATCACAGGAGAAACACTGGAGAACACAGAACACACACTCCAACACACTGACAATCAGAGGAGAAACACTGGAGAACACAGAGCACACACTCCAACACACTGACAATCAGAGGAGAAACACTGGAGAACACAGAGCACACACTCCAACACACAGACAATCAGAGGAGAAACACTGGAGAACACAGAGCACACACTCCAACACACAGACAATCAGAGGAGAAACACTGGAGAACACAGAGCACACACTCCAACACACAGACAATCAGAGGAGAAACACTGGAGAACACAGAGCACACACTCCAACACACAGACAATCAGAGGAGAAACACTGGAGAACACAGAGCACACACTCCAACACACAGACAATCAGAGGAGAAACACTGGAGAACACAGAGCACACACTCCAACACACTGACAATCAGAGGAGAAACACTGGAGAACACAGAGCACACACTCCAACACACAGACAATCAGAGGAGAAACACTGGAGAACACAGAGCACACACTCCAACACACAGACAATCAGAGGAGAAACACTGGAGAACACAGAGCACACACTCCAACACACAGACAATCAGAGGAGAAACACTGGAGAACACAGAGCACACACTCCAACACACTGACAATCAGAGGAGAAACACTGGAGAACACAGAGCACACACTCCAACACACTGACAATCAGAGGAGAAACACTGGAGAACACAGAGCACACACTCCAACACACTGACAATCAGAGGAGAAACACTGGAGAACACAGAGCACACACTCCAACACACTGACAATCAGAGGAGAAACACTGGAGAACACAGAGCACACACTCCAACACACTGACAATCAGAGGAGAAACACTGGAGAACACAGAGCACACACTCCAACACACTGACAATCAGAGGAGAAACACTGGAGAACACAGAGCACACACTCCAACACACTGACAATCAGAGGAGAAACACTGGAGAACACAGAGCACACACTCCAACACACTGACAATCAGAGGAGAAACACTGGAGAACACAGAGCACACACTCCAACACACAGACAATCAGAGGAGAAACACTGGAGAACACAGAGCACACACTCCAACACACAGACAATCAGAGGAGAAACACTGGAGAACACAGAGCACACACTCCAACACACAGACAATCAGAGGAGAAACACTGGAGAACACAGAGCACACACTCCAACACACTGACAATCAGAGGAGAAACACTGGAGAACACAGAGCACACACTCCAACACACAGACAATCAGAGGAGAAACACTGGAGAACACAGAGCACACACTCCAACACACTGACAATCAGAGGAGAAACACTGGAGAACACAGAGCACACACTCCAACACACTGACAATCAGAGGAGAAACACTGGAGAACACAGAGCACACACTCCAACACACTGACAATCAGAGGAGAAACACTGGAGAACACAGAACACACACTCCAACACACTGACAATCAGAGGAGAAACACTGGAGAACACAGAGCACACACTCCAACACACAGACAATCAGAGGAGAAACACTGGAGAACACAGAGCACACACTCCAACACACTGACAATCAGAGGAGAAACACTGGAGAACACAGAGCACACACTCCAACACACTGACAATCACAGGAGAAACACTGGAGAACACAGAGCACACACTCCAACACACAGACAATCAGAGGAGAAACACTGGAGAACACAGAGCACACACTCCAACACACTGACAATCAGAGGAGAAACACTGGAGAACACAGAACACACACTCCAACACACTGACAATCAGAGGAGAAACACTGGAGAACACAGAGCACACACTCCAACACACTGACAATCAGAGGAGAAACACTGGAGAACACAGAGCACACACTCCAACACACTGACAATCAGAGGAGAAACACTGGAGAACACAGAGCACACACTCCAACACACTGACAATCAGAGGAGAAACACTGGAGAACACAGAGCACACACTCCAACACACTGACAATCAGAGGAGAAACACTGGAGAACACAGAGCACACACTCCAACACACTGACAATCAGAGGAGAAACACTGGAGAACACAGAGCACACACTCCAACACACTGACAATCAGAGGAGAAACACTGGAGAACACAGAGCACACACTCCAACACACAGACAATCAGAGGAGAAACACTGGAGAACACAGAGCACACACTCCAACACACTGACAATCAGAGGAGAAACACTGGAGAACACAGAGCACACACTCCAACACACAGACAATCAGAGGAGAAACACTGGAGAACACAGAGCACACACTCCAACACACTGACAATCAGAGGAGAAACACTGGAGAACACAGAGCACACACTCCAACACACTGACAATCAGAGGAGAAACACTGGAGAACACAGAGCACACACTCCAACACACTGACAATCAGAGGAGAAACACTGGAGAACACAGAGCACACACTCCAACACACTGACAATCAGAGGAGAAACACTGGAGAACACAGAGCACACACTCCAACACACTGACAATCAGAGGAGAAACACTGGAGAACACAGAGCACACACTCCAACACACTGACAATCAGAGGAGAAACACTGGAGAACACAGAGCACACACTCCAACACACAGACAATCAGAGGAGAAACACTGGAGAACACAGAGCACACACTCCAACACACTGACAATCAGAGGAGAAACACTGGAGAACACAGAGCACACACTCCAACACACTGACAATCAGAGGAGAAACACTGGAGAACACAGAGCACACACTCCAACACACAGACAATCAGAGGAGAAACACTGGAGAACACAGAGCACACACTCCAACACACAGACAATCAGAGGAGAAACACTGGAGAACACAGAGCACACACTCCAACACACAGACAATCAGAGGAGAAACACTGGAGAACACAGAGCACACACTCCAACACACAGACAATCAGAGGAGAAACACTGGAGAACACAGAGCACACACTCCAACACACTGACAATCAGAGGAGAAACACTGGAGAACACAGAGCACACACTCCAACACACAGACAATCAGAGGAGAAACACTGGAGAACACAGAGCACACACTCCAACACACTGACAATCAGAGGAGAAACACTGGAGAACACAGAGCACACACTCCAACACACTGACAATCAGAGGAGAAACACTGGAGAACACAGAGCACACACTCCAACACACAGACAATCAGAGGAGAAACACTGGAGAACACAGAGCACACACTCCAACACACTGACAATCAGAGGAGAAACACTGGAGAACACAGAGCACACACTCCAACACACTGACAATCAGAGGAGAAACACTGGAGAACACAGAGCACACACTCCAACACACAGACAATCAGAGGAGAAACACTGGAGAACACAGAGCACACACTCCAACACACAGACAATCAGAGGAGAAACACTGGAGAACACAGAGCACACACTCCAACACACTGACAATCAGAGGAGAAACACTGGAGAACACAGAGCACACACTCCAACACACTGACAATCAGAGGAGAAACACTGGAGAACACAGAGCACACACTCCAACACACTGACAATCAGAGGAGAAACACTGGAGAACACAGAGCACACACTCCAACACACTGACAATCAGAGGAGAAACACTGGAGAACACAGAGCACACACTCCAACACACTGACAATCAGAGGAGAAACACTGGAGAACACAGAGCACACACTCCAACACACTGACAATCAGAGGAGAAACACTGGAGAACACAGAGCACACACTCCAACACACTGACAATCAGAGGAGAAACACTGGAGAACACAGAGCACACACTCCAACACACAGACAATCAGAGGAGAAACACTGGAGAACACAGAGCACACACTCCAACACACTGACAATCAGAGGAGAAACACTGGAGAACACAGAGCACACACTCCAACACACTGACAATCAGAGGAGAAACACTGGAGAACACAGAGCACACACTCCAACACACTGACAATCAGAGGAGAAACACTGGAGAACACAGAGCACACACTCCAACACACAGACAATCAGAGGAGAAACACTGGAGAACACAGAGCACACACTCCAACACACTGACAATCAGAGGAGAAACACTGGAGAACACAGAGCACACACTCCAACACACTGACAATCAGAGGAGAAACACTGGAGAACACAGAGCACACACTCCAACACACTGACAATCAGAGGAGAAACACTGGAGAACACAGAGCACACACTCCAACACACTGACAATCAGAGGAGAAACACTGGAGAACACAGAGCACACACTCCAACACACTGACAATCAGAGGAGAAACACTGGAGAACACAGAGCACACACTCCAACACACTGACAATCAGAGGAGAAACACTGGAGAACACAGAGCACACACTCCAACACACAGACAATCAGAGGAGAAACACTGGAGAACACAGAGCACACACTCCAACACACAGACAATCAGAGGAGAAACACTGGAGAACACAGAGCACACACTCCAACACACTGACAATCAGAGGAGAAACACTGGAGAACACAGAGCACACACTCCAACACACAGACAATCAGAGGAGAAACACTGGAGAACACAGAGCACACACTCCAACACACTGACAATCAGAGGAGAAACACTGGAGAACACAGAGCACACACTCCAACACACTGACAATCAGAGGAGAAACACTGGAGAACACAGAGCACACACTCCAACACACTGACAATCAGAGGAGAAACACTGGAGAACACAGAGCACACACTCCAACACACTGACAATCAGAGGAGAAACACTGGAGAACACAGAGCACACACTCCAACACACAGACAATCAGAGGAGAAACACTGGAGAACACAGAGCACACACTCCAACACACTGACAATCAGAGGAGAAACACTGGAGAACACAGAGCACACACTCCAACACACAGACAATCAGAGGAGAAACACTGGAGAACACAGAGCACACACTCCAACACACTGACAATCAGAGGAGAAACACTGGAGAACACAGAGCACACACTCCAACACACTGACAATCAGAGGAGAAACACTGGAGAACACAGAGCACACACTCCAACACACTGACAATCAGAGGAGAAACACTGGAGAACACAGAGCACACACTCCAACACACTGACAATCAGAGGAGAAACACTGGAGAACACAGAGCACACACTCCAACACACTGGAACCACTGGCTCCTCAGACAGCATCATAGTGTCGGCCCACATGTGGACTCCACGTGTACCGGACCCGGGCCGACACTATGATGCTGTCTGGGTCTAATTTACTTTAGATTTCAGATCCATGCATGCCTTACTTTTGATTTCTTTTGTACGTAATATGATCAGTCTGTCTGCCTGTTCATGTTATTATCCTGATTGTGTATTTGTAACTGTCAATATTATGTAAAGTGTCCTTGGGTTCTTGAGGGTGTAAATAAACTATGTAAATAACACGTATTATTATTTATTTATTTAAAGTCCCACTGAAGTGTCTTGGATCGCGCAGCTTTGTTTGATGCGTTGACGTAATTTCCACTGAAACAGGAAGCGAAGGCGGGACATATTGAACGGCTCCTCCCCCTTTTCAAACAGCCAATAGCGTTTAGTTTACCTCTCAGACTGACAGCACCATGAAAGCGAATCCGAGCGCTGATGATACGTTGGATTCAATGTGAATATATTCTAGCCATTTCATTCATAACCAACGTACAGTTGGAAAACAGAGTAAAACTCGAGCGTTTGAGCAACCGAACACACACATCTAAATCCATATGGCTCTGTGACGCGTCAACGCTCGCTTTGGTCAGGTGGTGTAGCATAGGGGGCGGAGCTTTACATTCTAGAGAGCATTTGATTGGACAGAAGATGTGATGAGAAGCTGAAGTCTGCGGTGATCCATTCCAGCGGAAGTGAGAGACTGTAAGTTTTGAATGCTTATATCTCCTAAATGTGAATTTTTGTCATTGTCATTTATGCTAATAACTTTTTAACCACAAGGGCTAGAAACTAAATTTCCATCGTGAAAATGTTTCCACCATTTTGAATCTTCAGATAAACCTCTTTTTTTTTTTTTATAAAGCTGGCTCAGATCATCTTCAGACCATGCTGGCACAAAGTTGTTAAATGATTTTTAATAACCCAACCGTTGTTGAATAACAAGCCAACAAATTTGACAATAAGCTCGCCAAATTGGATTCAAGGTTATATCTCTGCAACGCTTTAGCGCATTGAGACGAATATTGGTACATGTCATCATAAGCATGACCTGAGGCTACATGCATCGTTTCGGCACAGCGCCACCTACTGGTCAGGAGAAATGAAAAAATGTATGTTTTCTAACTCTACTACTTTTAAAGTACTATTACTTTTTCAAAGTCCCAGATTTTCTCCAAAAATTGTCCGAGATGATCTTCAGACCAAGCTGGCAACAATTTATTAAAATCTTTTTGATTGACTAAATCGTTCTCGAATAACTCCAAATCTGAGGCTGTAACTCTGCAAAGCTTTGTCATTTTGACACCAATCTTTGTCCATCAATGTCTGCTCACACTGACCATACAACATCAACTGGGAGATAGTACATGAGCAATATATTTGTTATAGTGCTTAATAAATGCTTTAGAAGTGTTTTTATCTGTTAGTTTGTGGTAACTAATGTAGTTAACTGATGTTAGCAAATGGAAACCTTTAAAAGTAGATGCTAAAGATACAGAAAGAATGGAGGATGAGCAAAAACATGATAAAGGTGTTATCTGCTCGTTTCTTGTGTGCGTGTGTGTGTGTGTGTGTGTGTGTGTGTGTGTGTGTGTGTGTGTGTGGACTCTAATCAGTCCAGTGCTTTGTGTGGTCTGCTCTCTCTCTGATAATCTGAAACCGCTCTCTTTCAGGTCTTTGCTCTCTGTCCTGTACAGTTGCATAAACTTAAAGCCACTGTTTCTAAAGAACTTTTAACTGACTTTAAAAAGAAAAAAAATGCACACTATCACACTGTATAGAACATTGTGAACACAATTACTCTAAATAACATGCTTTGATCACAAGACTTGGAACACTTCATAATAACTTCCATATTATAATAACTTGCATAAAAACATTAAGAAAAAAATATCAAATTGTTACAAATGCCACAAATGCCAAAAGCATGTTCAGTTACGAGACATGATAAACGATGGTGTTTGTTGTCACTGATGGTGACGTTATGAAATTTGTGAAACGCAACATTTTCTGTGAATAACTAAAGGCTTTGAATATTGTGCATAAGTCATACACGCTACTTTTCATTGCTTTTTTAGTGGTTATTTTCCATTTGTAAAGACTGACACTCCATGCTCACTGCATGTTTTTATTGTGCAGAAAATATATCTCCAAAAGATATTATAAAACATTCTGTATATAACTTCAAAGGAGATGTGACAATCCCAGTCACCATTCACTATTCATAAGATGCACTGAAAGTGAATGGTGACTGAAGCCGACTCTGCGTTCTGTGATCCACGGAACATTTTTATTGTACATCATAAAATACTCATAAAACTTACTTATTGAAATTATTACAAGGTGTAACCATACTATTACTATCTCTTAACATTTTTAAATAAAGGTTCTTTATAAGCCCTATATGTTTCCTTAAAGAACCATCCAAGGAGAATTTCCACAAAAGGTTAAATTATTAAAATGTCCATAACCCTCCGGTGCTCTTTGGTCATTTGTGACCGAATTATTATTATTTTTTTTTTTTTTTTTTTTTACTTCAAACACACACAAAAATAAATTCATGGACATTGCGTAAAAAAGGTTAAATGGACGCTGAAAAAACTGTCACTTGTATTGTTCTCTGTCAAATATCAGCACATTGGAAACTAATGGAGACGAATTTCCTCTAGTGGAAGGAAATTTGCACGACAACAGTGTTTGGTGCTCGAGAACACGCTGTGAACAGATACTGTCAGGGTTCAGATAAATAAAATAAAATAAAATAAGTTATATAAATGAATAACTGGAACTTGTAAACAAAGAAATAAAACAAGACTGCAGCCTTGAAGACAAGCTAAAGAGAAAATAAATAAAAGATTAGTTCACAAAAGCAAAAACAAGAGGTGAACCAAAGCTTGGAAGAACTAGAGCAAAATAAAGACTAGGATTTGACTAGAATAAAAATCAGGAACAAAGAAAATAAATACAAAGATATAACTGACTGACAAGCTGAGCAATAACACACACACACACACACACACCCCCCCCCCACATGAGGATCAGGTGAAAACAATCAAGCAAATGAGGACTAGACAAGGACTAAACAAGGGGACATAACGGGAAACAAGGAGGCGGAACAAGAGCAGGACAAACACAAACACAAACCCTGTGCTGACACACAACACAAACATTTACATTTACATTTATTCATTTAGCAGACGCTTTTATCCAAAGCGACTTACAAATGAGAACAATAGAAGCAGTTAAACTAACAGACGACAATATGCAAGTGCTATGACCCTTCTCAGTTTAATCTAACGCAGTAAATGTAAAAAATAAAAAATAAAAAATGTTTTATTATAGAACAGAATACAATAGAATAGAAGAGAAATTGTTAGTATTGCTGGATGAAGTGCTGTCGAAAAAGAAGCGTCTTCAGCCGTTTCTTGAAAGTGGTCACGGACTCAGCCGCTCTGGTTGAGTTAGGCAGATCGTGGCTATGGACTCAGCCGCTCTGGTTGAGTTAGGCAGATCGTGGCTATGGACTCAGCCGCTCTGGTTGAGTTAGGCAGATCGTGGCCATGGACTCAGCCGCTCTGGTTGAGTTAGGCAGATCGTGGCTATGGACTCAGCCGCTCTGGTTGAGTTAGATCATTCCTCCAGCAGGGAACAGTCATGGTGAAGGTCCGAGAAAGAGATTTTGTGCCTCTTTGAGATGATGCACCACAAGATGTTGTTCGCTTGCAGAGCACAAGTTTCTGGATGGTACATAAGTCCGAAGTAATGAGTTTAAGTAAAAGGGAGCAGAACCAGTGGTTGTTCTGTAGACAAACGTCAGTGACTTGATTTCATGCGAGCGGCAACTGGCAACCAGTGCAATTTAGTGAGGAGAGGAGTGACGTGTGCTCTCTTCAGCTCGTTAAAGACCACTCTAGCTGCTGCGTTCTGGATCAGTTGCAGAGGTTTGACCGTGCAAGCTGGAAGACCAGCCAGGAGAGCATTACAATAGTCCAGTCTGGATAAAACTAGCGCTTGGACAAGGAGTTGTGTAGCTCTGATAGGAAGGGCCTGATCCTCCTAATGTTGTACAAGGCAAATCTACATGACCGGGCAGATCTAGCAATATGGTCTGTGAAGTTCAATTGATCATCAATTACTACACCAAGATTCCTGGCTGACCTTGATGGAGTTATGGATGACGAGTCTAGCTGAATGGTGAAGTTGTGGTGAAGTGTTGGGTTGGCCGGGACCACGAGTAGCTCTGTCTTCGCAAGGTTTAGTTGAAGGTGATGGTCCTTCATCCAGCAGTAAATGTCTGTCAGGCAGGCTGAGATGCGAGCAGCAACCGTCGGATCATCTGGCTGGAATGAGAGGTTTCTGAATCACAGATCCTAGTGATGTCATGTAGATGGAGAAGAGAAGTGGTCCAAGCACTGAGCCCTGAGGCACTCCAGTAGCTAGATGTTGGGTCTTAGACACCACACCCCTCCACGATACCCTAAAGGACGTACCTGAGAGGTAAGACTTGAACCATTGGAGTGCGGTTCCCGAGATGCCCTTCACAAACACAGAGACATGAAACAAAGACAACACAGACGAGACTGAACCCGGACAGAAGCAGTATAAACCTCAAATTTGGAACACAACTTGTTTCGATTTGTTGCTTTGATTGTCTCACAGTTTTAGAGTAAAACGTGTTTTGGAATATATATATATACATTTCAAATGAAAATTTGAAAATAGTATTTTTGTGCATTTGACATCACAATGAACATAAAATTCTATAACTTTTTAAGTTAACTTTTTAAAACCTTTTCACTTCAGCAATAATCTGCCGAGTCTCTTCTTAACAAAGAGATCAAACTTCAGTCTGTGGTCCGAAGCATTCGAGATTTATGTAATATTCAAATATATCAAATTTTCAGTTCAATGCTCAAAAAGTGAATAAAATGGATTATAGCTACGGCATAAATATAATTTAGTACAGTAAAATCCCCTAAAAATACAAAACATTAAATATGAGACATTATCAAACTAAAATATAGTAAATTAATTTAATTGAAATCAGTCATTTTTGAAAACACCCTTTTTGGACCCTTTACTTTCAGGAGTAGCGGAATCAGAACCATCACAAGTCCAGTTTATACTGGCTTTGTTTGATTTAGCGGTGAATGAGTGATTAATAGAGCACTAATGAAGCATTACCACTCCCCATCCCGGACACAGCGTCTGTGATCACCACCACTTTGTTCCGCACCGTGGACTTGGACATGAAGCGCAGGACCTCGTTGTAAACGTAGTAAACTCCTGCGAACAGGACGATCAGCAGCGGCAGGACCATCACAGACGGGACACCCATCTTCTGCAGGACGACAACACAGTCCTCAACGCATGCATGGCTTTAGCAACTTTATAACATGGATAGGCCAATATGTGGAATATAAAACGTTTCCATGTTTGATTTGCTGAATTTTTTATTTTTGAATGTTTTTATGTTGAATTTTCTAAATTACAGAAAAAAGGTTTTCATGTTTGATTTGCAGAATTGACAACTGTAAGTTATAGAATCTAACCTTATGTAGCCCCGCCCCTTTTCAGCTCTGGGCCTGGCTCGTTGTCTTTTGACTTCCGGTCTGTATTTTCACAGCGATCTTGCGTATTTATGAATGAACGGCTCGTTTTAAAATATTCCCGTTCGACTGACATTTGTTAAGACATCTGCTTTAAACATCACAGTCCTCATGATAACTTTCGTTAACTTTACATTAAGTAAATCCACTTCAAAAGCTAGTTACTCCTGGACAGCAGCGCCATAGAGATATACAGAGCGACCGCAAAAGCGGAAGTTCAAAGACAATATTCTAAAGATGGCGGTAAGGCGCATAAGGTCTATTATTTAGTTATTTGTACTCCAGGTCATCTTAATGTATATTTCTCTGAATTTGATGCTTTGGTATATCATGATAATGATTATGATTATTATTTATGATGACACACTAAGACAAAAGGTCATAAAAGTCATGACTTTTATCATAATCATGACATAAAAATGATAACTTAGACAATTATGGCGTATAAAAGTCTAAATTATGACATAAAAACACCATGTTAACTAAGGTAGTTAATAATGTTAACTAATGAACCTGTTACCACTAAACTTAATGGCTTTTCGTTTCTGTCTCATTTGCATTAGCCTAATATATAAACAACACAATTCTGAAGTGCCTCTAAACATGAAATGCTTTTGTTTTGAGAAATGATTGTTAACAATCACAAAAAAACTGAACAGTAGTTCTGTGTGTATATACAGTAACATGTGTCAGTACTTCCAGTACAGTGTCTGAGGACATGCTCTATAAATATCACACTGACACACAGAAGAAGCTCATATTTGGACATGCATGAAGAGAATAGATGTTCCTCATCGCTGCATGCCGTGATTTAACCAACAAGTTGCATTTTAACAGAACATTTCCCAGTGGAACACAAGCAGAGTCACAGACTGAAATGCTGAGATATATATATATACAGTGTCAAACGCAGGAAGCCTCGCAGGCGAGCGTAATCTGTGTTATTTTCAGTGTACTTACAGTGTGCGTAAAGAGTTAAGCCAGTGTTCAGTGTAAATGTGTGTTGTTTTCCGTTTAAACAGACTCAAGCCTGTCGTCCTCCGTTCATTCAGCCGGGAACCTCGTCCTCAGGATCACGGCTCTTTTAATAGCTTGTGTGTGTGTGTGTGTGTGTGTGTGTGTGTGTGTGTGTGTGTGTGTGTGTGTGTGTGTGTGTGTGTGTGTGAACACTGAAGGCATGTGGAGAGGCATGCAGTCCATCACACACACCACTGACTTCATGTAGAAACACATTATTTCAAGCTGTCCTTCAGTAGAAACATTTACTTACTAGGGTTATGGTTAGGAGTTTGGTTTAGGGTTAGTTGTGTTACATTTTTTTTAATTGATAATGCATATGTAAAATATTGTTAAATGCATATATATATATGTATATTCCATATATATCTTGAATGGAACTCAAGAAAGATCAAACCATTTAAAAAAAAATTAATGTTCAGTTTAATCAGTTTTTTTGTTGGTTGCGAAAATGCATGCATCAAATACTTTATCATAAGAAATATTTCATCAAATATTATATTGTATTGAAATGACTGATGTGAATGTGTTATCTGCAAAGATGAAGCTTTGCGAAAATGTTTTGTCTCTGTGCCTTTATAGAAAATAAAAGGTTTCCATTTTTTTATTTGCATAATTGTATATTAGTTTTTATTTTTTATACTCCAGATCCCATCTTAATGTATTCCTCTGAATTTAACACTTTGGTAAATCATAATTATGACACACTAAGACATAATTATGAGAAAAAAAATGAAATGATGACTTAAATAGTCCTAATTATAGCATAAAAGTAAAAATTGTATAATGCAAAGTCAATATTATGAGACAAAATTCGATATTAGCTACAGGTATGACTTAAAAAGTCAATCATGACATATAAAGGTCGAAATTATGACAAAAAAAATATGGAGACAAAAAGTTATAATTAATGCATAAAAAATCTAAATTATATAATGCTGGCATAATTATGAGAAATTATGACTTAAAGTCAATTATGACACAAAAGTCAAAATTATGTCACAAAAAGTAGAAAGTATGACTTAAAAAGTCTTAATTATGACAAAAAGTCGAAATTATGACTTGCTAAGTAATATAACTTGTGAAGTATTATTATGACAAGTCATATTACGAGATAAAAAGTGAAATTATGACAAAATGATGAAATACTAAGTTTATTATGAGAAAAAAAGTCGACTTAAAAAGTCATAATTATCACTTTTGTAAGTTGAAACTATGACTTAAATAGACCTAATTATACCATAAAAAGTAAAAAATATACAATGCAAAGTTAAAATTATGAGACAACATTTCGAAATGATGTCTTATAAAGTCAATTTTGACTTATAAAAGTCGAAATTATGACAAAGTAGAAATTATGACTTAAAGAGTCATTATTGTCAAAATTGACTTGCTAAGTTATATTCATGAGATGAAAAGTTTTTTAACATTTTTTAAATGAACATATTTAGGATTTATGTATGTCATAATTTCAATGTTTTCCTCATAATTTAAATGTTGATGTAATGATCATGACATCTGTACGCTTTTGAGGGAAAAGTCCTCCATGCTCACTCAGTAGTGGCCACAGGGTGGACATCTCGACATCAGTCCTGCTCTCGCGCTCCGAACTCTCGCGAGATCAGAAGAAATTCCAGCAGCGGCTCGCGCGACCTCCCTCCATTGGGAAAGCTCGAGCGCGGCTGAGGGGAGAGAAAACAGACCCTGTTCGCCCTGGAAAACCCTTTAAACCAGGCGTTTATCGCTGATCATGGAGCCGTAACGTCTGACAGAAGACATGTACGGAACCGGAGGAGGATAACATGTCAGGTTCACCGAACAGAGGGATTTTTAAAGCTCCGCTAAACGAGCAGCGGGAGAGGCTTCATTAGCGAGCTAACGTTAACTGACGCTAACTAACGTTAAACTTCGAGCCGGAGAGAGAATTTGCCTTTGGGATTAAAAACCAGGATATACCTCCAGTTTTTCCGTTATTTTTCCATCACCTCCTAAAAGATCCAGTTTAATTTTCCCTGAGGAACACGTGAAATAATCGCTTTGTTTACCGCTTGCACAATTCCAGCATTGATTCGCGCAGAAATGAGATTAGAGAGTCGCTTTGTGAGGCAGGCCATGAACTCAACCACATCATTAACCAGAGATCTGCTTATATAACGTTAAACTACACACATTCTGCTGCTTCTGTTAGACTAGTCCGCGAAGAGAGGAGATATCCAGGTGTAAAGAAGCTGCTGATCATGTTTTGCATGTCAAGAATCGGATGAAAGAGCATCGGGATTATAACCGTCTTCTGCCTCCTCCTTCTCGCTGTTGGGATCTTGAGACGCGCACACATAGAGGAATACGATGTCGAGCGCGAAGGAAAACACGTGTAGGAAATTTCAAGCGAACATTTTCAACAAAAGCAAATGTCAGAACTGCTTCAAGCCTCGAGAACTGCATCTGCTGACGGACCAGGATCTCAATCAGGTGTGAACGCGCTTCAGGCACTCGCTTCACTTCGAATTACTTCTGGGAACAGGCGAATTATGGAAGCCCATAGTAGAAAATAGTTCATAATCATGACAAAAAGGTGAAATTATGATTTATAGGAGATAAATTCGAAATCGATTTTTTTTCCCATTTCAATTTTATTCTCATAATCTATGGCAGTAAAAATATGACTTAGTATGACAATTTAGATTTGTCATCATATAACTATGTCATAATTAGATGAAAATTCGAAATGATTACATGGGAAATCGAAATTCACATATGACTTATCTTAATTTCACCTTTATTCTCATAACTATGGCTTAATCCTAATTGTGATTTAGTAAATCATAATTTCGACTATTATCTCAATTATTATGACTCATATGTCATAATTTAATCTCAGAATTATGATTTGTCAATTTCGACTATAATCTCATAATTTTGACTATTTATATCCTTTTGATTTGTTTCTTATGTGGCAGAAATCGGGTTCCATACAAAAAGTGAAAATGTATATTTGGGAAAATGCAGTTTGTTCAGCAGTGATCATGTTTGCAGTGAAGCTGATTATTGATTGTCATTATCAGCTGACAGCACTTTATTGATCAGTTTGCAGTCACCACTAATCAGCCTTCTGCAAAATCAACAACCCGTTTTGTTTAGAAAGGGTTTGTCCTGTTAACGTGAACTAGTGTGTCGTGACAGGGATTGCGACAAGGCTTTTTACTGTAAGGGATCTATTTATCTAATATATTTATTTAGTCTACTTGAGTTTTCTGTTGTGGCTTGGAACGTTTGGAACATTGGATTGGCCAATCAGGAGCCAGCAGAGCTCCACTCCTGAGTTCTGATTGGTCAGAACCACGAAAATCGCTTATTTTCTACTGTTATGTCAGGAACTAGGCTATATCTTCTAGTGAATTAAGTTTTTAATTAAAGTATGTTTAATATTTGTGTATGTAGTATCCGTTCAAAGCAACAATATATAACGAATACAACCATCCTGCATTTCGTGGATCACAGTTGAAATGTTTTGTTTCCATTTTGCAAATTAAGTTGTTTCAACATGTTCCTTTTCATACAGATCGTCAACATTTCAGCTTTTTAAGACCATTTAGAATTGGGTCATTGCGTGTCAACTCAACCAGACACAACTTTTTAGATTTGGATCATTTTTTGTCTGGTGAAAGAAATCCATAAATGAAGCAGAAAGCCAAAATATTAAATGTCACAGATGTATATTGACTGAGTAATCCAGGGTCAAAATGACCATTTCCACCTGAGATTTGGAGCCAAATCACAGGGATCTAAAACATTCAGAATGTTGACAGCATTATTATATTATTTCTACACAGAGATTGTTGTGTTTTATGCAATTCTTCTGATAGAGGGAAACAAGATACATATTTATTCTTCAGACATTCCTCTTCAAGTGCAGTAAGTATCAGTTGGTGCAAAGCGAGCCAGATTTGGTTTGCGAAGTTTCTGAAGTTTGGTTGATTTGACAGAATAATCCAATTAAATGATGTTTCAATGTTGAAACTGTTCAGACGAGAACTAACGACTGCTGTAATCTCCCTCTGCTCACACACACCACATTTGTTGTATATATAACTATATTCACACTAACACTTCTTAAACGATCTACCACTCAAACACACACACTTTGGTCATTGACTGTCCATTAACTGTGTGTGTGTGTGTGTTCAGTAAAGCCTCCAGTTGAGTGGATCATGTAAGAAGACATTATTTTCTGCTAGAGGAAACTTTTAATCAAGCCAAGGGTTGTTATAATAATTAGCGTTTGTCAGGATTACAGGCACTTTATGACTTTGCTGTTGGAGATTGTGCAATAATTGGCCATCTCGATTCTCCACACATGTTTAGATGTGTGTGTGTGTGTGTGTGTGTGTGTGTGTGTGTGTGAGAGAGATGAACTGACGTTGGAGTTCATTTGACCATATTTCCATATTTAGCTCTTGAAAGAGAATGATGAGAGGAAAAGTTTCAGACCAAAAGGGTCTGTTGTGTGTGTGTGTGTGTGTGTGTTTTAATTGATCCCATACTCGCCAAGTGACGTCAGCATCCTCCAGTGTGTGTGTGTGTGTGTGTTGTGGTTTGAGTGAGATTACCAGCGGTTAACCCTTTCATAAGTCATTGTTATGGATTACATCACTCACTAATCTCACTAAGATGACCGTACAACCTTAAACGCTTTATAGCTCTGATATTGTGTAACGTGTGAGTTTATCATTTCTTTATTTTAGTTTTGACACCGTATTATCAGATTAGACACTGAGCGTGAGTTAGACCAAGTACATTCTCCATTTTCTTTATATAAATGGATTTTCACCCAAAAGCCTGCAAACTTTAGTCCACTCAATCAGAGCTTCAACGTTCATGAAGAGATGGTGAAATAAATCCATGCGAATCGAGCGTTTAATCTTTATATGGATGAACAGATTTAATTCAGGCTTTTATTCACATAAAACAGTCAAACCAGAAATTATTCAGACACCAGATATCATTTTTGATATGTTTTCACTAGTGTGATCAGGACACTATAGCTCATTAGTGTAAGTGAGGAGAGCAGAATAAAGTGACATATTATACCCAACAATTCTTCATACAGTGGAAAATATATACAAATTTGGGACCAAAAATGATTCAGACACTTTGAGCTGATCATGTTTTCTTCAGTGTTTTTTCTTTAATTGCTAATGCTCTTTTTACACACAGACTGAACAAAATGAAGCATTGCTTGGTGATTGGTTGAGCTAAACTGGTATTATCTAATTGTGTAGTTAAATTTAACAGCTGACAGATATTCAACATAATTCATGTGTGAGACAGTCTAACAGAAGGACGGACAAAACCAGTCAAATATCAACTGAGTTCTGCTCATATTTTAGTACCATTTTCTAAACTATAGTGAATAAACTGTGATAATGTGAGAGATGTTGAAGGTGTCTGAATACATGTTGGTTTGACTGTATTTGGTCAACAGAACCAGTGAGGTTGGAGGTGATCTAATAGTGAAATCAGAAACATTTTTCAGGCGTGCCGTAATCAGAGCTAATATTCTGTCACCCGGCAGAGCAGAATATTCCAATCTCAATTAGTTTGCATCCATTTTGCCAAGAATGATTTTGGCCTTTCAAGCTGTTTGCCTTATTCTGTCGATTGGTGAATAACTGTCAAACATATTTACCTTCATAGTTTTCCAAATTGTAAGATACTAGTGCATCTTAATCAGCCGAAACGTTGATCATTGTGAGTCTATAATCAGGGTTCCCACGGGTCCTTGAAATCCTCGAAAGTTTGTGAAAATGAAGAAAAAAAAATCAAGTCCTTGGAAAGCTGTTGAAAGTAATCACACACACACACACAGATACATGTCCTTGAATTTATTTTGTGCAAATTTTATTTTTATCAAATTAAATAAAATAATAATAAAAAAATTATGGAAAAAATTCCGTATTATTCCCTCCGATCCGCTAATGTGTTATTCCGCCAACACTTCGTGGCCTATGCGTGCACTAGCTTGCGCATTTACGTTAGTTACGCTCGTTTACGTGTTACGTTAAGTGTTTCCCGCGTGAGGTACTTTGTGTCGTACGTTGCCATGACGTTCACCCGTGCAAAACTGTAACAATGTATCTTACAAGGTGACACGATGTAACCTTGCTTTCGCTTGATATGTGTCCCACATTAAGTCCTAGAGTTTGAGGGTATTGGACCCGGAAAGTCCTTGAAAGCTTCTTGAATTTGAAGTTAACCGAGGAGTGGGAACCCTGAGTATAATGTATACACAAAAAATCAGAAGTTAGTTAGCTAATCTGTTCCTCCCTATCTCTCGCAGAGGAAGTGTTACAGTATACGTTGATGTTTGAGCCAGATGGGTCCTCTGAGGGAATGTTGGCACCGGAGTTGACGCACCCGGGGGGGAAATGCTCTCAAAATACTGTAATTTTCACTGACTTGTTTCTTAAAGTATGTTCAGTCTTGAC
The DNA here is from genome assembly GCA_021554675.1 of Leuciscus idus. Classification (NCBI taxonomy): domain Eukaryota; kingdom Metazoa; phylum Chordata; class Actinopteri; order Cypriniformes; family Leuciscidae; genus Leuciscus; species Leuciscus idus. Next base: position 36,776,734 of record CM038637.1, on the reverse strand, counting down.
TTCTCTCAGGCGAGACTCCGTCTATACGCAGACCGGGTCTGTTTTCCCGTTAAACATCTCCCATAGCAGACTGTGGTCGTGACTGTCATTTTTCTAATAACTTAATCACAAATAGTTGCATTATATTATAGCATAATAATATATCCACTGCCGTTCAAAGGTTCGGGATTGGTACGATTTTTTATGTTTTTAAAAGAAGTCTCTTCTGCTCACCAAAGCTGCATTTATTTGATTAAAAATACAACAAAACAAACCAGTGATATTATGAAATAATATTATTATTATTATATCTATGTGAATATATAGTTGAATTTTCAGCATCATTACTCCAGTCTTCAGTGTCACATGATCCTTCAGAAATCATTCTAATATGATGATTTGATGCTCAAGAAACATTTATGATTATTATCAGTGTTGAAAACCATAATGTACAATATCTTTTTTCAGGATTCTTTGATGAATAGAAAGTTCAAAAGAACAGCGTTTATCTGAAATATAAAGCTTTTGTAACATTAAACACTACCGTTCAAAAGTTTGGGGTCAGAAAGAATACATTTTTGGGGGGGAAAGTAATAAAATAAATCAATACTTGTATTCAGCGAGGATGCATTCAGTTGATCAAAAGTTACTGTAAAGACAAAAGATTCTATTTCCAATAAATGGAAAAAATAAATAGGCTAAACAAACTTTCTGTTCATTAAAGAAGCATTAAATATCTTCAGCGTGAAGGTGGATCTTATCAATATTTCTTTGTCCTGTCATGCAACACTTCCTCAATATTTAATATCCACACACTACACTGATATTTTTAAAAAGGACTTGAAACGTACTTATTTTATCAAGCTTTTGGGCGTTTGATTAGTTCTGAGAACTGTGTGTGATTAGTTGTATGATTTTCTCTCTCACACACACTCACTCTCTCTCTCTCTCTCTCTCTCTCTCTCTCTCTCTCTCTCTCTCTCACTCTCTCTCTCTCTCTCTCTCTCTCTCTCTCTCTCACACTCACTCACTCACTGACTCACTCACTCTCTCTCTCTCTCTCTCTCTCACTCACTCTCTCACTCTCTCACTCTCTCACTCTCTCACTCTCACTCACTCACTCACTCACTCTCTCTCTCTCTCTCTCTCTCTCTCTCACACACTCTCTCTCACTCACTCTCTCTCTCACTCACTCACTCACTCACTCTCTCTCTCTCTCTCACTCACTCTCACTCACTCACTCACTCACTCTCTCTCTCTCACTCTCTCTCTCACTCTCTCTCTCTCACTCACTCTCACTCTCTCTCTCTCACTCACTCACACTCTCTCTCTCTCTGCGAGTGTGTGTGTGAGGCTGTGTGCACAGATAACGCACAAGTCCTGATTTTCGCCTCTTCTTCTGCGTTTAAAATAGTTTGAATGTGTAAATTGGCAAGACAAAACACGTCCAAATTATAAACTTTCAGTCTGTGATGGTTAAATTTATCAGTTAATCCGCGAATCCCATGCGTGCCGACCCATACAGATCAACTGAGACCCGTTGCACTGCTAATATAAACCCAGCTGCCTATAACACTTCCTCAAGTTTTAATTTTCATACAATTTCCATACGCAGCAGCTAAATGAGAAAGCTCGAAGAGTATTTGGCTTTTTTTTAAAGCTCTACAGGGCAAAAGTAGACAGTTTTTGGTGGGAATATCCTATAAAAAAGAAAAACGTGTTCAGATGCTCGATGCAGAAATGGAAATGTGCTAATATAAACCCAGCTGCCTACATTTGGTCTTGCTTTTACACTGGTTTTCTTACTTCAGTGTCCAGCCCACATGTTATAAATGGAAAGTTGCATCATTGCAGCGTCCCAGTGTGATTCCCATGCAGAGGCGCTTGTGAAAGGAAGTGTGTGTTGGGAAAGTGGATCAGAGTTTCCCAGAGGTCGATCCCACTTCTGAAGCTGTGGTTCGGCCCGGTGGGTGTTGGGTGAGTTTAGACGGTGGGGGTGAAAGTTCAGGGCGAGTGTGTCCAGCGCTGAGGGGGAGGCGGAGGGTAAAGTGGGCCGCTGGGACGAACCTGGGAGGAAATTGGGAGTTAAACGTGATCCGTGAAGCGGGAGAGCGGAAGTGGCCCTTCAATGTGTGGAGGAAAACACTCGGGTGTGTCTCGCCTCCCTCTCATACGCTGGAGTCACACACTTCTGATACCGAGTCACAGCTGTGTTTTGTTTTGCTTCCAATCCCCCACCTCGTCCAGAGAGGAAAGAGGCTATATTTGGCCCCTGGGTGTCCTCTCGTGTTTGTTTTTTTAGGGGGGTTTTAACAGAAAGAAAAAGGGTAAATAAAAGTGTGGCTTGACAAAACAATGAAAGTGCGTAGTCTGCATGATTAAAGACAATTAAACAAATTTAAGCTTTCCTGTAGCTCAAACAGTAGAGCGCTTGCAACGCCAAGGTCACGGGTTCGATTCCCAGGGAACGATAGAACTGATAAGAATGTAAATGTGTAGCTTGAAATGCAATGCAAGTCGCTTTGGATAAAAGCGTCTGCCTAATGCGTAAATGTAAATGTTAACAGAAAATGAATGCTGGAAATAAGATTCAGCCTCTGTTGTTTTAAAGACGTATTTATGGGTCGTGATCAACTCATATGGACTTGTTTGCCAGTATCTTAAAGGAGTAGCCTAGTTCACTTCAGAATTAAAGAATTTACTATTTCCTGATAGTTTACTCTCCCCCAAGTCATCCAAGATGTTCAAGTCTTTCTTTCTTCAGTCGAAAAGAAATGAAAGTTTTTGAGGAAAACACTCCAGGATGTTTCCCCATATAGTGTCTTCAATGGGGTCCAACGGGTCGAAGGTCCAGATGTGAGTTTCAGTGCAGCTTCAAAGTCTCGACATGATCCAGCCGAGGAATAAGAGTCTTATCTAGACAAACCAGCGGACATTTTATAAACAATATAAACATTTATATACTTTTAACCACAAATGCTGGTCTTGCACTAGCTGTGATGAGACACACATTTTGTAATCAGGTTGAAAGGTCAAGCGTGACGTAGGCGGAAGAACAGACCCAGTGTTTACAAAGCAAACGTGCAAAGACTACCGTTGGACCCAATTCCAGTCTCATCTCTGAAACATTTCTACGTAGGTTTGTAACTAATTTGCATGAATGGTCTTGATTGGCTGAGCAGCGTCTCTTAGCTCCGCCCTCAAACACTGTAGTGTATCTGAGACTGGACGAGTTTGGTTCGTGTCGAGAAGATGCTGTTTCTGCTGACAAAGCAAATCCACTTTGATGAGATTGATACGGTGAAACCCACGCCATCGTTATTGTTCGTATCACTGTGATCAAGAGCTGAGATTCAGATATGATAATGAGCGTTTGCTCTCTGACCAATCAGAGCAGAGCAGCTCTCAGGGAGGCGGAGCTTAGAGAGCCTGAATCTTTGATCGAAGCGTTTCAGACACTGAGAGGAAAGAGCTGATGGTGAAGTGGAGATTATGAGGAAATTAAAGTGTTTTTTGACCTTGGATGCATGTGAACCTGTTACAGGAGACTCTAAAACAGGAACCATAATGGGGCATTTTAACATTACATGGCAACCTTTCAAATTCAACGTCCTTGTTTGGATGCGAGGGTAAAGAATATTCAATTGAGACATCTCGGGTCATGGCATATTCAGTGAGGAGACATGATCATTAATCATGTGAATCATTGAATAAGATGAGCTCGCATTTTTGATGCCAGATGAGACGCATTTATTACCTTTGAGGTGAAACATCTGCTCCATAGGGAAGCTTTATGAACTTGCCTAGTCCTGCTCAGCTGTGTCCAAGCTCGCACATGTGGCTCCCCTTCTGAAGGGCTTTTATTAGACGCTCGAATTGATTTGAAATCTCAGTTTTTACTGAAAACCCATTTTTACTAGGGCTTTTAATCGCGCGTTTATATTAATAAGCCATAAATCATAATAATGTGCCTTTAATTGCCTGTATAAAATACGTAAAGCCTAATCAGCGCTCCGATTCGAACATAAGCTCGCCACAGCGCACCGGCAAACGTAATGATTATAAATATGTCGTGAAAAATACAGAATGAGACTCTAAACATTTTAATAATTTATTGATGATGTTTTCTGTGTGTTCGGCTGCAGAGATTAAGTCCCGATGCTGACTCGTCATCTATATGCTCGTTTCATACGGATTACATAATCGGAGAATATTCATTTTCCATTGGAATCTGTTCATTCAAATGTAAAACTGTCAAGCTTTCTATAGATATATTTCTCATGTCTGTGAAGCAAGTATACGCTGAGTTTCAGTTCATTTATGATGCGCTCAAGTTCAAGATCGACAGAAAGCGTCATTATTTAACAAAAGCACAGCGTTTTGTTGTTATTGTGAGTTGCCAGAGATAAGAGTAGAGCATTTACAGTTTGCATTACTCAAATGTGAGTGACCACCAAATGTTTCCTCCACAAATGACTCCAATATGCACCTTTATTGATCGAAGATTTATTAATATGTGTTGATGTTGTTGCAGGCAAAGCCGATCTATGGCGGATGGCTGTGTTTGGCTCCCGAGGGAACGGACTTTGACAATCCCATGCAGAGATCCCGGGTAAGAGACATGACGCTACTTGTGGGGAAAGATGTCGTCTGTTTGCGTTAGTATCTTGACATGCACTGTACACAAATAATAATAATACATTTTATTAGAGATGCACCGATTACAATTTTCTGGGCCGATTCCGATTTTTCATTAAGTTTGACCTGCCGATACCGATTTTAGCCGATTCCGATTTCATTTTTTCTAACCACTTTACAGCACACACAAATATTTATTTTATATCTTTTCTGTAATAGAATATTTTACAATTTGCATAGTATATTTTTTTGAACAGATAAACGCTATAAAATAGAACTATATAAATGACTCCAGGTGTGGGTAATTCACACACATCTAAAGTGCAGTGTTATGGAAGAACCATTTCCTTTTCACATTCAATATCCAATAATTTTTTTATACATGCATTTAGCAAACTAAAAGTCTGTATGAAAACAGGGAATGGCAATAAAATAACATAAATAAAAAATTTAATAAATATAGCCTTGCAGTATAAAGATATTTCTCAAAGCACACACACACACACACACAGGCCTATTGCAATCACTTGTACAAACTGAATAATAAAACAAGTTTAAATGGGTACATTTTATATAAATATTAGTCTTCGTTTCCTTTTCTGACATTGTCTACTCCAGTTCTTGTTAAAACACGCAAATTGTGTGCATTTTGGGCACTTTTTTGTGAAACCCTATTTAGGCTATTTTGTCCATCAAAAGTGTGCTTTCCCTTTAATTGAGCGTGAGCAGTGCAGCAGATAGACTCGGCTCCGAAACACGCGCTTCACTGCTCGCGACGCTCCTGCTTGACGCTCACGCACTGCTCCCGCTCTCGTTGTGAATGCTCACGCGCTGCTCCCGCTCCCGTTGTGAATGCTCACGCTCTGCTCCCGCTCCCGTTGTGAATGCTCACGCGCTGCTCCCGCTCCCGTTGTGAATGCTCACGCGCTGCTCCCGCTCCCGTTGTGAATGCTCACGCGCTGCTCCCGCTCCCGTTGTGAATGCTCACGCGCTGCTCCCGCTCCCGTTGTGAATGCTCACGCGCTGCTCCCGCTCCCGTTGTGAATGCTCACGCGCTGCTCCCGCTCCCGTTGTGAATGCTCACGCGCTGCTCCCGCTCCCGTTGTGATTAACATGCACGCCGAAAAAAATATGCGCTTGCGGTCTGAACGGACGTAATTCACAAGGTTTCCTACATGTGTGTTCCGTGTGCACGTGTGATGCTGATGTTGCGTGATGTTAATCATGCGGTGCCCGAGTGCATTTGACCGGCATAAATTCGGCATTTGTCAGACTGACCGGCTGGTCGCCGATCACGGCCGATCACGTGAAAATTGGCCAATTCCGGTCACCAGCCGATCAATCGGTGCATCTCTACATTTTATTTATAATGCGCTTTTCTCACACCCAAAGCGCCAACAGAGTAAAAGACAAAAAATAAATAAATAAATACAATAATAAACAAATAATACAATATGTAAATATTATTATTATTATTATAATAACGGCCCATTTCAAATGTTTACGTGCTTCACAGTTCACTGTAATTTGCACGCATTTTAAAAATGTTTACTTTTATTACTGAAATGCTGGAAAGTATTTACAAGAACAATATTTCATCACCGCTCCACCTCAGCAAACAAAAGTAATAATAATAATAATTACATATAATTACAAATAAAACTTGTTTGGTGTGTAACACAGGTGATCGGGTGTGTGGGATACTATGTTAACTTTAGTTTAAGATAGTAGTTTTGTATATATATAACTCGTTTACTTCTGTGGCTTAAACTCTCTAAACTCAACTAAACTGTGTTATGGCCGTCAATATAGCGCTTTAATTTGATGTGATAATTACAGTGGCTAAAGAATTCAGTCTACATTTGAACATATTCCAAACATTAAGAAACTACAGCCTGGTTTCACAGACAGGGCTTAGATTAAGCCAGGATTAGGCCTTAGTTCAATTAGGACACTTAAGTAGCTTTTATAAGCGTACCTTAGAAAAAAACAACATTACTGATGTGCATCTTGAGACGAAACTATGGAAGCTTGTTTCCGCCACAGAAAAATAAATAAAGGTAATTGCAACTTTTTATCTCACAATTCTGACTTTTTATCTCAGAATTGCATGATATAAAGTCGCAATTGCGAGAAATAAACTCACAAATCGGACTTTTTATCTCGCAGTTCTGACTTGCGAGATATAACTTGTCAGAATTGCATGATTTAAAGTCGCAATAGTGTGTTATGTCAGAATTGCGAGACGTAAACTCGCAGTTTTGAGATAAAGTCGCAATTATCTTTTAAAATGTTTTACTCAGTGGCGGAGATGAGCTTCCATACGAAAAACTGACACTGACATATTTTAAGATCAGTAATTTAAGCTGTGATGAAACCGATATAGCTATGATCTTTTCTACTGTATTGTGACGTACATCTGAGAAAATGCATGTTTGGGAAACCATGAGGAAATAAAATGCATGCATGGTTTGGGTGAATTTTCATTTCTTTTTGACTATCAATTGACAGTTGTATATTTGAGTGAATATGAATGATATTTAATGCTCTTTTCTTTCATCGCAGAAATGGCAACGGCGATTCTTCGTCCTCTATGAACACGGCTGCTTGCGCTTTGCACTGGATGAATCGGTAAGCTGTCCGTTCTTTAGACCTTCTGATCCCACATTTGCGATCTGTCAATCAAATCGCTGAGTTGAGAGAATATATTCATGTTCTTCAAACAAACCGAACCAAACACCAACTTCAGTGAATCCTCTCCAATAAAAGAAATAGTGCTGGGCAACGATTAATCGCATCAAAATAAAAGTTAGTTTACATAATATATGTATATATATATGTATATGTGTGTGTGTGTTTACTGTGTATAATTAATTTGTATTTATAAATTTCTCACATTTCACACATTCAAAAATTCGCACATATGCATGTGTATATATTTAATATTTGCATGTAGGCTGTATATGACTGTATATGGATTTATACATAATTTATATTATATATAAATATAAATATTTTATATATAAGTAACACATTTATGCATGTGTGTGTATTTATACACTACCGTTCAAAAGTTTGGGGTCAGTAAGATTTTTTTATGTTTTTTAAAGAAGTATCTTCTGCTCACCAAGGCTGCATTTATTTGATAAAAAACAATAATAAAAAAAACAGTAATATTGTGAAATATTATGACAATTTAAAATGACTGTTTTCTATGTGAATATACAGTAAAGTGTAATTTATTCCTGTGATCAAAGCTGAATTTTCAGCATCATTACTCCAGTCTTCAGTGTCACATGATCCTTCAGGAATCATTCTAATATGAGGATTTGATGATCAAGAAACATTCATGGTTATTATCAGTGTTGAAAACAGTTCTTTGATGAATAGAAAGTTCAAAAGAACAGCATTTATCTGAAATCTAAAGCTTTTGTAACATTAAACACGACCGTTCAAAAGTTTGGGGTCAGTAAGAATTTAAATTTTATTTTCGGGGGAAAGAAATAAAATAAATCAATACTTTTATTCATCAAGGATGAGTTTAACTGATCAAAAGTTACAGTAAAGACATTTATAATGTTAGAAAATATTCTATTTTAAATAAATGCTGTTCTTTTGAATTTTCTATTCATCAAAGAATTTAGAAAAAAAATTGTACACGACTGTTTTCAACATTGATAATAATAATGAATGTTTCTTGAGCATCAAATCATCATATTAGAGTGATTTCTGAAGGATCATGTGACACTGAAGACTGGAGTAATGATGCTGAAAATTTAGCTTTGATCACAGGAATAAATTACACTTTAAAATATATAAAAATAGAAAACAGTCATTTTAAATTGTCATAATATTTTACAATATTACTGGGTTTTTTTTTTATTGTATTTTTAATCAAATAAATGCAGCCTTGGTGAGCAGAAGATACTTCTGATAAAAACATAAAAAAATCTTACTGACCCCAAACTTTTGAACGGTAGTGTATATATATCATATAAACAAACTTTTACTTTGGATTGCGATTAATCGTTTCCCAGCACTAAAAAAACAGCAATATAACCGTCCCTGAACTAAAATAATCCATTTTGAGATGAGAAGGGCCGAGAGCGTCGGCTGCGATGTGAACCAACAGGACTCGGTGGTGTTGTTAATGAGAGCCCGACTCGCCCTGTTTGTTTCACAGGAATGTGACATGGATGACCAAATTAGCCGGCTGATCTGCCCGGCGATTACAGCGTTTGCATGTAAACACTGAAGCCCACACACAGGCTCAGCGCTAGGAGAACGAGAGCCGCCGCGACCCTTGACCCATCGCTCACGCTATTTGCTTACTATAGGAATGCCCATTACAGCGGTGCAATTTATCATTCTGCTGTGCAAATGCGTATCACGTGTTCAGTCTATAGGTATGATAGTCTTTCTTTACAAATTGACCTCACCAAATTACATGTCTGGCCTTAACTCGTAATACAGAATAGTGCAGATGGCTGAGGGAGGACACCCTGTATTTCCAGTGAGTAGTGACGACAATAAAAGCTTGTTCAGGGCAATACAGAGTTTCCTGCCATTGTTTTGCTCTGCAAATGCTGTCAGCCCTCGTGTCTTCATAGTCTTTTCATCTAGTTTCAGGAAATTCTGTTAAATTAGGTCAAGAATATGGACACTTCAGAGTCAGAGTATGGATTTAAGCAACAACGTTTTATTTGTGCCGCAGAAATGATGTGCTTCATGTTTTTGAGGATTCCAGAAGCTCTTTCGCATGTTATAGTGTTGAAATCTCTCATAAAGGCGGTGTAATTCTTATCATTTAACTTATAAGAGGCTAAATGGATGTTCATGAATGTCTTGTTTGATTTTCTCTTCTCTCCTGGGAAGCTTAGAATCGGTTTTAAGTCAAGTATATTTGTATAGCGCTTTTCACAATACAGATTGTATCAAAGCAGCTTCACAGTATTAAATTAAAATAATACAACAAGGTTTGTTTCTAGTGGAATTTATTGATTGATAAAATTAAATTAAATAGAAATAAATTAAATTAAATTTTAATTTATTAATATAAATTACATTTTACTACGATATATATTGAAATCTTCTGTTTCCTTAGTGAATTCTCTTCATTTGCAAAACTCCACAAACGTACCGATACTGCAGTTTCCAGCTGACGTGAACACTAGTGCTAGTAAAACACCAACAACTTTTTATTCCTTTTCAATCAGATTATGATCACAGGTAGAGATGCACCGATACTACATTTCTCTGCCGATTATTCAGAATGATATCGGCCGATACCGATAGTTAGATTTTTCTTAAGGAAACAAATTCTCTCCCAAATATTCAGGAAACCTCTCATCTGGTGCTCTATAATATTAGAGGTTAAAATGAACAACAGAGCTATTATATTCAACTGCTATTTATTTCAAGATATAATATTTACTCTCAAATAAAAGCTGAAATGTTTGTATACAACTCAGTTAGTTGCACTTAAGGCCGTTTTCATAAACACTTCTTCATGGCAAATGTATTCAAACATAATTAACAGTAAATAAACTCATTTCCAGTGTTTGTATAGCTATCTAATGAACTGTGAACACTGGTTAACTGGTTAAAATTCACTTTCTAGAATCAGCCTGTGCATAGCCGGCCTCGTATTCTCGCAGGTTCTGGAAACAATCCTCTGAAAAATGCGCGGCACACAGTCGAATGTTTTGCTTGTACTGTTCTGGAACTGTGTTGTAAATAAAGTAGTGCTGTCAAACGATTAAAATATTTAATCGCGATTAATCGCATTAATGTCATAGGTAACTCGCTATTAATCGCATTAATACCATAGGTAACTCGCGATTAAATATATTAAAGTCATAGGTAACTCGCGATTAATCGCATTAATGCCATAGGTAACTCGCGATTAATCGCATTAATGCCATAGGTAACTCGCGATTAATCGCGTTAATGTCATAGGTAACTCGCGATTAATCACATTAATGCCATAGGTAACTCGCGATTAATCGCGTTAATGTCATAGGTAACTCGCGATTAATCACATTAATACCATAGGTAACTCGCGATTACTCGCATTAATGGCATAGGTAACTCGCGATTAATCGCATTAATGCCATAGGTAACTCGCGATTAATCGCATTAGTGTCATAGGTAACTCGCGATTAATCACATTAATGGCATAGGTAACTCGCGATTAATCGCATTAATGTCATGGGTAACTCGCGATTAATCGCATTAATGACATAGGTAACTCGCGATTAATCACATCAATGCCATAGGTAACTCGCGATTAATCGCGTTAATGTCATAGGTAACTCGCAATTAATCATATTAATGTCATAGGTAACTCGCGATTAATCGCAGTAATGTCATAGGCAACTCGTGATTAATCACATTAATGTCATAGGTAGCTCGCGATTAATCGCATTAATGTCACAGGTAACTCGCGATTAATCGCATTAATGTCATAGGTAGCTCGTGATTAATCGCACGAATGTCACGGGTAGCTCGCGATTAATCGCATTAATGTCACAGGTAACTCGCGATTAATCGCACGAATGTCACGGGTAGCTCGCGATTAATCGCATTAATGTCACAGGTAACTCGCAATTAATCGCATTAATGTCATAGGTAACTCGCGATTAATCGCACATTTTTATCAATTCTAAATATCCCTTGATTTCTTTTTGTCCCATTATTTTTTTTTTCTCATTTTAATGCTCTTATCAACATGGAAAAGTGGATCGGATGATCGCTCAGTTCACAACGACAAAACACACAGATCACGTTGGTCTTGTCGATGGAACCATTTGGCAACTTTTTAAAAGTAAACTTTCCATTCAGAATCTTATTGGCATCCATTTCGACGTCTCGCGCTCGCCATCCACTCAAAATGTAACGTTAGCCTACGACTCTTCGGCCGGTTCGCAAGCCCAAACAAGTGTGTGTGGCGTGCCTGTTGTTTTGTGTCCGGTCTTGCTAGATCTGGTGTGGTGTTGTAGTTTTTCTAACGTTACTAGTTGCAACAGCATGTGAAAAAAAACGACAAAGTTTGCTAGGCCAAAAAGAACGTTAATCTCGCGCAAAATCTCGCAACGGAAAACAGCGTCTACACGACATGGCGGCAACAATAATACAGCGATAATAAAAGTTAGGCCTTTATCTGTGTATACATCTGAAGCTCTGCCGTAGAGATGTGGAGGCGTGTTTGAACGACGCGTTTTAGGAAGGCGTGGATGAGCCTTAACTTTAGGTTTGACACTTTGAGCTTTGTAACTCTGCAGATCTTATACATAACACACTAAAGGAAAACAAGAAATCGCATCATATGACCTAGTGTTGTCACGGTACCAAAATTTCAGTATTCGGTACCAATACCAGTGAAAATCCACGGTTCTCGGTACCAATTTCGGTACCAAAGGGCTAGAAATCAATAAATTCTTTGCTGATACTTCCTCGTCATCATGGAGAGCGCAGTTCGCACCGTTTCAAAAATAGTCGATCTCCGAATGCAAATGAACTTACTCTGAATTTTAGTTTTGTTTTTATATGAGGATCCTTTTTCAAATACAAGGTCAATATTGATTTTCACTAATGACAAAACAACAAATTATCCGTGAATTTATATGGAACTAATCTTTAAAAGCTTTCCATCTTTACTCTCCTCATGTAACGTTGCATTCGGAGATCGACAAGTTTCTCCTTTCCACAAGCGCGTGGCGTCTGTCGTTGCTATGCAACCATGAACATAGGCGTGCCTGGAAAACCGAGCGCGCCGCGTCGCTTCTATTATGAGCGTGCTTGCCGCGCGCCTACATTTGGAATAACGAATCTGCACGCGCAAAAAACGCGCTATGTGAACGGCCACTTATGGCAACGTGACATTAGCCAAATCCAAAATATTTCCATATGGGTCTCTTTCCTCCTTTCTTATCAACAAGTGGATTTACAGCCACCACATCAGCAGCACCGCCGGTCGCCATGTCTCAGCGCTTTAATAAAGAGGACGCGCAAATGCACGCGCTCAGTGCATGCGTGCATGCATGCGCATCAAGGAACCGGGTTTGAACGGGTCCTCGGTACCACCGGTACTTAAGAAAACTTGGTACCGTGACGTTTACATTTTTCTAGTACCGACTTGGTACCGAAGTACCGGGTCTTTTGACAACACTAATATGACCCCTTTAAAAGTCGTGCGAATCATGCAAAAAACAACGTTACATAATTTTGTAGAAAAGTTTTTCCTATGAGCCTGACCTGATTCTTTTACGGCTAGTTTTTAATGTGTGCTATATTTAGTGTGAACACAAGCTAATCTTAAGAAAACACTTCTCACTCCATATAAACAGCAGACGCTGATGTAATCATATCCCAGTATGGTTGCAGTTGTTTCTAATCCCGTAGCTCGTCCGTTACATGACGAGAGTCTGCCGGTAAGCAGCCGTTCATCTAGCTTCACTGCTGACTCTTATAAACATGATAGAAAAGTATTTTAATTGTCCGACTGAGATGCTCTGAACGTGGAGTCTGTGCTCATGATCCCAATATGCCCTTATTAGGAGAAACCACTGAGGATTGCTGGAGCCGGCGCTAAACTCTGAGAACGTTATCCTCTTAAACCACATGGAAATGTTAAATATGCTTTGAGATTCACGTTCCTCTTCACCTATTTCCACAACAGGACACCGGGGTTTAGAAAGCCGAGAGAAAATCAGCTGTGTTTGTTGTGTTTTCGTCATGTTGGACATCAAGTGACCCAACATAGTTTTTCCTGCTCTTCTTATATGTGACCCTGGATCACAGAACCAGTCTCGAGTCGCACGGGGATATCTGTGGGAATATCCAACAATACATGCTATGGCTCAAAATTATCGTTTTTTTTCTTTTATGCCAAAAATCATTAGGATATTAAGTAAAGATCATGTTCCTTGAAGATATTTTTTAAATTTCCTACCGTAAATATATAAAACATTTATATTTGTGAGTGAATGCAGCACAATCGAGAACATAAATGCACAACTTTAAAGACGATTTTCTCAATGTCTCGATTTTTTTGCACCCTCAGATTCCAGATCTTCAAATATTGTCCCATCCTAACAAACCAGACATCAGTGGAAAGCTTATTTATTCAGCTTTCAGATGATATATACAGGCCAAAAGTTTGGACACATTACTATTTTTAATGTTTTTGAAAGAAGTTTCTTCTGCTCATCAAGCCTGCATTTATTTGATCAAAAATACAGAAAAAAATGTAATATTGTGATATATTATTACAATTTAAAATAATTGGTTTTCAATTTATTATACTTTAAATTATCATTTATTTCTGTGATCAAAGTTGAATTTTCAGGATCATTACTCCAGTCTATCACATGATCCTTTAGAAATCATTCTAATATGATGATTCATTATCAAAGTTGGAAACAGTTCTGAAAATTCAGCTTTGCATCACAGGAATAAATGATAATTTAAAGTATAATAAATTGAAAACCAATTACTTTAAATTGTAATAATATATCACAATATTACTCTTTTTTTTCTGTATTTTTGATCAAATAAATGCAGGCTTGATGAGCAGAAGAAACTTCTTTCAAAAACATTAAAAATAGTAATGTGTCCAGACTTTTGGCCTGTACTGTACATCTCCATTTAAAACAAAATTACCCATGTGACTGGCTTTGTGGTGCAGGGTCACATATCTCCTGAACACCGTTGGCTTTAGACGCAGGGATTGCCAGGTGTTTTACAGCCCTCAGGTGTTCCTGAGATGGGAGATTTACATAGGTGTGTTTTTACAGAGGGCACGGCACGTCTGGGCACATGCTTACTGTAAAATAGGAAGAGCTACCTGAAAAGGCAAGAGCTTTGCTATTTATTTAACCACGTGTTGTCAATCTTAACAACTTGTCTGGGTGTTTGTGTGTTTTGATCCGCCCTAATCAACAAACTGGAAACTGTTGAGCTTTGCATCATGGGCTGTTATGTTGCCGTTCCTTTTTTATTTTGTATAATAATAGAAGTTAATGGGTTAAACTAGATGCCGACCATAAAAGAAGTCCATATGACTCGTGGACTAGATTTCAAGTCTCCCAATGTTACGCAGTAGATCTGTGTGAGGAACGGACAGAAGTGTAAAGTAATAGTTCCATCCAGATTGAAAGCTGGTATTATATACTACGCTACAGAAGCTTGTTTCCGCCACAGAATAAAACATTTTAAAAGATAATTGCGACTTTTTATATCACATTTGCGACTTTACATCTCGCAATTCTGACTTTATTTCACAGAATTGCGTGTTATAAAGTCAGAGTTGTGAGATATTAACTCGCAATTGCAAGAATTAAACTTTTAGAAATAAACAATTCTTTTTTTTCCCTCAGAATTGCATTTATATCTCACAATTCTGACTTTATATTTCACAATTCTGACTTTATATCTCGCAATTCTGACTTTATATCTCGCAATTCTGACTTTATATCTCGCAATTCTGACTTTAAAACTCGCAATTGCGAGTTATAAACATGCAATTGCCACCATCCTAAAAATTAAATACATTTGAATAGTTTTTGGTATAATGACCAAATTTATACAGTGAAAAAACGATTATAAATTGTTATTATTTTTTAAAAGTTTTATTTATTTTATTTTTCAATTTGAATTTGTACTTTAATTTTTTAAGATTATTTTATTTGATTACGCGTATTAAAAGGCATGATGAGCGGATGCATTAACTACAGCGGTATAATGACCCAATTTATACTGTGAAAAATGATTATAAATGGTTATTTTGAAAAAGTTTTATTTTTATATTATTTTTCAATGTTAATTTTACTTAAATCATTTTTTAAGATGATTATATTTGATTACGCGTATTAAAAGGCATGATGAGCGGATGCATTAACTGTAGCTCGGTTCACAGGACCCGTGACTATATTTGAGTGTGTGTGTGCCTGCTCTCTTCCCCTCGGGCCCCGTGTGTTTGAGGACCTCGACGGGCCCCTTCATCACAGGCCCTGGGACCACATTCCCCCCTGATGACAGTCCTGCTTCGGGCTGTTTGCTCTTCCTGTTTTTCTTTTTTCCCTCCATGCATTGCCTCATATGTTCTTCTCTTATCTAAAGACGACTTAAAGACTCCCACCCTCAAGCGAGTCCAAAGACCTAAACAAACTGCTGTCGAACTTTGGCACACACAGCTCAGATTATTGTTTTGCAGGACTTTGTGTGACAGTTTTGGGTTCGTTCTTGAATGCCCTTCTGGATAAAATAATATTAAAAATTAGTAATCTGATACATCTAGGTTTTTTATCTTGATTTGTGGCGGGAAAGAGGGATTAAAATGTCAAGTGAGTCCGAAAACCTAAACGAAGTGCTGTCGAACTTCGGCACAGAGCTAAAATTATTTAATTTAATTAATTTATTTATTTATATTGCACATTTAAAGCAACAGCTGTTGCCCAAAGTGCTTCACAATCACTAAAAAGCATAAAAATAAGAGTACAGAGAGAGAAATAAAAAAGATAAAAATTACGTAACAAGGTAACAATCAAATTATTGTTTTGCAGGACTTAATGCTACGGTTTTGGGTTAGTTCTTTATCCCTTCTGGATAAAATAATATAAAAATGTGGTAATCTGATACATCTCGGTTTTTCATCATGATTTGTGGCGGAACGAAGGGATAAAAAATGTCCGGTTTTGTGTTTTTCGTGCCGAAGTGACGTGCAGTTCTTTGTTGTTGTGTCTTGCGTTCTTATTACCCAGAGTTTTCTTTTCTTCCCTGGTCGTGGAACAGAAACACTGCTGCAGTTTATAACCGTGACACACTGTAATTTCCATATTTGGCATTCCCTGGAGTTTACTGGCAGCTTTTAATAAAACTAGATCACTTAAAATGGCCATAAAAGGAGTCAGGAAAAGACGGCACCTGTTTTACATCTCGAGTCTGCAGAACGTCTGATGAAGGGCGAAGGTTTCGAGACGGTCGAGTGTGAATCTCTACATCTCAGAGAAATAATAGTTCACCCTCACGTCCTTCCAAACCTGTTTGACCTGCTCCAGAAGGGCTAGAAAGGACAACATGACACATGCATAATATAGTAAATCATTTTTATACACACCGATTTTATGACCTCATATGAACTGAGAAACTACATTGTTATAGTTCACATTCTTTATAAAATCAAGTGACATTAGCATGTCATTTAAAATAAGCAGATAAAGTCAAAAAAGGTGAATTTAAGATCAAGACCTAATATTTACACTAGCATTCAAAAGTTTGGGATTTCTAAAGTTTTTAGAGAAGTCTCTCACGCTCACAAAGGCTGCGTTTATGATTAAAAATACAGTAAAATAGTGAAATATTATTATAATGTAAATATCTGTTTTCTATGTGAATATATAGTAAAGTGTAATTTATTCCTGATCAAAGCTGAATTTTCAGCATCATTACTCCAGTCTTCAGTGTCACATGATCCTTCACAAATCATTCTAATGTGATTATTTGATGATCAAGAAACATTTATGATTATTATCAATGTTCATATTTTTGTGGAAACTGGTACATTTTATTTTTCAGGCTTTTTTGATGAACAAAGTTATTTATTTGAAGCTGAATCTGCCTTTACTGTCACTTTCGATCAATTTAAAGCGTTCTTGATGAGTAGAGCTACAGTTCAGCTGTATTGTGGGACATGACCGGCTTCTGAAGCTGTAAATAAAGGCATGTTTCCAGTGACGTGTTTGGAACGGGTTAGACAGTGGCATCAGCAGGACAGTGGAGATTAAGACTGATCTTTGTTGATATGAAGAGTATATTACAGGACTCTGGTGTGACACTACGGGCTGTGCCGGTAAACTGACAACCGCATCAAATATGTGAATATTATGACGTGAGTGAAGCACAAAGCTTTGCTTACAAAATAAATAATAGGTTAGCAGCAATTAAATGTTGCATTGGAGCAATGGAAACAATTTGATTCGTGGGCAATGAGAGAGGTACATCACGTGAGCCCATAAATATATAGCCTAAGCTTTGTCGGCTTTGTATTAGGGATGGGCATTTTTCAAAAATATTGCATTCGGATATTCGGGCTCATAAAAATCGAATATTCGTTTATTTAAATGATGTTAAACGAAAAAGACGTTATTTAAGTTTAGATTTTTAAAGTCACCATTTCTTAACAAGCTTACAATTAGGCAATATACACAACAAGCTTACAATATATCTTAAGGTTTTCTTTTAGTTGAAAACATTAAACAATATGTGTAAATAAATATATATATAAATAAGCAGTGCGAACGTAAAAAAACGCAAAAATGTGTTTATATTGTTGAGAAAAACAATTATATCCACATGCTAGAGTGAGAAAACGCGCTGCGCTGCCACTGACAGATGTTTCAGAGACACTGATAACGGTGTGCGGGGAACACACCCGTCGAGCGAGGGCCGAACGCACGCCCGCCGAGCGAGGGCCGAACGCACGCCCGCCGAGCGAGGGCCGAACGCACGCCCGCCGAGCGAGGGCCGAACGCACGCCCGCCGAGCGAGGGCCGAACGCACGCCCGCCGAGCGAGGGTTCCGGTCCTTGATTCTGATTGGTTGAGCCGCGTTCGAAGCCGTTGTAAATGACTACACACACACACACACACACACACACACACACACACACACACACCTGTGACAGCATTACATTAGTGTTACTGCGCAACTGCCGTTTGTGATGCTTTGTTGCTGCATGTGTTGCTTAGCAACCTCTTTGGAACTACATTGCTTGGCGGAGGAATAAATGTGTTGTAACGTTATATTTTTTGTTGCTGGTGTTTTTTTTTATGAACAAAATAAATATTTAAATAAATATTTTTATGGGGTAACCGTTTTATAAAAGCAGTAAGCCCCTTGAAGCCGTGATTTACAGTGGATTTAGAACAGCTAAGGGGGTTTTGCTCCACGTAAAGTCTAACAACTTTTCTAAACTCACTGTAAATCACGGCTTCAAGGGCCTTACTGCTTTAGTTTAGGAGTAAAAGCAGGAATAAAAGGATTGTCCATGTTAATTGGTTCCCTGTTGTCGCACACAGCCGAGCACGCTCCCGCAGGGCACGGTGAACATGAACCTGTGCAGTGACGTGATGGACGCCGAGCCCCGGACGGGCCAGAAGAACGCGCTGGTCATCATCACGCCCGAGCAGGAGTTCTACATCAGAGGAGACAACCGGGAGATCATCAACGGGTGGGAATCAAAGTGAAATGAAACTGTAAAATGCTGATGAACTTCAGTGACTCTCAGAGAAGCTCTGGAAATGCATTCATGTTCTCATATAGTGAGACTGTAGAGGCTGAGAAACACTGTGTCTGTGTGTGTCTGTGTGTGTCTGTGTGTGTGTCTGTGTGTGTCTGTGTGTGTCTGTGTGTGTCTGTGTGTGTCTGTGTGTGTCTGTGTGTGTCTGTGCGTGTCTGTGCGTGTCTGTGTTTGTCTGTGTTTGTCTGTGCGTGTCTGTGCGTGTCTGTGCGTGTCTGTGCGTGTCTGTGTGAGAGTGTGTGGACACACAAAAATTTTATCCATTAAAAGCACCGAGTTCAGCGTAACCTCTAATGTCTTCCACCAGATGGACCGAACAGCTCGTGGTTTATCCCAGAACCAACAAGCAGAATCAGAAGAAGAAGCGCAAAGTGGAGCCGGCGACCTCACAGGTACTGTCTCACAAATGAATTGTTGAATATCTGTCAGCTGTTAAATTTAACTACACAATTAGATAATACCAGTTTAGCTCAACCAATTACAAAGCAATGCTTCATTTTGTTCAGTCTGTGTGTAGAAAGGTCGCATTAGCAATTAAATAGAAAACACACTTCATCAAAACATGATCAGCTCAAAGTGTCTGAATCATTTCTGGTCCCAAATTGTTATAAATGTTACTGGTAGTCACTGTATGAAGAATCTTTGGGTATAATATGTCACAGTTTACTTTATTTTGCTCTTCTCACTTACATAAATGAGCTTTAGTGTTCTGCACACACTAGTAAAACAATATCAAAAATGATATCTGGTGTCTGAATAATATTTGGTGTGATTGTAGGAGCCAGGCCCAGCGAAGGTGGCGGTGACCGGCTCAGGGATCCCAGAAGCGGAGAAGACGCCCGACTCCAGTTCCATCATCTGGCAGGAGGAGCTGCAAAGCAGAGAAGCGGACGGTTCCCAGACATGGAGCGCCGGTGAAATACCAGCTCTTGGCTCACCACTGCCCTCTACAGGTGCGGGGGAATCCACACAAACATTTACCTGGCCAAATACCCACACTAGCACCATGAAGTCACTGGCTACGTTTACATGCAACCAAATAATCCATTATTAATCAGATCGGCGGCTCAATCGGACTGAAAAAGCCTTCATGTTAAACACCTTAATCGATCCGAATGAAATGTTCTAATCCGATCGAGAGAACATGTAAACACTTGATCGGATTGAAAACCGAAACTGATGCAATCAGTAAAAATTAGCGAAATAGCCTAATGTCGTAGAAATAGCCTAATGTCGTAGAAATAGCCTAATGTCGTAGAAATAGCGTAATGTCGTAGAAATAGCGTAATGTAGAAATACATTTACATTTATGCATTTGGCAGACGCTTTTATCCAAAGAGACTTACATTGCGTTATCCTATACATTTATACATGGATATGTGCAATCCCCTGGGATCGAACCCACAACCTTGCGTTGTTAACGCAATGCTTTTACCACTGAGCTACAGGAAAGCTCTGTGTCTGTGTGTAGAAAGGTCGCATTAGCAATTAAAGAGAAAACACACTTCATCAAAACATGATCAGCTCAAAGTGTCTGAATCATTTCTGGTCCCAAATTGTTATAAATGTTACTGGTAGCATATATATAGCATAATGTCGCATAAATAGCATAATGTCGTAGAAATAGCGCGCATAATGACGTAGAAATAGCGTAATGACGTAGAAATAGCGTAATGACGTAGAAATGGCGCACATAATGACGTAGAAATAGCGTAATGACGTAGAAATAGCGTAATGACGTAGAAATAGCATAATGTCGTAGAAATAACGCGCATAATGATGTAGAAATAGCGTAATGACGTAGAAATAGCGCACATAATGACGTAGAAATAGCGTAATGTCGTAGAAATAGCGTAATGTCGTAGAAATAGCGTAATGTCGTAGAAATAGCGTAATGTCGTAGAAATAGCGTAATGTAGAAATAGCGTAATGACATAGAAATAGCATAATGTCGTAGAAATAGCGCGCATAATGATGTAGAAATAGCGTAATGACGTAGAAATAGCGCACATAATGACGTAGAAATAGCGTAATGACGTAGAAATAGCGTAATGACGTAGAAATAGCATAATGTTGTAGAAATAACGCGCATAATGACGTAGAAATAGCGTAATGACGTAGAAATAGCGCACATAGACGTAGAAATAGCGTAATGACGTAGAAATAGCGTAATGACGTAGAAATAGCGCGCATAATGATGTAGAAATAGCGTAATGACGTAGAAATGGCGTAATGATATAGAAATGGCGTAATGATGTAGAAATAGCGTAATGACGTAGATATAGTGCGCATAATGATGTAGAAATGGCGTAATGACGTAGAAATGGCGTAATGACGTAGAAGAGAAATGGCGTAATGACGTAGAAATGGTGTAATGATGTAGAAATAGCGTGCCTAATATCGTAGAAATAGCGTAATGACAGAAATGGCGTAATGATGTAGAAATGAACGTTTTGTATAGACCTTCTGTAGCTCCGCCCCTTTTCAGCGCTAGGCTCGTTGTCGTTTGTCTTCCGGTCTGTATTTTCACAGTGATCTTGCGTATTTATGAATGAACGGCTCGTTTTAAAATCTTCCCGCTCTACTGACATTTGTTAAGACATCTGCTTTAAACATCACAATCCGCATGAGAACTTTTGTTTACTTTACAATAAGTAAATCCACTTCACCAGCGAATTACTCCTGGACAGCGATGCCATAGAGATATACAGAGCGACCGCAAAAACTGAAGTTCAAAGATCATATTGTAAAGATGCTGCGCACTTGTTTCTCTGGCGCATAAGGTCTATAGGTCATGAACTCCATGATTCCCCCATTGCTCTCTGCTATAGGTGAGGGGTCGATGTTGAGCCGGTGCTCGGATCAGAGCTCAGTGAACGGTGACGAAGTGGATCGGATCCACCCGCTGTCTCCCACGGGCAGCTCCTCGAGCCGGCTCAGCGCAGAGATGGGGGGTGTCCCACGATGCCTTTCACCTGCTCCCAGCGACCCCTTCCCATCATGCAGCAGCCTGCTCTCCAACGGCTCACACATCAGCGGGTCCATGAGCTCGCTGGACTCGGACGCCAGCACCGAGAGCCACCCGAATGAAGCCCTCGCACGCTCACACCGAGCTCTGCCGTCCCGCAAGCCAGAGAAACGCAGTCGACTCCGCAGTCCGGAGAGACAGGAGAGTGTGTTCAGCTCGGAGAGACAGGAGTGTGTGTTCAGCTCGGAGAGAAGGTGAGCGCAGGCCGTTCTCCACATCAATGCATCTGTAATAAGACGGGAATGCAAACAAGCTTCCTTCCTTTCATGCATGCTCACACAGTGCAATATTTAAGGTTTTAGGTGAACCTTCATCCTTCCCTCGGGTCATTTTGACCCGGAATTGTTTTGGTGTTTTCAAATGTCTACATGTGTATCTGAATGCACACTGAAGAGAAATGACTTTAGGACCCAGCGGAACGGCTCATTTGCTCCATATAGAGCTATAAGACCGTCTAGAGTCATGAAATATCATGTTATATTATTTATTTTTTTCACAAGAGGTAAAGATATTAAAAGATAATTTGAGCTGAATTAAAAGGTTTAGGCATGAAATTGTGAGTTTTTTTTTATTTAAGTTGAAAGAATGTAAGGAATGTGCATAAATTACTATTTATTTGTTATTTATTGATTAAATCTAGTAATTTAAAGGTAAAAAATATATATCATTTTTTTTTAAATCTCCCAAAAATATTGCATTAAAAATAGAAAAAAATATTTTAAAAAATAAAAGAAAATGTATAATTTTAGGGCTTGGGGAGGGAAGGGGCTGGAGAGCTGCGGGATAAAACCACATGCGCTTTATTAGGCCAAAAAGTGTTTAGCAACATGATTTTGAGATGGAATGATGGAGAGCATTATATCATTAATGTTGACGGTAAACACCTTCAGGAAACATTATTGCTGTATTACTGTTTTTACTCTATTTTTAAACAAATAAATGCAGCACAAGAGACTTCTTTTAAAAAAGCATTAAATCATCCATAAAATCATTATTATTATATTATTTGATTGTAAATTACTCAAATATATTATATACAATTTATATTTAGTTTATTTTAATTTAATTTTAATATTTGAGTGTTTTTTGCTTTTGAACACACTCCTTTAAAAATAAATATACATATTAAATGCCAAATTAAATTTACCATTTGAAAAATGACCGGTAACAGGACTTTAAACAGTGCTTGAAGGCATCAAGTATTTAAGTAAACAAAAGTAAAAAATATACAATAAAATAACGTGTTTTATATAATAAAAAAAACATATCAACATATGTAATAAATTCAAATTATAATAGGACAAATGAACACTAAATCACTTAACATAAGTGATAAAAATGATTTTAGTGACCGTTATCAGTACAGTGTACCGTCACCATCATGTAACCTTCCACATTATGTACGTAAGAAATTTTATCAATATTTATTACCATATTTTATCAAATTCATCTGCTTTTCCTCTTATTAACTCAGTTTTTCCAAAGTAAGATGATAAGACATTAAAAGAAGGAAGAGCTCTGAGTATTTTCCATGTTAAATGACACGTTTACAACTAAATAAACAGGGAAAATATTTTTTTGCTGTTTTTTTTTTCTCCCATCATCCCTTTGAGGTCTCAAACATCATCTCTGACGCACTTCTCATTACGACGGCTCACTTTCCCCCGACCAGCTGAAGAATTCATACAGACAGAACCAAACGCTCTCTTCTCTGGTTTAATTTGGGTTTATGGGAATTGTGCCACGTTTTACCCAGTAGCCAATGAGACTGTGAGCAGTCATGTGACAGAAATACCTCACTGACTGGCTTTCTTGTTTCCTTTTAAGGAGGGCTGACAATGTGGTGCAGATCCCAAATAAGGGCAAAATTTGAAAAAAGTCTTTAATATTTTCTGACAACATTTTGTGAACTGAATTCTTGTCTGTAGTTCAGGAAATGTTTGCATATGTGGGGTCATCAAAACCAGGAGACACATTTAAACCCCTTCCTGAGGGATTATATACACTGCAATTAAAACATCTTTAAATAAGGAAATTAATACTTTTATTATTAAAGCAAGGATGCATTAAATTGGTCAAAAGTGACAGTAAAGACATTCATAATGTTAGAAAAGATTATATTTCAAATAAATGCTGTTCTTTTGAACTTTCTATTCATCAAAAAAATCCTGAAAAATAAAATGTATCACGATTTGCACAAAAAATATGAACGGTTTTCAACATTGATAAAAATCATAAATGTTTCTTGAGCATCAAATCATCATATTAGAATGATTTGTGAAGGATCATGTGACACTGAAGACTGGAGTAATGATGCTGAAAATTCAGCTTTGATCACAGGAATAAATTACACTTTACTATATATTCACATAGAAAACAGATGATTTACATTACAATAATATTTCACAATATTACGGTGATTTATAAATGTTTGTGTTCATGATATTACAGCCATTTTTGTTGCTGAACACACTCCTTTACTTTAAGGAAAAATCAAATAACAAATTAGATTAAAATAATGTCATGTAGCCTTGGAAGTATTTCTCAGTCTAGTGAACATTGTTTTAAATATTTCAGGTAATTGTTTAATAATGCAGTCATTAGAAAAAAAAATAAGAGCAAAGAACAAATATTACCATTAACTGGGCAAATTTTCAGGAATCTCAAAGCAAACAAAAGTCAAAATGTTCAGTAAAACTACTGCCATAATCAATGTATTACATATGATATATTTATTGACTGAGCTTCAGTGCCTGTAATTAAAATGGGTCTCACAATGTAAAGTAGATGCACATTCACTGAAGACACAACTAACAGTGTTTATATAATACCTCACCAAAGGCCATCGTGTGTGTGGCCGCATTAACACACACACATATACCCTCGAATACCCATATGAGCATTCAGACAAAACATGTGACATCAAGAAGTGTTTTTTAAAGCAGAAACTGCTAAATCTGTCCCTGAAGCTTCAGACCGGTCTCTAAGGCCTTGTTATTAAACTCGTATAAGACAAAAGAATTGCAGTAATAATGGATTCTAAACCTCAAATAAATGGCACAATCAAGACCTGGAAGCAGATCTGAGGGAGAAACACCCAGAAACTCCTCATATGAGCCGCTCATAAGGGTCTTTCCTCACCATTAATGCTTGGAAAACACACATACATCTCCTTCCATTAATAATAATGGCCAGTGCAGTGGCTGAGATATAGTACATAAACCTAGTACCAACGTCCGTCGCCATGATTTTTGGAATGATTTTACTGATCGCCAGAGGAAAAAATGTCGTTTTAGTCGCATAACATCAGTTAATGGAAACGCCGTTTTCATATGATGAATATAGCCGTAGCCTGAGGTTGTGTGTGAAGATCTGCTGGTGTTTCTGCAGTGTGAGCGGGCGGTCGAATGTGATCGAGAAGCTGGAGGCACTGGAGCTGGAGAACGCCGAGCGGATGGATGAGGAGTCGAGTGCTGGAGGCCGACAGGGACGCAGTGAAACCAGACGCTTCACACGCGAGGTAATGCTCACCAACACTGCTCATATTCACAGAGACCATGGTGGGCTTATCATGCACTCACACGAGCTCTTCACGGGTCATGAAACCCCGGTCTCAGCTAGGGGTGGGTGGACCATTCTGAATCGATTCACAAATGTCAAAAATCGATTTTCTAACAGCGTTATATTGACATAACGCAGAAGGCGTAACTGAAGCGCAGGAGTGCAGCGCTCGGCCCGTCTGTGGACATGACACTGAACACAAACACTCCTGAGTGTGATCTCACAGCGTCTGTCATAGGACATCAACACACGCTGTCATGAATAATTAAGCGAGGCGTCTTCTCATAGGATATGGACACACAGTCTCATGAATAATTATGAGGCGCTGATGAGTCATCGATGTTCTGTAGGTGTAAGAAAAGCATCAGATCCTGTGACGTTTACTCAGTGAGAAACTTCAACCCAGCCTCAAATCCGAACTCAAAAGTAGCGCACACTTGGAAACACTAAAAACTTTTAGGTTTAAAGTGTAATAATCAAACACAAAATATGACCTAATGATTTTTTGTTTGAGAACTTTCTGCTGTTTTTCTGCTCTTTCACGCATGATCTTTTGTCTCAATTAAGATCCAGTTTCCATCATGTGCTCTGATCCCCCAGACAGTCTGAAGCCTGGGCCAAACAAACTCGCTTTGACAAAAACAAATAGTCTTATTAGTCAGAGCCTCTGTCGTCCGGCTGGAGCTGCAGCGTCTCGTCAGGCTCTTCCTGATCATCACCTTCCCTCAGATAATCATTCCTTATTTCATCCCAGTGCTGCTCGTCCAGACTCATATCTCACACACACACACACACACACACACACACACACACACACACACACACACACACACACACACACACACACACACACACAAGCACAAGCACACTCACGCATACACACACACACACACACAAGCACACACACACAAGCACACACTCACTCACACAAGCTCACTCACTCACGCACAAGCACACACTCACTAAAACTACCACTAGTAAAAGCTCACCTTTTGTTTCTGTTTCCACTTACGCAGATTCAGTGGTTTTCCACAATGTGAGCAATAGAGATTTTGATCAAGCCTCTTGTTTTTGACATTTTTCAGTGATGGTATCTTCCGTTCGCCCTGTGTGTGCGTGTGCTTGTGTGTGTGTGTGTGTGTGTGTGTGTGTGTGTGATCAGTGAAGGAGCATAAACACCACTTATTTCACAGGCCAAACCGCTCTGAAAAATTACACAGATTATTGTTGCAAGCGAAGGCATTTGTCAGCGTATCAGAAGCTGAATCTAAAATGAGGCCGAGAGCCCAAGTCTGTCTTCGCTGGTTTCAAGGTCAGCTCAGGGTCTCAAGGTCAGCTCAGGGTCTCAAGGTCAGCTCAGGGTTTCAAGGTCAGCTCAGGGTCTCAAGGTCAGCTCAGGGTCTCAAGGTCAGCTCAGGGTTTCAAGGTCAGCTCAGGGTCTCAAGGTCAGCTCAGGGTCTCAAGGTCAGCTCAGGGTTTAGATGCGGTGCTGGCGTTTTCTGCCTCATTCTCAAGGCCATTGAAGAGCTGTTTATGAAGCTTCTTGCTTGTGGAGGTCTGTCAAATATTATTCTAGAGCATATGGACATAATTACGCATTTATATCCAGGCATGCTGCTCAGATATGAGGCAAAACATCTTCAGCGAATGGATAAACATTTCCACACACTCTTGAATAAAACTATGCTTTCAACATCTGGTGCAACACTTTAACAAATTATAGTTTTTAATGGGGTGTTTTAGGGATGCATATATCAGTGCCATATCGGTTATCATCTGTTAACATTAGATAAATATTGAACATTTTATTGAGCATGCTTGATTCCCATATTTTTACATTTAGATGAACTTTGCCTTCATTTAATGCTCACTTTAAGTTAAGCTATAAAATGCTTATTTAATAAGACTCATCTTTTGGAAAATATTAGCTTTTACTATTTTATTTTAAATGCATTTAGACAAATGTAGACAACTGTTCAAAAGTTTGGGATCAGGACAATAAAAATAATTATAATAATACTTTTATTCATCAAGGACACATTCATTTGATCAAAAGTGACAGTAAAGGCATTTATAAAGTTACAAAAGATTCTATTTCAAATAAATGCTTGAACGTTTTCAACACCGATAATAATCATAAATGTTTCTTGAGCATCAAATCATCATATTAGAGTGATTTCTGAAGGATCATGTGACACTGAAGACTGGAGTAATGATGCTGAAAATTCAGCTTTGATCACAGGAATAAATTACACTTTACTGTATATTCACATAGAAAACAGATGATTTACATTATAATAATATTTCACTGTTTTTACTGTATTTTTGATCAAATAAATGCAGCTTCGGGGAGCAGAAGAGACTTTTATTAGTTTTCAGATGTAACATAATAATTGCAGTAATTATTGAACTAATTATTAGGGATGCACGATATATCGGCCACCATATCGGTATCGGCCGATATATGATCATTTTTAATGTTATGGTTATCGGCCCGATAAGAAAATTTGGCTGATATATTAAAGCCGATAAATAATGTATGATCTCCTTCAGCTGAGACTCTTCAGATGCCACTGTTCAACATGATGGGTTTGAATTGCTTGAAATATGATTGAATCACTTCAAAAAGGAAAGTAGAGTTCAGTGCAGCATGTGCAGCGCAAGTCTGTCATATCGGCTACATAACATTATCATGAGAACAATATTATAATTGTGTGATTGGGACATGATGAGACTTTTGATTTGTAATCAGGCTCTCAAAAATTATAAACAATTTTGGATTTATATTTATCGGCCAATATATCGGTTATTGGCTTTCAGATATAAAGAATTATCGTATCGGCCAAAATTTTGAAATTGGTACTAGGGCTGTACTCAACCAAAGAAAATCTTGGTCGACTGAAGCACACTGTGCACAGTGCTTGGTAGCCTTGTTGTCCGCCTAAATGAATTATAAATAAACAGAAAAAACTAGTAGGCTATTTGCAGTATATTAAATCGTTTTTGACCTAATTATTTTGCACTGAAATGAGTCTGACACTCGAGTCTGTCGGCTCTGACAGCGTTGCATCACGTGCACCTGCGCAATATCATAGCTTATGATTTCCGAAAATAGTACTATGTTGTCAACTAGTGACATCATCACAAGAACTGTTGAGGAATATGCAACATAATTTAGACAATTATTTTTGTCATATGTTATAATAATAAGTTATAACTGTCAGACACTATCATTTCACCGTGCATGTCCTCGCACCGAGCGAGGCTGAACATGAGCTCAGCTTCGCAGCTGAGACACGAATAGACTATTAACTTAAAGCTTTTACTCTTAATAAACACAAAAGGCATGTCCACTTTAATAAAAAAAGAATATTTATTAAACAAACCAGATCAAGAGCAGAAACAAAATAAAGTGCATAACTGAAAAATAAAGCATCCTAGACTCAAAACTAACACAGCCAACAGCACAGCGCAATTGCGCATTAGGCTCCAAATAAAAAATAAAAAAGTTAGGTTATCACACTAAAACATTGAAATATGCAAATTCTGATATGTTCATATAGCCTACTCAAAACAGACAGGGCAAGCTAACGCAGACAAGTGAGCTTACCACTTATAGATGATATGTCATGTTTGTCGTCGAGCTGTGGAAAACTGTTGCTTGCAAACTTTGCATTCGACCTTTTTCCTGTTATCAATTTTAACAAAATGCTGCCACACTGTCGATTTCTTTGTTGTTGACATGTTAGAAGAGGACTGACTATTAAACGCTCTCACAATTAAATAAATAATATTCAGCATCAAACCTTCTATAGTTATCGCTCTCTCTTGGGTTGGGCTAATCCAAAAAAGGTGAAAACAAGGGGGGGTGTTCTGAAGACAGACTGTTACAGTGAAACAAGGGTACTCTGAAAACACCCCCATTAGCAGTTAGTGCTTTCCACCTGATGAAATGAGCGCGCCTCAGCGCGGCAAAACTGATGAAATAAACGCGGCAAAACTGATGAAATGAACGCGGCAAAAAATCGACCAATCAGAATTTTGGTCGAACCAGAACGTATCGACCAATTAATCGACTAATCGACTGGGACAGTACAGCCCTAATTGGTACATTCCTACTAATTAGTGACTTACAGGCATCGACACACTTTTAATATCAGTGCATCTCTAGTTTTCTGGGTAGTTGCTTAACATGTGATGCTGTGTTTGCCTGACACGTTTCTCAGTATTGTTTGTTCCCTGTGTTTCAGGAGCAGAAGATGGACCCGGCGCAGGGTTTAGACTTCTATCACTCCAGCCTTCCTCCTCTGAGACGAGCCAAATCCCTGGACCGCAGGACCACTGAGTCCGTCATGACCGTAAGATACACCCCCCCCCCCTGTCTCTAGCTAGACGTCTGAAGGGCCACTCATGCCTGCTTCAGATTACACCATTCTGACTCCTCAAATCTTGTGGTGTCGTGGACAGGAAACATGTCCGACTACACGCTGACAAGTCTGAAGGTCCACTTACTGTCCAAAATAG
Source organism: Leuciscus idus (assembly GCA_021554675.1). Classification (NCBI taxonomy): domain Eukaryota; kingdom Metazoa; phylum Chordata; class Actinopteri; order Cypriniformes; family Leuciscidae; genus Leuciscus; species Leuciscus idus. Next base: position 36,746,705 of record CM038637.1, on the reverse strand, counting down.
TTAAAACCTCTTTCTTCCATCTTAGAAATATTGCCAGATTGAGTCCAATGCTGTCTTTCACATTTACATTTACATTTAATAATTTAGCAGACGCTTTTTTTCAAAGCGACTCACAAATGAGGAGAACAATAGAAGCAGTGAAACTAACAATAGGACAACAATATGTAAGTGCTATGACCCTTCCCAGTTTAGTATAACGCAGTACATGTCATTTTTATTTGATTTTATAGATGGGTAGATAGATAGATATAGAAGAGAAGGTGTTAGTATTAATGGATCAAGTGTTGGACCAACTTTCCTTGTTGCTGAGAGGTTGATTAACACTTTTGTGTTTTCCCGTATTGATTATTGTAATGCCTTGTTAGTTGGAGGGTCAAAAGCTAACTTAAACAAATTGCAGGTAGTGCAAAACTCAGCAACTCGAATCCTTACTAGAACTAGGATAATGATCACATTACTCCCATTTTGGAGTCTCTGCATTGGCTCCCCATTAGGGTTAGGGTAGACTTTAAAATTCTGATGCTTACTTACACAGCTTTACATATGGTTGGCACCTCAATACTTGACCGAACTTTTAATTCCATATTCTCCAACACGTGACCTTCGTTCATCTGAAACTGGGGCCGGTTTCACAAAGCTATGTTAGACCGGTCTATAGTGTTAGACAAGTCTACAATGTGCTCATAGTCTAGTCTAATGCAAGTTAGACTGTTTCACAAAAATAAAGACTGACTTAATTTAGACCAAAAAAATTAGACACCTTCCCCCCAGGCTAACTTACCCCTAGACACCTTGCCCCCAGGCTAACTTACCCCCAGACACCTCCCCCCCCAGGCTAACTTCCCCCCAGGCTAACTTCCCCCCAGGCTAACTTCCCCCCAGGCTAACTTACCCCCCAGGCTAACTTACCCCCAGACAACTTACCCCCAGGCTAACTTACCCCCAGGCTAACTTACCCCCAGGCTAACTTACCCCCAGACACCTTACCCCCAGGCTAACTTACCCCCAGACACCTTACCCCCAGGCTAACTTACCCCCAGACACCTTACCCCCAGGCTAACTTACCCCCAGACACCTTACCCCCAGGCTAACTTACCCCCAGACACCTTACCCCCAGGCTAACTTACCCCCAGACACCTTACCCCCAGACCACTTACCCCCAGACACCTTACCCCCAGGCTAACTTAGGTCTAAGACTCTGTTACCTTGGCAACCAGCAGTAACAATCAGTCACATTACAAACAGCCAAAAGAAAAGGGAAAATGGCTCATAATTTAAACATTTCTTCTTGTTACTACATTCTCCGGTAAATTTCCCAAGTAAAATGTCCTTGTAACTGTTATACTCCTCCTACAAACACACGTTCCGCTGGGGTAAACTGCACTGAGCGGTTGAATGCGCTTACTCGATCCGCCATGTTTTTTGTTTTGAAAAGTGTCTTATTTTACCCAGAATGCATTGCAGTGTAGTCCTGCTTAAGATAGTCAGAGTCTTAAGTGCTTTGTGCAACGGTCTGATTTGGATGTCTATCTGAAGTCTGACTATAAGCCATAGTCAAAGTCTATCTTTGTGAAACCGGCCCCTGGTCTTTTTACTGTTCCTTTAAAGGGATAGTTCACTTTGAAATTAAATGTTGGTATGTTTTAGCTTACCTCAAGGGCATCCAAGATGTAGGTGTCTTTGTTTCCACAGTAGTTTCAGTTTTGATATTTTTAGGTCAAACCGTTCTTGTCTGTCAGTCATATAATGCAGGTCTATGGTCACCACCTCAAAGAGCATGCACAGAGAAGTCCAAATTAAACAATTCCCCATGGTAAGTACACATTGATGGCCTAAGACACGAAACAAGCAGTTTGTGTGAGAAAACGAACAGTATTTATGTCGTTTTTACCTCTTATACACAGCCATGTCCAAGTGATCTGAGGGCGCGCGCGCTTCCTGGTGTGTGACGTGTGCGCGCGTTCTGGCTTAGTCTGCGCAAACAATGAGTGACGTACACGCACGAGAGATCACTTCCGGCACTTTCCGTTTTAAAAAACGATTTAAATACTGTTCGTTTTCTCACACAAACCACTCGTTTTGTGTCTTAGGCCATCAATGTGTACTTAGGATGTGGAATTGTTTTAATTTGGACTCTGTGCATGCTCTTTGAGGTGGTGACCATAGACCTGCATTATATGACTGACAGACAAGAACGGTTTGACCTAAAAATATCAAAACTGAAACTACTGTGGAAACAAAGACACCTACATCTTGGATGCCCTTGAGGTAAGCTAAAACATACCAACATTTAATTTCAAAGTGAACTATCCCTTTAACTCGCTTACAATTGATGGGAGATTTTTCTTCAATAGCTCCAAAACTATGGAATTCTTTACCGATCGAGATATGGCAAGCAAACTCTCTAAGCATTTTTAAATCTTACCTTAAAACTATTTTTTTTAGGGTAGCTTTTAATTGAACATTTGTATAAATGTTTCATTGTGCATTATTTTATATGGTGTATTTATTAGTTTCTGTAAAGCGCTTTGAGATGTACAGTTAAAAGCACTATAGAAAATGAAGGTTATATAAAGTGTGTCCTCTGTCCTGCCACTTCTAAAGTCAGAGAACTGTGTGTGTGTGTGTGTGTGTGTGTGTGTGGTGAATCTCTTCCAAACCCTCACAATTGCTCTGTTGTTCTCTGAGGTTCACAGGTTAAAGAGAACAGCAGCAGGATTTGGCTTGTTTTGAAGGGAAAGATGGACTACTGGTTTGGAATATTTTAGTCAGCGTGATATAAAGAACATCTCGATTCACAGAGACTTCAGAGTTAGATGATGATCACTGCTGTCCACAACTCTCTCTGCAAACGTTTTATATATCGGACAGGCTACAAACACGTTTAAAAGTCAATATCTACCAATTAATCCACCTATTAATTCATTTAAAAAGCATTGACAGGCTATTATTTCTTAGAAAGAAAAAAATTAACAAAAATGCTCCTTTACTCCTTATTAATAAATTGAAGGTTTTGTCAAAGACCAGCATGCACTGTGTCTCTTAAAACAGATCATTCAACCACTTTTTGACATGGTGAAGTTAGTTTAGGTTGTAAAATGTCAGTGTTAATTTCAGATGAATAATGTATTCATCAACAACATTCTTTCACTGACTAAAATAAAAATAACTAAATAAAAACCAGTTTGTGATGAACAACTAAAACACACAATACAATTACTAAAAGTCCCCCTATAAATCAATAATTTTATCCCTTAAATCTCATATTTGATCACCAGAATTACATATTTAAATGTTTTTTCCTTGAAAATAATGTCTTCATTGCCAATGCAGAGGTCAAAACATCCATCTAGAGCATTTTCACACGCACACAAAAAAAAGCACCACATTGGAACACAAAAACACTTTCTAAGTCATATAGGGGTCGGGTTAATGTGTGTGTGATGGGTAGGTTTAGGGGTCGGGTTGGTGTGTGTGTGTGTGTGTGTGTGTGTGAGATGGATAGGTTTAGGGGTCGGGTTAGTGTGTGTGTGTGTGTGTGTGTGAGTGTGTGAGATGGATAGGTTTAGGGGTCGGGTTAGTGTGTGTGTGTGTGTGTGTTTGTGATGGATAGGTTTAGGGATCGGGTTAGTGTGTGTGTGATGGGCAGGTTTAGGAGTCGGGTTAGTGTGTGTGTGTTTGTGATGGGCAGGTTTAGAGGTCGGGTTAGTGTGTGTGTGTGTGTTGGATAGGTTTAGGGGTCGGGTTAGTGTGTGTGTGTGTGTGATGGGCAGGTTTAGGGGTCGGGTTAGTGTGTGTGTGTGTGTGTGATGGGCAGGTTTAGGGGTCGGGTTAGTGTGTGTGTGTGATGGGCAGGTTTAGGGGTCGGGTTAGTGTGTGTGTGTGTGTGTGTGTGTGTGTGTGTGTGTGTGTGATGGGCAGGTTTAGGGGTCGGGTTAGTGTGTGTGTGTGTGTGTGTGTGTGTGTGATGGGCAGGTTTAGGGGTCGGGTTAGTGTGTGTGTGTGTGATGGGCAGGTTTAGGGGTCGGGTTAGTGTGTGTGTGTGTGTGTGTGTGATGGGCAGGTTTAGGGGTCGGGTTAGTGTGTGTGTGTGTGTGTGTGTGTGTGTGTGTGTGTGTGTGTGTGTGTGTGATGGGCAGGTTTAGGGGTCGGGTTAGTGTGTGTGTGTGTGTGTGTGTGTGTGTGTGTGATGGGCAGGTTTAGGGGTCGGGTTAGTGTGTGTGTGTGTGTGTGTGTGTGTGATGGGCAGGTTTAGGGGTCGGGTTAGTGTGTGTGTGTGTGTGTGTGTGATGGGCAGGTTTAGGGGTCGGGTTAGTGTGTGTGTGTGTGATGGATAGGTTTAGGGGTCGGGTTAGTGTGTGTGTGAGTGAGTGATGGGTAGTTTTAGGGGTCGGGTTAGTGTGTGTGTGTGATGGGCAGGTTTAGGGGTCGGGTTAGTGTGTGTGTGTGTGTTGGATAGGTTTAGGGGTCGGGTTAGTGTGTGTGTGTGATGGATAGGTTTAGGGGTCGGGTTAGTGTGTGTGTGTGAGTGAGTGATGGGTAGTTTTAGGGGTCAGGTTAGTGTGTGTGTGTGTGAGTGAGTGAGTGATGGGTAGTTTTAGGGGTCGGGTTAGTGTGTGTGTGTGTGTGTGTGTGTGTGTGTGTGTGTGTGTGTGATGGGCAGGTTTAGGGGTCGGGTTAGTGTGTGTGTGAGTGAGTGATGGGTAGTTTTAGGGGTCGGGTTAGTGTGTGTGTGTGAGTGAGTGATGGGTAGTTTTAGGGGTCGGGTGTGTGTGTGTGTGTGATGGGCAGGTTTAGGGGTCGGGTTAGTGTGTGTGTGTGTTGGATAGGTTTAGGGGTCGGGTTAGTGTGTGTGTGAGTGAGTGATGGGTAGTTTTAGGGGTCGGGTTAGTGTGTGTGTGTGTGTGTGTGTGTGTGTGTGAGTGAGTGATGGGTAGTTTTAGGGGTCGGGTTAGTGTGTGTGTGTGTGTGTGTGTGTGTGTGTGTGTGTGTGTGTGTGTGAGTGAGTGATGGGTAGTTTTAGGGGTCGGGTTAGTGTGTGTGTGTGTGTGTGTGTGTGTGAGTGAGTGATGGGTAGTTTTAGGGGTCGGGTTAGTGTGTGTGTGTGTGTGTGTGTGTGTGTGTGTGTGTGTGTGTGTGTGTGTGTGAGTGAGTGATGGGTAGTTTTAGGGGTCGGGTTAGTGTGTGTGTGTGTGTGTGTGTGTGAGTGAGTGATGGGTAGTTTTAGGGGTCGGGTTAGTGTGTGTGTGTGTGTGTGAGTGAGTGATGGGTAGTTTTAGGGGTCGGGTTAGTGTAAGGGGAGAGAATACAGTTTGTACAGTATAAAAAACATTACTTCTATGGAGGTCCTCACAAGTATTCATGGGTTTCATCAGGTCCCTTTCCACAGGTGTATTAATCAAGCACAATGCAGTCTGCATTCATAATCTAGGTGCTTGATTTTATACACCTGTGGAAAGGGACCTGATGAAACCCATGAATAGCTAAACAAACACACGTGTGTGTGTGTGTGTTGCTCCGTCCAGCACTCTTAACACCCTGTTTTCCCTGGACTCAATACACAAATGCCGGTTTTGTTGTTGCTTTTGTGTGGAGCACTCCAGGGTCTCCGCGGATCCTTAAAAGGTCTTAAATTAGATTTTTCACATTTAAGGCCATAAAAAGTCTTACATCTTTTTTTTTTTATTTTTTTTTTATGTCTTATTTTTACTTATGAAAGGTCTTAAATTTTAAATTTTTACACTTTGACTTATACTTATCTAAATGCTTTCGAAATTAAAACTATCTAATTAGCGTAGGCCTACGTATAATTTTTTTTAATCTATCTTGGTGGATTTTCTTGTTCACGTGACGATTGCGTCTGTGTCCTGCACGCCAGAGGAGAGGAGAAAACCAGTAAATGTCAGTTCAGTTGTAAGTTCAGTCTTTATGTGCTTAGGAGTGTGCGATGTTGTCTATGAATATGAATATGAACTATGATGATATTGTAATCATTGTTTAACTATGTACGAGGCACTGCGAGTGCGAGCTGACATCGCGTTTGTCTCTCAGGCTTGCTTTCACTGCGTGATGTGTCAGTGCAGTTATAGATGTCCACAAATGAGTTTTTGTCTTATATTTATATCATATTATGTTGTTATATTAGAATATCACATGAGAAAGAGTGCCGTTTTCCTGTGCACAATTGCAAATGTGCTATTTATTTTATACAACAGTTAAATTAAAAATAAAGTTAACATTGTGAGTTACTTTTTGGACACAATATTGTCAATTTTCACTTTATATCACCGACGAGAATTTCATAATGAAGCCGTAGTCCAACAGACAGCGATGTTTTTATTTATTTATTTATTTTAATTTTTTTACTGAAATCCGCGTTTTGAACGAATCATTTCAACAATTCAATGATCAATCACTTGTTTTTCTGAATGAATCAGCCGTTTGAACAAATCCCTTGACTCCAACAACTCGCTTATTAAGACAGTGACTTGCCGCCACCTACTGGTGGTTTTAGTTTCATATTTAAAGTATCCTTTAATTAAAATGTAAAAATTATAAATCATTTCATATTTAAATATTGAATAGCTTTATTTATGCAATTGTAAATGAAGTGTAGATATACACTGCTCAAAAAAATTAAAGGAACACTTTGAAAACACATCAGATCTCAATGGGGAAAAATATCATGCTGGATATCTATACTAATATGGACTGGGTAATGTGTTATGAACGAAAGGATGCCACATCGTTTGATGGAAATGAAAATGATCAACCTACAGAGGATTGAATTCAAAGACACCCCGGAAATCTAAGTGAAAAAATGATGCAGCAGGCTTGTCAATTTTGCTGAAATTTCATTGCAGCAACTCAAAATGGTACTCAGTAGTTTGTATGGCCCCCACGTGCTTGTATGCATGCCTGACAACGTCGGGGCATGCTCCTAATGAGACGACGGATGGTGTCCTGGGGTATTTCCTCCCAGATCTGGACCAGCGCATCACTGAGCTCCTGGACAGTCTGAGGTGCAACCAGGTGATGTCAGATGGACCGAAACACAATGTCCCAGAGGTGTTCTATTGGACGTAGGTCAGGTGAGCGTGGTGGCCCTTCAATGGTATCATTCCTTCATCCTCCAGGAACTGCCTGCATGCTCTCGCCACATGAGGCCGGGCATTGTTGTGCACCAGGAGGAACCCAGGACCCACTGCACCAGCATAGGGTCTGACAATGGATCCAAGGATTTCATCCCGATACCTAATGGCAGTCAGGGTGCCATTGTCTAGCCTGCAGAGGTCTGTGCGTCCCTCCATGGATATGCCTCCCCAGACCCTCACTGACCCACCACCAAACCGGTCATGCTGAACGATGTTACAGGCAGCATAACATTCTCCACGGCTTCTCCAGACCCTTTCCTGTCTGTCACGTGCTAAGGGTGAACCTGCTCTCATTTGTGAAAACCACAGGGCACCAGTGGCGGACCTGCCAATTCTGGTGTTCAATGGGAAATGCCAATCGAGCTCCCTGGTGCTGGGCAGTGAGCACAGGGCCCACTAGAGGACGTCGGGCCCTCAGGCCACCCTCATGAAGTCTGTTTCTGATTGTTTGGTCAGAGACATTCACACCAGTGGCCTGCTGGAGGTCATTTTGTAGGGCTCTGGCAGTGCTCATCATGTTCCTCCTCGCACAAAGGAGCAGATACCGGTCCTGCTGATGGGTTAAGGACCTTCTACGGCCCTGTCCAGCTCTCCTAGAGTAGCTGTCTGTCTTCTGGAATCTCCTCCATGCTCTTGAGACTGTTCTGGGAGACACAGCAAACCTTCTGGCAATGGCACGTATTGATGAGCCATCCTGAAGGAGCTGGACTGCCTGCGCAACCTCTGTAGGGTCCAGGTATCGCCTCATGCTACCAGTAGTGACACTGACCCTAGCCAAATGCAAAACTGGTGAAAAACAGTCCAAAAAGATGAGTAGGGAAAAATGTCAGTGGCCTCCACCTGTAAAACCATTCCTGTTTTGGGGGTTGTCTCACTGTTGACCATCTAGTGGACCTGCTGTTAATGTCATTAACACTAAAGCAGCTGAAACTGATTACCAACCCCCTCTGTTACTTAACTGACCAGATCAATATCCCAGGAGTTTAACTGACTTGATGCTATTCTCTGATTAAAAAGTGTTCCCTTTATTTTTTTGAGCAGTGTAGTAGGCTAATGCCAGTTTTGATGCCGCTTCTGTGTCACCTCTGCACTGCAAGGATGGATTTTAATTGAATGATTTATTTTGACATTGGTACTGTGTTATTCTAATATCATTTTGAATATATTATTTAATATATATTTATATATTGAATATATATTTAATATATTTGAATGTTAGAATTTGACATAAAAGGTGATGCATACCTCTAAATACGTTTAGAAACAATGTCCATATATAGGGGAAAATGCCCCTGGAAATCAATTTAAGGTGGAAAATATTGCCCCTTAATAAAAATGTTAATTTCGGTCACTACTGTGAACTGACCACTATAGAATATAAAAAATATGAATATCTTCGTGGGTCTGCTGTCAACAACAGGCCTAAACCAGCCAGGGTACCAGTACAAAAACACAATCAGTAAAATATCATCTAATTATTATCAACAAAACTTTGAAAATATATAGACATATTTTTGTCAATATTGCGCACCCCTAATGTACGGTATTAATTTTGATTTCTTCAGGTCTTAAAAAGGTCTTAAAAAGCCTTAAATTTGACTTTAAAAATTGTGCAGAGACCCTGTCACTCGAGTTCTTCAAGAGTGTGTGTGTAAGTCGAGTAGTCCAGAGAGACACCCTGATGTGTGTCTCTGTTTCTCAACCAAGAGTGTAAAAAACAACAAAGTGCAGCTGATGCTCTTCCTCTGTTTATACTCATGACTGTTTCCCTCTTCATCACAGCCAGACCTGCTGAACTTCAAGAAAGGTTGGATGGTGAAGCTTGATGAACAAGGCCAGGTGAGCTTGTGTTTTAATAAACAAACAAACAGAAATGTATTAGATCTCACAGACGCGTAACGTTGAGGAATGAAATGCTGAATCTGAAACTGCTGGCTGATAAATGAATATTCACAATGTGTGAACAATGCGGTATATACTTATATATTTAAAAACAAATTGGATTGTGTAAAGGCAACATTGCAAATATTACTTTTATTTGATAACATTTCCTTAAAATGTGTCTTTCGATTAAATCATGAGTCTTTTTTTATTTTTTTATATAAAAATATTTTAGTATTAATATGAAACCGATAATTTTTTATATTTGAAAGCCGATAACTGATATATCGGCCGATAAATCTAAATCCAATTTTTTTTTTTTATTGTTTGCCAGCCTGATTACAAAAACAAAAGTCTCACTAAAATCCACACAGTGCAGTAGCCTATAGCAAACCAGTGTACGATTCCTTCACTTTTACAATTAATTTGACACTTGTGGCCACATTTCTTTATCATAAATAAACATTGCCTTACAAAGAAATAAAATAATGCCTAAATAATGCAAATAAGTCATTGGACAACACATATAAATATAAAAATGTATGTGTTATGGATCAATAAAATGGATTAGCCTAGTCTATGTGTCCAGACAATATTGATTTTTATATATATATATTTTTTTTTTAGATGATTTGGAGTTTTTTATTTATAACGTATGATATAGTCAAGTAACAACACGACCACGCAACATATGAGAGCTGTTTGGCTGAATATGATCATGATTACAAATGTTACATTGATTTTATAGTTCGATAAACAAGTAGTTAATATTAAATTATTTTCCTTTTAGACACAAAATGAGCTGTTCTTCTATTTCACCAACTGGTTGACAGCAGAACTATTGCACATCTCAAAGCAACACTTGTTTTGTTACTGAATGATTCAGCGTTTCGAATGAATTGGTTGAATGAATGATTCAATGACTCGCTCATTAAGTGACTGACCGCCACCTACTGGCAGTTTAATGTATTATAGTATCATTGTTTTTGTTTTTTTTATATATTCAAAAATTACATTAATAACATTATTTATTGCAGTTATAATTTTGCAGTGTGAGTTATTTAGTTTGAGCAAGTTATTTTTCTTTATTTCCTGAAGATGTGAAGCAGTTTTGATCAGTCTCTCAGCTCAAACGCCCGACTCAAAGCATGCACTGATGCTGTTTAAAGGCCACGGCACACTTTGATTGCTCTGCTTCAATAGGTCGAAGTTGAAAGGATAGAGCCTCTCAACTTTTTCCACACGCTCTTTAAAGGAGGATAAATGTCTTAAAAGCCAGACTGATGCAGGGTTGTCTGGGACTGAGGGCTCTGTGTAATTATCTGATGCGTTTCAGCTCTATATGTATTTCTTATCTCTCACTTTATGCTTTTCTGTTTCAGTGGAAGAAGTATTGGTTTGTGCTGACCGATCACAGTCTTCGATACTACAAGGATTCTATTGCTGAAGAGGTAATCTGTGTTTGAGGAAGTTCAGTGCACACATTTGTGTTTTATTCTGGATTTATTTTTTCACCCTCTTTAGAGTTATTATATTTTATTTTGATAATCCGCCTGATTGCTGTAATTGATGATGTTTCTCTCACTGAATGTCAACAGGCGTCTGATCTGGATGGAGAGATTGACCTCAGCACATGCTATAATGTTACAGAGTATCAAGCTCAACGCAACTATGGCTTCCAGATTCACGTAAGTCTGTCTGAAGATTATTCCTTATATTTTTATGAACTTTTTGTTTTATGGACTTTCTATTTTATTTTATAGTTTGGATTTATTTAATTTTTTTATTTTATGGACATTTTGTTAAATTGTTATGGACTTTCTATTTAATTTTTTGACTTTTTATTTTATTAACTTTTGTTTTATGGACTTTCTATTTTGTTTTTGGACTTTTTTTATTTTATTAACTTTTGTTTTATGAACTTTATATTTTATTTTATGGACTTTTATTTTATAGTTTGGATTTATTTATTTTATTTTATGGACATTTTGTTAAATTGTTATGGACTTTCTATTTTATTTTTGGACTTTTTTATTTTATTAACTTTTGTTTTATGGACTTTCTATTTTATTTTTGGTCTTTTTTTATTTTATTAACATTTGTTTTATGGACTTTCTGTTTTATTTTATGGACTTTTTGGTTTATTTAATGAACTTTTTCTTTTTATTAACTGTGTTTTATGGACTTTCTATTTTATTAAATTTTTTGGACTTTTTTTTCTTTCATTTAATTTTAATTTTATTTAGCACATCATGTTATAAAGACGTTTTTAGTAGTTGTACTTGGTTCTGTAACTGAACTCTGGCGTACAAGCACTGCAGAGACAGATAGTCCAGTTGTTAGCCTGAGCATGTTTGGTTCTTTTCATTCTTCTCAAAGGTTTTGAAATATTAATGAATTGGAAGGTTCTTCTAATCTTTATGTGCTCTATTTTCCAGACTCAAGAGGCGGTGCACACACTCTCTGCCATGACCGCAGGAATACGGCGCAACTGGATCCAAGCAGTCATGAAGAACGTGCGGCCGTCCACGGCACCAGATGTTGCTAGGTGTGTTTATACACGTGATATAGTCAACCAGAACGTTTTGTGTCTTTAACAGGGTTCGATCAAGGTGCTTAAAGTACTTGAATTGGACTTTTTGAAAATTAAGTCCTGGAAAACCCCTTGAAAACAGCCATATTTACGAAGAGGTACTCGAAAAGTGCTTGACTTATTTAAATACAATATACGAATACGAACACGAATACAATCTTTTCACGCAAAATTAACACTGCAGCTTGTCTGTTAAACCCCCATCAAACTTTTTTTTCTCGATACGAAGTACACCAACATTATAATATAAAATATTTTTTATTGAACAAATATAGCCATTATAAACTTTTTATTTAATATACAGTATATGCGACCATTTTTTGAGAATGTGCGAGTTAAAATTTTATGTGGTCGCATTTGTGCGCGTGCATGGTCGTTAAATTCACGCATGAATTTTCCTGCATTGAACTTGTTTTAGCGCCCGCCAAAGTCTTATTTGATGGGTGAGTAATGTAGATGAACTGCTGCGCTTGTGACAGGGCGCATGTTTAACTGAAAGAACGAGCAGAGAGAGAGAGAGCCCCGGACGTGCGCACGCACTCTCTCTCTTCAGAGCCAGGCGAAAGTGTAAACAAGACTTCACCGTCTCCAAACTAAGCGCTGTCTTGCTCTCTCTCCCTCGCACATATTAATCTAAATAAATCGACACGGTGCTAAAAGGTCGGAAGACCAAAGTTTCATGTGGCGCATTCAGAGAATTTTTTTTCTTTTTTTTTTTTCTGAATTGCCACTGGGTGTGAATTGTGCTAAATAAGTTTCCTTCTCTTCTCTGAAAAGCGTTCCGGACATTCAGCTGACATAAAACAACACTTTAATTAAATGAAAAAAACTATCCAGTGATAAAATGTTTTCTGTGTTGACACAAATCTTGGATGTCTATGTCCTAACTGCTGGGAGAATCACACAACGCACACGACACGTCCAATTCGCGAACTAATGACTCCTTTGAACCGATTAATTTTAATGAATGGTTAAAACAACTGATCTTTCCAACAGTGAACTCAGGAGACGTCTGAATCAGTAACACTTTACAATAAGGTTCTATTTATTACATAAATTACATATAAAGTACAGTTTGCTAACTCAAGCTTTAAAATAAATAAAACCACTTGTTTTTTTTGAAAAGCATATGACTACATTTTTCCACACAGTGCTATCAAGAATCGTCAGTGGCATTATTATTGATAAAATCTTATCAGTTCCCATCCCTATATGAAGACAGTAAAATTATAATCAAACATTAAAGAACATACATGTTTTTTTAATAGTTTTTTTTGAGAGTTAAAAGATTAAAACATTTTGCTAACATGAGGTCTTGTGTCACTGTCAGTCTTTTTACATCAGTGCAAAACTAAGGTATGCAGATTAAGACCACTATTCATCAGCATGCATTGATTAATCCCATGGCATGTAGCAAAAAAAAAAAAAAGGTGCGACCAAATCATATGCTGGTGCGACCAACTGAGAAAGTTGGTAGCACCAGTGCAACCAGTGGAAAGGTTAGTCTGGAGCCCTGCATTACTTTTTTTAATGTTTTTGAAAGAAGTTTCTTCTGCTCATCAAGCCTGCATTTATTTGATCAAAAATACAGAAATAAAAGTAATATTGTGATATATTATTACAATTTAAAATAATGGGTTTTCAATTTATTATACTTTAAATTATCATTTATTTCTGTGATGCAAAGCTGAATTTTCAGGATCATTACTCCAGTCTATCACATGATCCTTTAGAAATCATTCTAATATGATGATTCATTATCAAAGTTGGAAACAGTTCTGCTGCTTAATATTTTTTCATAACCTGTGATACTTTTTTAGGATACTTTGATGAATAAAAAGTAAAAAAAAAAAAAAAGTAAAAAAAAAAGAAGCATATGTTTTAAAAATAGAAATCTTTTGTAACAGCAATATCCACTACTGGTCAGTCATTTGGGGTCAGTCATTTTTTTTCTTTCTTTTTTTGAAATAAATCAATACTTTTATTCAGCAAGGATGTGTTAAATTGATAAAAAGTGATAGTAAAGAAGAATATTTTTTTATTTTGAATAAATGCAGTTCTTTTTAACCTTTTATTCATCAAATATATTAGGCAGCAGAACTGTGTCCAACACTCATAATACATCAGAATATTAGAATGATTTCTAAAGGATCATGTGATAGACTGGATGTCACATGTGACACTGAAGACTGGAGTAATGATGCTGAAAATTCAGCTTTGCATCACAGGAATAAAGTATTTTTTAAAGTATATTCAAATAGAAAACTATTCTTTTAAGTTATAATAATATTTCACAATATTACTGTTTTTTTTCTGTATTTTTGATCAAATAAACGCAGCCTTGATAAGCATTAGAGACTTCTTTCAAAAATATAAAAAAACTTAATGTTTCCAGACTTTTGACCTGTACTGTATATTATTAAATGCGTTGCAAGTTGTATTTTGGATACCTTATATCTGTGATTTGAGTTTAAAAAAATCCTTAAAAAAATCCTAAAGATATTGTTTGATAAGTGCGATCTCTGATAAAAAAGTAGTGCATGAAAAGTCCTGGATTTTATTTTTTATTTAATTTTTTTACAGTATCTGTACGAACCTTTATTTAAAACATTTACATTTTGCTTATAAAATGTTTCCAGCCTGACGGTCGACCCAGGCTCGTTTGAGGGTCTCCCCCGGCCGGACCTCACTGCGGACTCCCCGTCCTCTGAAGCGTCAGTGGAGCGAGAAGCCGGAATAAAGAAGAGTCGAGCGAGAGAACGAAGGCGAGAAGGACGGTCAAAAACCTTTGACTGGGCCGAGTTTCGTCCCATCGCTCAGGCTCTGGCCCAGCAGAGAGCGAACGAGTCCGACTCCTTCCAGGCGGAGCTGAGCGAGAGAAACAAGAGGCGGGAGGAGCGGCGCAGGAGGTACGAGAGCGTCACCGGCTCGGCCTTCGATGGGAAGGCGGAGTCTGAGGGTGTGGGCGTGGTCGAGGGTGTGGGTGTGGCCACGGGCGAGGCTCCGCCCCCGTCTGGGGAGCGACAGCAGATGGTGGAGGACGAGATCGAGCAGCGCTGGCAGCAGGTGGAGAAGACGCCCATCAGGGACGAGAGGAGGGTGCCTTTACCTTCCACTCATCCCAGCAGAGACGCATCAGAGCTGGAGAAACTTGTGGAGAGCTACAAGAAAGGGGTACGGCATGCAGAAGACAATGCACAAACATGCAACGTTGAAATATGGTGTGGGTTCAAATAGTGGAGCGGGGGAAAAATGTATTCGTATATGAATCGCGATTTGTATCGATTCACAAATTTCAAAAATCGATTTTCTAAAGCGTTAGACTTCTTTAACTTCGCAGAACTACTTAAAGTAATTAAAGTTATGGAAATCGGATGTGTAACAGTATATTAGATCGGTGCATTCATTCTTAAAGGGAACGCAGCCTCATAAACTGTTGCCATTATAAAACAATGTGCTGTCTTCATGTGCAAGGTGTCATCTTTTTCAGAAAAAGATAAGCTTTCAACAAATTACAGTTATTGACCATTATTGTGTGTGGTGAGTTTGTTAATAGAATTTAAATAGACAAAAATGAAAAAAACGAGAATAAATTTACTGATTTTTATTATTTTTTTAAACAGAAAAAATCATGAACGAAAGAAACTAACACTTTAAATACATATATACAAGTCTTTTTTGTGACATTGGGTTGCACAGTTTTCATTTAGGACACTTTTTTTTCATACACGCACACATACACATGCACACATTCATAGACACACACATGCACACACATACACATGCACACACACTACATGCTTAGATATGTGAAAGAGTAACGCCATCCGCCTCCCAAATTTCACTAAAGATCATCCCCTCTTCTGCTGTCTAACACTTCTTTCGCCATGTATTTGTTCGTTTATTTTATTATTTTATGCAATCCAACACACTCTAACCTGCCGCGCTTCATATCTCTCTGTTCAAATCCTTCCATCCCGCTCTGCTGTCATTTGCAGACGGAAAGCATGACGTTACTGTAATAAGCCATATATTGGCGTAATATTGAATTATTTTGATAGTGCAAACGGTTGAAGAGTTACAGTGACATGAATACAGCTTGGTTGGCGTTGTCGTCGACGACACACCCGGTTTTAAAGGGTTAATAAAATAAACCTATTTTTTAATCTTCAATATGAATCAATTTATATTTAATTCATACAGTGAAGATTATACTGGCCTATTTCTTACTACATGTTAAACAAACTTATGCTACTGTGCCTGAAAAACGTTATTTTTATTTTAAATAGTTTATTTAATTTGTATATATTTTTTTCTATTGTATTTGTCCTATTGTTTGTAATTTGCTTCTTTGTTCCTATTTTTAATATCTAAAATAAAATCGCCTGCCTTGCTTTATTACAGAAGACTGCGTGTAATGATTATAGTCAGCTTAAATGGCATTTACTTTATAATATTGGGTTAATTATATTGGGACCAGAATGGGAAGAAAAATGAAATAAATTTCAAGGTTCACATTTCATTCGGTAGGATTTTTCCCCTTCTAGACCTATTAAACTCTACCGCAGTCAAATAAGAAAAGTATCACAAAACAGTAACTCTCTGCACATATTGAATCGAAATTTGAGAATCATGACCTCAAGAATTGATTTGACTGAATCGTGTGGTACCAAAAGATTCCCACCCCTGGTTTTAAATCATAGCTTCTGGTTGTGCTGTGTCTGTTGTCAGGTGGAGGAGTTGAAGGGTCAGTTGGAGAGCTGCCACCAGCAGTTAATGGACTCCAACCGGCACAAGCTGGAGCTCGAGGGTCAGCTCAAAAACGCCTTTGAGCGGGAACACCAGATCCGCGCCGGCTACATTTCACCGGTACGTCACATGATTTCAATAATGTATCCATTCCAGGTATTGACTTTTTTTTTTTTTTGTCCATTGAGCACATTGTGTTTCATTATTAGGTGACAAACAAACACATGGCTTCCATCTTTATCATCGAAGCTGCAAACGCGTGCTTTGCATGTCTAGAGACAGTTGCATGTAAACGAACAGATTTGTTTCTTATTCTCTTTTTTTTTCCTTATTTTTTTTGCCTCTACTTAAGATTCCTCTTGCCATGTTCAAGCAAAATGACATTAAACATTTCAATTTCATGCAAACTCTATTGCATGTTCCAACATAGAAATTATTAACATTAATTGTACGTGAATTAATCATTATGCAATGACGGCATGAAAACATACTCAGAGCTTACTGTTGCCCTCCAGATACATTCATACTCAATGATGCACATTTGAAATTAAAGCATGTTATTTTTAAGATTTAATTGAAATGTTTTATTAGGATTTATGCAATAGTTTAAGATTGAGCAAATATGAGTTTTCAGTGTCAGATCAAATGCATTGAGTATCAGTATGTCTGAAGGGCGTTGAAAATTATTTAAAAATGTATCTTTTGCAGACAGGTGCTACATAAACATTGGCATATGACAAGATGCCTATTAAGGGCATATGTGCATGATATGTTTTATTCATATTTAACCATTCGTTCATCTCATTTTTAACCTTATTCTTGACTTTTTCAATATATGCTATAGAGTATGTATGTGTGCGTTTCGTGTGTGTTAGTTTTGTTCAGAATATTGTTGCATTGTTTTAATTTGGACTCAAAATTGCTCACAGCCATCTTTTATTGACTTGTTTGGGATTAAATAGCTTCACAGTTCGATATTTTTCTAATGTATGTTTTCAGTGTAGCAAAGTTAAAGCTTTTAAATATTAAAAGCAAATATGGGGTGATTTTATATTAAACATGGCATTGTTTCGCATATCAAGTACACTCAAAAGGTGATGCTCTGTTCAATATCTGTCCAGGACACATTTCATCTTGTCTTAAATGAATTTTATTCACCTTTTAATCAAAAGGTTTGCTATGAACAGACATTAGTGGTTGTTTAATAGTCAGGTGACGTTGTTCCACAAAAGAACTGCAGGCTTATAACTGGATGGCATATAACTGTTCTGGCATTCTTACCTCGCACTAATTTTGCGTCACTTACCCCATGAAACAACTCTTTAACCTCTTTAATATGCATGCATTGTTTTGATTTACTAACCTTTTGCCATTAATTTTTTTTCTAGCGTTCTAATGTGCATCATTCCATGAAAGAAGCTGAATGAATTTAACCTCAATAGATTGATTAGAAACAGATGTAATGAAGTAAATTTCCCTTAAAAACTTATGAATAATTGTTGATTAATAATCTATTGACCAATGCTGACTGTTAATCAACTGTCTGGTCCCCTTTTCCAAGCTGGATTCCCCTTTGAGTCTTGAGACAGAGCCCCTGATGAAGAGGACTGAACTGGTTAGTTCTCAAGCTCAGAGCTTAACAAAGAAGTACCAGGAAACCAAAGAGCTCCTGCAGCTGCAAGAACTGAAAAAGCGCAACATGCAAGCACAGCTTGGCCTTTCTCTCTCACACTGGCCCACAAAGGAACCTTGCCTTTCTGACACCAAAAACACTGCCATCTCCGAGGTCTGTCCCTCAAACTCCATTCAAAAAGCGGTCAGTTTCATACTTCAGGATAGTGAGGGAAAGATTAGAGAGCTTGAGGGCTTGATAGACGCAAACGAGCCTCTGACATTAAGGGAGCTGATAAAGCTCTTGCGCTTGCATAGCGAATACATTTGGGTTGAATCTCCTCAAGGACAGGAAAGTAGGTCAGTGGGTGAAATGATGCAATGCCAAAAACTGTTGGAAAGCCTCAAGAATCAACAGGAAATTGAGAGTGAGACGATGAGGAAAAGCTTAGAAAGAGCTGGAGATTGTATCCGAGACTATGAAGCTCGTTTGGTCACCATGGAGGACATGTTGGGAAAAGTCCAGCAGAAAACGGAGAATCCGTGTGCATCCGGTTGCTTTAGACCAGACCATCCTGAAATGACCAGTAAAGATCTGTCGCAGCAAGTGGAGTTGCTTGCGAACGAAAACGTAGCTTTGCACCAGCGCTATCAGGAGATTGTAAACCAGTTGAGGGAAGCGGATCGAGAAATAGACAGGCTGAAAGCTGAGCTTTGTAGACTACGTAGCAATCCGCAAGCAAACGTGAACCAGGAGCGGGAAGGCACTGCCGATAAAAACGTGTACGAACGAGAACTCGATGAGAAATCGCAGAAGCTGCAAGAGGCTCTTAATAAATTGGAGGCGCTTGGTAATAATTTGAAAGACACAGAGAAAAGATTGCAATTAAAAGAAGCCACTCTTAGGGGTCTTGGATTTCAGGTGGCAGAAAGCGAGAGAGGCGATAAAGAGTCAGATTGGGAGAAAGACGAACTCAAGCGCCAATTGGAGGTCCTTCGATCCCAGCTTTCAGAGAAGGAGAAGAAGCTTCAAAACGCTGAGCATGTCTGTCAAGAACTTCAGTCCCAGAATACAGAGCTTCTAGCAAAGCACGAAGAGACTGTGAGGATGTGTAATCAGATGCTTGTAGATTCGCAGGAGGAAGTTAGAACGTTGAAAGCGAAGGCGACATTTGCTAGTGAACCGGGAACCGAAAGCGAGTGCGGAGAGTCGATGCAAAGGGAAGATGTAATTGAGAAAGTCGCGGAAGAGTTCAAGAGAAAGTCTGAGTCTCTTAATCATGTACTCAACATGATAATTGGCAGTAAGGCAACTAGAGAATGTGATTTGTCCAGCGCCAACATTTTGGACGAGAATCAGGCAGGAATGATGTTTGAGAGAAGGATTCTACATAAAGTCTTAGGTGGTTTAGAGGACGAGGAAACCCTAGAAACCGTAAGAACCGTGATTCAGCGTATGCTAGCAGATAATGAAATGCTACTTCTCATGCATAATCTCTCACACCTCAAAGAACGTGAAAGTGATGCATCTTGCACAGATGAGAGCGCTGGACACTTGAGTGATGTTTTGAATCATTTGTTTGATGATGCCACCAATCCCTGCGTTATAAAGAGTCTCACTGAAGTTGTTCAGAAGAAAGTGGTGTTATTGAACCAAACCGCTTCGGCTATTAGGGAACGAACAAATGAGCAGATGCAGTCGTTGGCTTTGAGTCTTTCGAACTGCGACTTGCAACGATGCCGGTCCGAGTACATTCGTGAGGCCGTAATGGACATAACCATGTGCTTTGTAATTCTGAAGATCTTCCCAACGATGAAACGTTTAAACCTTTGTGATTTGAGAGCACAACTTCAGTCTGAACTAGAGGACAAGCAAGTTTCTTCAAGCGTCCAGAGTGCCAAAAGTGCCGATTTAATGGCAGTAACCCACATTCAGATCGAAGGAGAACCGATTGACTCCGTGGACGGGACTATTCAGATTCAGGACACGATGGCGAAGCATAAAAAGGAGCTGCGAGAGTTAAAGGAGGAGTACGAGCAAGAAGCAGAGAAGCTGAGACTGGAAGTGGCCAAAGCCGGCGAGACTCTGAAGCTGAGATCCGAGGAGAACGTGAAAGAGATCGACTCCCTGACCGAGTGCATGGAGAACCTTAAGAAGAAGCATGAGATTGAGCGTAACAACCTGCAAGCCCGCTTCGATCGAGAGATGGAAGAGCTCACGGACGCCGTCGGACCTGTGGATGGCGAGCCAACCAGGAGTTCCCTCAAAGAGCGGATCCAGAAGCTTGTGTCCCGGGTGTCCGAACTGACTGAGGAAATGAATCAACAAGACAGTGCAACATTACTGCGTCTGAAATACCAGAAAGACTTGGAAAACCTAAAGGTCAAGGAGATCCGTGTCCTTGCTGTTCTCCGTCTGTAATGACTTCATGTGACAACCTGATCCTTTCCCTTCCTTTTCTCATACTAACCCTGCTTTGTGGTGCTTTGGTCTCTAGCCTAATATCTCTCACCCAGTGACGCATGGCTATTAACCTTAGGTGTGCATGTTCGCTTTAGCGTTAGGAGTGTGGGTCAGGGGGAAATTTAAGAAAACTCTCATTGAAGAAACAGTTTCTAGCGTATTGAACCCAATGGAGAGAAATTAAGAATCAGTTCGTCAGATGGATCTGAGAATGCATACTCTTAAAACCTCGTACATGTGGTTCACCTGGTTCTTGTTTTCATACTCAAGCTCTTTGCCTGATTAACAGTCTTTGCAAGACTAGTTCTTCATAAATCGCCGCTCGTCTTTGATGACTGCAAAATGCCAGCTGCTTAACCTAATTAATAATAATGCATGACAAAAACTAAAATATTTTATTTTAAATAAGTCTATGATTTAAAATGTGAATGTTTTTGTGAAAGAATTGACTCTGAAGACAGATGCAATTAAATTTCATTATGTAGTATTATAATAAATCAGATTTATTTGATTTGATTTCATAAGTTATATAAACTATTGCATTGATGCACCATCTTGCACTTAAAAATTCCAAGTACTGACAAATAAACAGCTAGTTTGTTGTTACCCGATTGCTGTTTTACAAACATACAAACTAGCAATAATTGCAGTAGTTTTCTTTTGTTTAGTCAGTGTGATGTGGCCTTAAAGACCAGAGCTCAAGTCTGTTCCTGACTACATCATTTTACACTCAGACTAATTGTAAAAAATAGACAAATTGTAAAAATGAGGCTAGCTTCATAAGCTCATAAAGGGAATTGGCATTGGTGCAGTTGTCAAATTTGACAGCCTGTATTTGGTACTTTTGTCTCATTATTGATAACTATTTTTATCTCTATTTATTAATTGTAAAACAATGAATAATGACAGTTCAGTTTTTTTTTTGTTGTGCTTTGGGTTGCAGGGATATTTTCTTATTCCTTTACTACAATTTACTACAAGTACTCAGTTTAGTTTTTTAAATTTAGACTGGATATAATTTTGTACTAAAAAAGATTTATAGACGTTGAATTTCTAATTGCACAAAAACTCAGTCGTACTAAATTTGTCATCAGTATGTGATACTGGACTCGTGTTTGTCCTGACGAAAGAGGAAATGAGATTTTCCACCCAGAGAGACTGGTGAATAAACAAGTGCAGGTGCTGTTGTGATATGGAGACAGGAAGAGTTGGTCGTGTCCCAGGACCTTGCAAAAACAACCGCTTCATTCGCTCGTCTGATCAGAGCTCAACTTGAGTACAGAGATCAGGGCCATTGAAAAGACAGCGGAAGTGCATTGGGTTTGCATGGTCGAAAGAGCATTGAAATCTCCTGTACTGAAATCAACTCTGTTCATGAAAAGTAGCTGTAATCCTAAAAGTGCCAAATCGTACAGAGATGTGAAAGCTGAGTTTATAATAATTATATATCAAAACACGTCATATCTTCAGACAAGAGCATATATAGTGATCCCAAAACATACTTGGACATTTAAGCCACAAATGTTTGAATTTCATTGCATTTGAAGTTGAAATCTCAAATGAAGTATTTGCAAACAAATGCTAGTGTTTTTCTGAGCCATTTTTGCAATAACATTTAATCAATTTGGTGTCAAGGAGATTTTAGTGCATCTATGAAGTCAGTTCTCACATGTGTAGAGAATCATTAACTATCAACATGATCCGCCAATGTTTGACAACCACAGTGTGTTCACATCTCAAGTTTGAACAGTATGTTGACTGCTTAATCACAAATTAAGCATTTTGCTTAGTGTAGGAAAGCTTGTTTTCACCACGGAATAAAAAAATGAAAAGGGCAACACAATTCGGATTTTTTTAAGTTAAAAACTTTTAATTGCGAGTTTAATCTCAATTCTGATGTTTTTCCTCAGAATTGCAAATTTATGTATTCAGAGTTTATCTTGTGCAATTCCAAGTTTGTATCTCGCAGTTCTGAGTTTGTATCTCGCGGTTCTGAGTTTGAATCTCGCGGTTCTGCATTTGTATCTCGCAGTTCCGAGTTTGTATCTCGCAGTTCCGAGTTTGTATCTCGCAGTTCCGCGTTTGTATCTCGCAGTTCCGCGTTTGTATCTCGCAGTTCCGAGTTTCTATCTCGCAGTTCCGCGTTTGTATCTCGCAGTTCCGCGTTTGTATCTCGCAGTTCCGAGTTTGTATCTCGCAGTTCCGAGTTTGTATCTCACAGTTCCGCGTTTGTATCTCACAGTTCCGCGTTTGTATCTCACAGTTCCGAGTTTCTATCTCACAGTTCCGCGTTTGTATCTCACAGTTCCGAGTTTCTATCTCGCAGTTCCGCGTTTGTATCTCACAGTTCCGCGTTTGTATCTTGTTTGTATCTCGCAATTCCGCGTTTGTATCTCACAATTCCGCGTTTGTATCTCGCAGTTCCGAGTTTGTATCTCACAGTTCCGAGTTTCTATCTCGCAGTTCCGCGTTTGTATCTCGCAGTTCCGAGTTTCTGTCTCGCAGTTCCGCGTTTGTATCTCACAGTTCCGCGTTTGTATCTCGCAATTCCGCGTTTGTATCTCACAGTTCCGCGTTTGTATCTTGTTTGTATCTCGCAATTCCGCGTTTGTATCTCACTGTTCCGCGTTTGTATCTTGTTTGTATCTCGCAATTCCGCGTTTGTATCTCACAATTCCGCGTTTGTATCTCGCAGTTCCGAGTTTGTATCTCGCAGTTCTGAGTTTGTATCTCGCAATTCCGAGTTTGTATCTCGCAGTTCTGAGTTTGTATCTCGCAGTTCTGAGTTTGTATCTCGCAATTCCGAGTTTGTATCTCACAGTTCCGCGTTTGTATCTCACAGTTCCGAGTTTCTATCTCACAGTTCCGCGTTTGTATCTCACAGTTCCGAGTTTCTATCTCGCAGTTCCGCGTTTGTATCTCGCAGTTCCGAGTTTCTGTCTCGCAGTTCCGCGTTTGTATCTCACAGTTCCGCGTTTGTATCTCGCAATTCCGCGTTTGTATCTCACAGTTCCGCGTTTGTATCTTGTTTGTATCTCGCAATTCCGCGTTTGTATCTCACAATTCCGCGTTTGTATCTCGCAGTTCCGAGTTTGTATCTCGCAGTTCTGAGTTTGTATCTCGCAGTTCTGAGTTTGTATCTCGCAATTCCGAGTTTGTATCTCGCAGTTCTGAGTTTGTATCTCGCAGTTCTGAGTTTGTATCTCGCAATTCCGAGTTTGTATCTCGCAGTTCTGAGTTTGTATCTCACAATTCCGCGTTTGTATCTCGCGGTTCCGAGTTTGTATCTCGCAGTTCCGCGTTTGTATCTCGCAATTCCGCGTTTGTATCTCGCAGTTCCGAGTTTGTATCTCGCAATTCCGAGTTTGTATCTCGCAGTTCCGAGTTTGTATCTCGCAGTTCCGCGTTTGTATCTCGCAGTTCCGAGTTTGTATCTCGCAGTTCCGAGTTTGTATCTCACAGTTCCGCGTTTGTATCTCGCAGTTCTGAGTTTGTATCTCACAGTTCCGAGTTTGTATCTTGCAATTCCGCGTTTGTATCTCACAGTTCCGAGTTTGTATCTCACAGTTCCGAGTTTGTATCTCACAGTTCCGCGTTTGTATCTCGCAATTCCAAGTTTGTATCTTGTTTGTATCTCGCAATTCCGCGTTTGTATCTCGCAGTTCCGAGTTTGTATCTCACAGTTCCGCGTTTGTATCTCGCAATTCCAAGTTTGTATCTTGTTTGTATCTCGCAATTCCGCGTTTGTATCTCGCAGTTCCGAGTTTGTATCTCACAGTTCCGCGTTTGTATCTCACAATTCCAAGTTTGTATCTTGTTTGTATCTCGCAATTCCGCGTTTGTATCTCGCAGTTCCGAGTTTGTATCTCACAGTTCCGCGTTTGTATCTCGCAATTCCGAGTTTGTATCTCGCAGTTCCGAGTTTGTATCTCGCAGTTCCGCGTTTTTATCTCGCAGTTCCGAGTTTGTATCTCGCAGTTCCGCGTTTGTATCTCGCAGTTCCGAGTTTGTATCTCGCAGTTCCGAGTTTGTATCTCGCAGTTCCGAGTTTGTATCTCGCAGTTCCGAGTTTGTATCTCGCAGTTCCGAGTTTGTATCTCGCAATTCCGCGTTTGTATCTCACAGTTCCGAGTTTGTATCTCACAGTTCCGCGTTTGTATCTTGCAATTCCAAGTTTGTATCTTGTTTGTATCTCGCAATTCCAAGTTTGTATCTTGTTTGTATCTCGCAATTCCGCGTTTGTATCTCGCAGTTCCGAGTTTGTATCTCGCAATTCCGAGTTTGTATCTCACAGTTCCGCGTTTGTATCTCGCAATTCCGCGTTTGTATCTCACAAATTCTGACGTTATAAATAAAATAAAATAAAGTCTGCTTTGTGATATCAAGAAGTCGCAATAACCTTTTATTTTTTTTAATCTGTGGCAGAAACAAGCTTGCACATAGTGGTGTTGTGCTGTCTTTCCTTAAAAATAAATAGCTTTTCATTTGATATTTTGCGTCTGATCCAATGACATTCATGCATTAAGTTTGGCTAAAGTGTCCAGTCTTTTGGGACCGCTGTTTGAACACACAGTCCCAGATAAATCACAAAATTTATGTTACGTTTGCAAAGCCATCTCTCACTGGCCTCTGTGTCCCTTCATGTCATCGTAGGTTATTAATGTCTGGCTTTGTGTGGACACCGTTCTGTCCACACATCGCTAATCTCCGTCGTCTGTGTAAGTGTTGTCCTGGTCAAATGAAGTAGAAGTGGACATGAGTCGATCCGAGACGAGGTGCACTAAATCCTGCTTCCTGCGTTTCCCCACAGGCTACATGTGAACGCGGCTTCGCTGCGATGGAAGAGTCTCACCAGAAGGTAATCGATGAGCTGCAGAAAAAGCACCAGCGGGAACTGGAGAAACTGCAGGAGGATAAGGAGAGACTGCTGGCCGAGGAGACCGCAGCCACTATATCTGGTTAGTACTGAAGA
This sequence comes from Leuciscus idus, assembly GCA_021554675.1. Classification (NCBI taxonomy): domain Eukaryota; kingdom Metazoa; phylum Chordata; class Actinopteri; order Cypriniformes; family Leuciscidae; genus Leuciscus; species Leuciscus idus. Next base: position 36,721,281 of record CM038637.1, on the reverse strand, counting down.
AACGGGACAAGAGCAAACGGGTCATTCTATTTGTAACGGACCCTCAAAACTTAACACTACCTTAGTGTCTTACATTATCCACACATGAAAATGAACTGCATGAAATTAACCCTACTTGTGTGTAAAAGTCACTGGCTACACGATGCCGAATATAACATTGCAGAATGTTTTTAAAGTCTCCCTGTAGTCAATAATTTTATCCCTTAAAACTCATCTTTTATCACCGAAATGACATATTTAAGCATTTTTTCCTTGAAAACAATGTCTTCATCCCTTAAAATATCTTGAATATAACTTGACCCCCTTGCCTCATTTTGTATTCGTGGTTCTATGAATATGCAAATGAGCCCCGCCTCCACTCACTCAGCTCAGAGATCCACTGGTTGACGATCACACGTTGATCTGATTGGTTACAAGGTAGTTTGTGACGTCAGAAACACCAGCGATTTCAAAGCGTGTTTTTGAGACTGTCTTTGGTTCACTGCAGTTTTAAGGAGGAAATACTCAGCAATGGTGTCGACTTATGAATTTACACATGGTTTGACTTAAAGCAGATTAAAAACACCACATAGACACATAAACAAGATTAAAAACTGGATTTTCACCACAGGGGGACTTTAATATTAAATGAATATCCACAATATTCCTCATGCCAGAGTCATTTGGATTCTTGTTCAATTTTTTTGTGCCAATCAAGACTTGTTCGCAGCATTTTAATAGTGTTTTTATCTGCTCAGCCATCGAGGCGATGAAGAACGCACACCGGACGGAGCTGGAGCGGGAGTTGGAGAAAGCGCGCAAGGCCAACAACAACACTGAGAACGCAGACATCGAGGAGATCCGCAAACAGCACGAGTCAGTCGTTGTTCCTTTATGCAGTTTCAGCCGCACCTTTGCATTCGTTTGAGAAATAAAGAACCTCTCTTCAGATTTTATTGCTTTTCGAGACAAGTTTATGATGCCACACCCTTCCACTTTGCTTTATACTCGTGCATTTGTGATGCATTTCATCTATATTGGAGTGAATAAAGCAGGGTTCATACAAGGTGCTTAAAGTACATTTACATTTACATTTATTCATTTAGCTGACGCTTTTATCCAAAGCAACTTACAATTGCTATATATGTCAGAGGTCGCACGCCTCTGGAGCAACTAGGGGTTAAGTGTCTTGCTCAGGGACACATTGGTGTCTCACAGTGGATTCGAACCCGGGTCTCTCACACCACAGGCATGTGTCTTATCCATTGCGCCACCACCATTCAAAGTACTTGAATTTGAGCCATTTTTATGAAGACGTGCGGAAGTACAGCCGAAGTGCTTGAATTATCGAAGTATAATATATTGGTAATTTATTTTTAATTTTATTGATCAAACAATCTTTTCACACAAAATTAAAGCTGCAGTCCGTCTGATATACAGTACAGGTCAAAAGTTGGGAAACATTACTATTTTTAATGTTTTTGAAAGAAGTTTCTTCTGCTCATCAAGCCTGCATTTATTTGATCAAAAATACAGAAAACATTTTTTAATATTGTGATATATTATTACAATTTAAAATAACTGGTTTTCAATTTATTATACTTTAAATTATCATTTATTTCTGTGATGCAAAGCTGAATTTTCAGGATCATTACTCCAGTCTATCACATGATCCTTTAGAAATCATTCTAATATGATGATTCATTATCAAAGTTGGAAACAGTTCTGCTGATTAATATTTTTTTCATAACCTGTGATACTTTTTTAGGATACTTTGATGAATAAAAAGTAAAAAAAGAAAAGAAAAAAGAAGCAAATGTTTTAAAAATAGAAATCTTCTGTAACAGCAATATCCACTACTGGTCAGTCATTTGGGGTCAGTAATTTTTTTCTTTCTTTTTTTGAAATAAATCAATACTTTTATTCAGCAAGGATGTGTTACATTGATAAAAAGTGATAGTAAAGAAGAATATTTTTTTATTTTGAATAAATGCAGTTCTTTTTAACCTTTTATTCATCAAATATATTAGGCAGCAGAACTGTGTCCAACACTCATAATACATCAGAATATTAGAATGATTTCTAAAGGATCATGTGATAGACTGGCGTAATGATGCTGAAAATTCAGCTTTGCATCACAGGAATAAATTATTTTTTAAAGTATATTCAAATAGAAAACTATTCTTTTAAGTTATAATAATATTTCACAATATTAATTATTTTTGATCAAATAAACGCAGCCTTGATGAGCATTAGAGACTTCTTTCAAAAATATAAAAAAAACGTAATGTTTCCAAACTTTTGACCTGTACTGTATATATACAGGCATTATGCATGGCTATGAGTGTGATATTCCTCATATAAATATCCAAGTATATGATAAAGCTTCTTCTTATAAGTCAATCATAAATTCATGGAAGAAAAGAAAGAAAAAATCAATTTGAATAAGGAAAGCAATATATTTATCATAGTATCCTTGCAATGGTTAAAGTAACCGCAGTCCTTACATGTTAATTTACTAGTTTATTTTTATTTATCCATTTACCTTTTTTAGAATTTGAAAGATAATAAAGAAAGATATTGTTTGAGAAATGAGATCTCTGATTGTAGACGACAACAAAAAAGTAGTGCTTGAAAAAAGTCCTTGAAAGTCCTGGAATTTGATTATAGAGTGTGTGTGTGTGTGTGTGTGTGTGTACGAGCCCTGATAATGGTTTTAAGTGCCCAAATCCCGTCTGCATGACCGCCTGCACTAGCCAAGTGTGTCCTGAGGCAGTGCAGACAAGATGCCAAATCTGCAGTGATTGCACAGTTTCTTTCTTTGTCTACATGCACATAATCTGCCCTCGAGCTCTTGGCTGTACTTCCGTCTAGACTTAAAGGCCTTGCTCTTTTATCACCTCTTTAAACTGACAGGAGGTGTGTGTGTGTGTGTGTGTGTGTGTGTGTGTGTGTGTGTGTGGTCAAACGTTAATGATTCCAGTTCACATAGATATGCGGAAGCGACAAAAAATTCTGTATTATGAATTTTTAAGGCCAGACAAGTAATTTGTTGAGGTTAGTTTGTAAAGAAAGACTACACACCTGCACACATATATATTCAATCTCTGTTACTGTAATCTCCTGTCATCACTGTAAAGCTGCTGTGAAACATCTATATTGTTAAAGCGATGTATAAATGGAGACTTGACTTGTGTTGTAGGGAGGAGCTGATGTCGTACCAGAGGGAGATCGAGGTGTTGTCAGAGCAATACTCTCAGAAGTGCTTAGAGAACGCTCATCTGGCCCAAGCGCTGGAGGCCGAGAGACAGGCGCTCAGACAGTGCCAGCGGGAGAACCAGGAGCTCAACGCGCACAACCAGGTAACGGCCGTATACAGAGATTTGGTCATATTGCTGAGGACCTTAAAGGGATGAAAATTAGCCCATGATTTACTCTCCCTCATCCTAGGTGTATATGACACTCTTCTTTCAGACGAACACAATCAGAGTTATATTAAACAATGTCCTGGCTCTTCCAAGCTTTATAATGGCCGGAAGCTAGACTTTTACTTTGTAACGTGTTAATTATGGATATTTTTCTTACACAAACTCATCGCTTTGGTTCAGAAGGCCTTTATTATCCCCCGGAGCCTGTGGAGCACTTTATGATGGACAGATGCACTTTTATGATGGACAGATGCACTTTTATGATGGACAGATGCACTTTTATGATGGACAGATGCACTTTTATGATGGACAGATGCACTTTTATGATGGATAGATGCACTTTTATGATGGACAGATGCACTTTTATGATGGACAGATGCACTTTTATGATGGACAGATGCACTTTTATGGACTTCAAAACAGAAACAGCCATTCACTGCCATTATAAAGCTTGGAAGAGCATTTTTTTAATATAACTCTGGTTGTATTTGTCTGAAAGAAGTCAGTCATATACACCTAGGATGATTTGAGGAGTGAGTAAATCATGGGCTAATTTTCATTTTTGGGTGAACTATCCCTTTAAAGCAAATAAATCCACTTCAGGGTTCTCATTTATAAAACTGTGTGTAGGATCCTCACTAAAAGTGTACGTGCGTCTGAAAGCCCAAAATGGCGTATGTCTATTCAGACTTATAAAAGCGAGCGTACTCCAGAACCTGCACAACATTCCCTTTATAACCCCAGTCAGAGGAAGACTGTGAACATGCGTCTCCTCCCTGAAATAACCATATAAGAGCTTACAACGCCTCGTTTACTGTGCATATCCTCATCTGCATATCATTTGCATATGCATATTCATACACGTGATCCAATATTTAACGGTACAAGACATTAGGAGAATATGAGATATGGATGTGCGTCACATTACATTGCGAAAAATCCTTTAGTAGCCGATCCTCGCCTTGTTTCCGAATAAATAAATCAAATAGTATAAAATACATTTCAGAGAAAGTTTTTCTCAATCTTTTCCACTGGACAAATAGTATTTTTAAGATGTACTTACACATTCTCCCGTCAAGTGTGTGTTTATAAATCACAACTCATGCGTGTGAAGTGGCGTACGGCTCATTCAGGGCCGGTTCTGTGCGACGCAACGGTTATAAATGAGGCCCTGATGCTCAGATCTCCTACTTCTGTCACCCAGTCTGTGGCGTTTCTGTTGCTCAAAGCTGTTTGTGTCTGTGATGAAGGAGTTAAACAATCGTCTGGCCGCCGAGATCACGAAGATGCGCTCGATGACAAGTGAGGATGGCGGAGACGCTGGCGGAGGCATGCAGGGGAAGGAGCTGTACGAGCTCGAGGTCTGAGGCGTTTACCTTTACATCCACAGCCATTCCCACAGCATCTCTCTCGAGAAGAACAAACACCTCATGCTTGTGTTTTACAGGTAATGCTGAGGGTGAAAGAGTCAGAAGTGCAGTATCTGAAGCAGGAGATCAACTCTTTAAAAGATGAGCTGCAAACTGCCCAAAGAGTAAGTGCATTTATTTACATTCATGCATTTAGCAGACGCTTTCATCCAAACTGACTTAGAGAATCAAGGGTATAAAATCACACTTTAAAGACTTTTTAAGTCCATACAGAACAAGACTTTTGTTTGATTAAAGCACTCATTCAGCACACATTCATTTTCACGTTTTATTCAATATACTCATATGTATTGAAATTGGTCTATGCACTAATATATCAATGCTTTTAATTCAGAGGTCAATAGATATTGGATTTTGCTGGTAGGATAATATGTTCAAAGGCAATAAACAGATTTTATTATAGTAAAATATGTATACAGGGTTCAGGAGCAGATGCTTAAAGTGCTTGAAGTACTTGATTTACATCCTGGAAAATCCCTGAAAACAGCCATATTTATAAAAAGGTACATGAAAAGTGCTTGAATTATTGAAAGAGAACATATATGTGAAAATAGGATTAAAAAAATCACGCAAAATAAAAACTGCAGCCCGTTTGATATATAGATATAGAGGCATTTCGCATGGCTATGAGTGTGATATTGCTCATATAAATATCCAAGTGTATGATACAGCTTTCATTCTTCAAGTCAATCATATATTAATGGGAGAAAATATCAGTTTGAAAGAGGAAAGCGATATCTTAGTCATAGTATAGTTAAAGTTACTGCAGTCATTGCTTGTGCTGCACTTTATTTGTACCATTTTGTTTTATTGGTTTATTTATTTATTTACCTTTTTCAGAATTTGAAAGATGATAAAGATATTGTTTGATAAGTGAGAGCTCTGATTGTAGTCCTTGAAACCCCAAAAAGTAGTGCTGGAAAGTCCTGGGATTTCATTTTACAGTATCTGTACGAGCCCTAATATTAAATGTTGAGTAATGTTCTTGGTCTTTCCATCATGTGACGGGCAGCCCAGGGAGAGTTTGTTGAATTAAAAGCCAAATTGTGAAATTGAAATTGAAAATTAAATTGTTACCAAAAATCCAATAATAAGCCCAAAAAGCAGGACTTTTAATTATAAACAGGCCGAAATACAGCAGGACTCTTATTTTGAAATTTTACAAAATTGCTTGTCTGTCTTCAAAAACTTAATTTTATCAAATTTTTGTTGAATCTTTAGCCTGTAAAGCTGATATGGCAGTACATTTAAATACAACAATCTGTTTTTGTCCCCAAATTCAAGACCTCAATTAAAATGAAGACTTTTGTTATACCATTAAAGCTGTACATTTGATCATAAGGAGCCCAGTACTGTGTTAATAACCTGTGCCACGTCTCCTCACAGGATAAGAAATATGCAACGGATAAATACAAGGACATCTACACGGAGCTGAGCATCGTACGGGCCAAAGCGGAGCGCGACCTGTGCCGCCTGCGCGAGCAGCTCCAGCTGGCCCATAATGCACTGGGGGAACCGGCGCTGGAGGACGTGGAGCACGCCGGCTACGGTACGCCCAGTTACTCAGGAATTACTTCCTGTAATTTAATTACATGTCGATCCTTGTATTATTCAGCTGGTTGAGGCTGATATGGGATTCAGAAAGTAATAAGTAATTAATTACTTTTTAGAAAGAGTAATTAGTAATCTAATTACAATGATGATGTAATTGGTAACTAGTAATTAATTACTTTTTTAGAGTAGCTTACCCTACTAACTTACTACATCGTGTTAGTGTGTGTTATGAACCATCATAACTGTCTTTCCTTTCAGATATCATGAAGTCCAAGAGTAATCCTGATATATTAAAGATGGCGGCCGCGGCAGCCAAGCGCTCCGAGCGCACCCTGAGGTCAAAGGTGAGTCTCTGACACGTGACACTCGCCAGGTTTAGCTTAGCGTTATAGTTCGCTCAGGGGTTTTCAATCCTTTAGATGACACAATCCACAATCTTCATGTTTTTATACATAAAGACCCAATTAATACTGTGAAAAATAAATACTATAATATTTTTAATATTATAGCTTTTATTTTTTTTTATCTATTTTTATTTTTGCTTCTTTTTTTTTTACTTTCATCATTTCCACGGACCCTCTTGCACTTTGTATTTTAATTCATTTTATTTGTTTTAACATTTTTATTATATATTTATTTTACTTTTAATCTATTTGTATTTATTTTATTCATTTATTACAACATTTTTATTTTACTCAAATATTTATTCTATTTACTTATTTTTATTTTAATCAAATATACATTTTTGTATTAATTTATATATAAAAAAAAATTTATATTATCAAATATTTATTTTATTGATTTATTTATATCAAATTTGGATTTTAATCTTTAAAAAAAAAAATTCAAATATTTGTTATTTTTGTATTCATTTATATAAAATTAATAATGTTTTATTTATTTAATCTTATTTTGACTTCATCTATTTATGATCATCATATACTTGTGTTGTCCCGTGGGTTTGAAAGCCCCTGAGCTCGCTCTGCCCCCTGCTGGCCAACACTCGTATCTCCTTAACCAGTGACGTGTAGTTGTGCTTGTAACGCTGGGAAACTGAACTCTTTGTGTGCTGTGTTTTGTTGCGCAGGAGAAAGCCTGGTAGGTAGCGGTAAGACAAATGACTTTTGCACATTCCCCTCTCTAACACACAGTTCCGCGTGTGTGTGTGTGTGTGTTTGTGTGTTTGTGTTTGTGTGTGTGTGTTTGTTTGTGTGTGTGTGTTTGTGTGTGTGTGTGTGTGTTTCTCCTCCGTTTTTCCCTCTGTTCCCAGTCTGTGAGTCGTGACATGTCCTGGGACAGCTAAAGACTAAACCCGAAGACCTTTTGACTTCTGATTTTAGGTAAATGTCCTTGAAAGGGACCGAACGCTTAGATCAGGGCTTTTCAATCTTTTAGATGCAACGGACCCCCAAATATGATCATCCTCAGATGAGGGAAATTCATAAGGGAGCTATAAATATTAATGTATAAAGACCCAAACTATACGGTCAGAAAGACAGTATTTCTTTTAATTAAAAATGTACTCTATAGTACTGCACTGTGAATTGTTTATTTTTGTATATTATATATATATATATATATATATATATATATATATATATATATATAATATACAAAAATAAACCATACAATTTTTTTTAAATAAATAAAAATATTATATATAGATTATTTTTATTTATTTTTATCTGTTTATTTAACTTTTATCTCTCAAAATGTAATAATTTTACTCTATTTGTTATTATTTATTTTATTCAATTATTAATGTATTTATTTTATTCCTTTATGTCAAATATATCAACTATATTTTTAACTTTTAAATGTTTAATTTAACATTTAAATTTTTTATTATTTATTTTAATTAATTCATATAAAATGTATTTTAACCTAATTTGTTTGAACCTAAACCTATTTGTTATTCCTTTTATATAATTGTTTTATTTCCCCTTGTGTATTTTCATTTTTTTATTTAACTTTTATAATAAATTTGTATTATTCATTTTATTAATATAAAATGTATTTAAATCTAATATTTATTTTATTCCTTGATATACATTTTTTATTAATTTTAATCTTTTATTATTATTATTTATTTGTCTGGTTTGATTGCACATTCCCGATGCTCCCGAACCCCAGTTTAAACCCTCTTCATAGTCGACATGTTTGCGTTCAGAGGCGTTCATGCATTGACAAACAGATGGCTTTATTTTTCCCATCATGCATGCGGTCGATCCCGAATGAAGGCTGTTCATGTCATCTCACGGCCTCATGGATTCATGTCTCCCGCAGAGAAAGGTCAAGGGTCACGGCATGCGTGTGTGTGTGGCTCACGGGTTCACTGGCGGGTTCACTGGCGGCACCGCTGCAGCTTCGGCATTTCTGTTGGGTTAAATGCGCTAGGAAAGCTAGGGCTGCCCTCCACTAAACATTTCTCTGTTCGACTCATTTACGCCATTAGTCGACTAATCACACCTTTATATTAATAAGCCATAAATCATAATAATGCGCCTTTAATTGCCTGTATAAAATACGTATAGCCTAATCAGCACTCAGACTCGAACATAAAGCTGCAACACCTAATGGTTATAAATGTGTCGTGAAAAAAACAGAATGAGACTCTAAACATTTGAATAATTTATTCATATTTATAAAAAATAAAAATAAATTATTTTTTTTTTAAATAATTTTCTGTGTTTTCGGCTGCAGAGATTAAGTCCCGATGCTGACTCGTCATCTATATGCTCGTTTCATACGGATTACATAATCTGAGAATATTCATTTTCCATTGGAATCTGTTCATTCAAGTGTAAAAATGTCAAGCTTTCTATAGATATATTTCTCATGTCTGTGAAGCAACTATACGCTGAGTTTCAGTTCATTTATGATGCGCTCAAGTTCAAGATCGACAGAAAGCGTCATTATTTTACAAAAGCACAGCGTTTTGTTGTTACTGTGAGTTGACAGAGATAAGAGTAGAGCCTTTACAGTTTGCATTACTCTCATCCGTATGAGCAAACATGAGGGAGTATTTTAAGTTAAATGCGAGTAATGGCGCCGGCGCCTGTAATAATGCAGTAACACTCTCTCCACACACACACTAATAATAGCACACATTTATCTAGTTAACATTACACTTGTAAAGTTTCTGCTACTTGCATGTCTAAGTGATATAGCCTTATATGAGGTCGATAAATGAATGGCGAATGTTTGGATTATTAACTAAACGACTAATATAATTGTGTTCGACAAAGCCTCTTCTAGCCGACTAACGGTTATAGGACTATTAGGTGGCAGCTAGTGTGGTTTTTGGCGGCCTGTTTTAATTTTAGTTTTCGTCTAGTCTTTGTGTCAAGCTGTCATTTTATTGTTTATTAGTTTTAGTCAAGTTCATACTCTTTTCAGGCTAGTCGAGTTTCAGTCGACTAAAAGTCAGAGCATTTTAGTCTTATTTTAGTCAGAATTATCCATGACTATTTTCCTCTAGTTTTAGTCAATGAGAATTGTATTTTAGTCTGTTTTTAGTAATGCAATTCTATTCAACCCAGTCAATATAGTGAACCACTATGGAGAAATAGCAGAAGTAGCGAGTAACACTCGTCTCATTGGTGGAGGTGGAAAAACAAGCTCTTTGTGACATCCAAGATTTATTGTATTAAAATTTAAATGCAAAAGAAAAGGCATGAGAGTCGGCCGTTTGTGTCAATTTTAAGTTTTAATTTAAAATGTTTGCGATTGTAATATAACTACACGGCTAAATATTTTACCACTTGCTTATAAATCTATATAGAAGTAGTGCATTCAATAATACGTTGTTTAAATTGTGCTTAAAAGTGAATTACGTCTATTAAATTGCTCATTTAATTTGATTAATTTAATCTAATTTGGCTGTTTTTGTCAATTTGAAATGTTATTTTTAATTTTTTTAAATGTAAAATTATTTTGTCAAAATAATAACGCGACTAAACGAGACGAAATTACGTCATAACATTTTGTCTCGTCTCGTCTTGCTCAACGAAAATGAAGACATTTTAGCGCAGTTTTATCATTTAGTCTCGTTTTCATTCGTCAACAATATTGCATTATACATTTGATTATAGTTATCGTCACATGACCAGCATTTACGTTGCGTCTCGTCTCGTGATAAAGGTTCGTTGACGACGATATTAAGTCATAATTCTCGTTGCCGAAAGCAACACTAGTGGCAGCCCTAGAAGAAGCATGAACAATAAGTCAATAATCATGTTTTTTGTTTGGGTTTGGGTTTTATTTACATGCACAAAACGTTTGTAAACCTTAAATCTGAGTGTGTTTCTCTCTCTGATTGCGTCCTCAGAGTCTGAAAGAAGGATTGACGGCGGAACAAAGACTTCACCTGTTCGACAACAAGGACACGAAGGACTTCTGATTGGCCGACCGGCTGCACGTTAATAAACCACCGTATTTTAGCCCAGTAATTAATCACTTAGAGACACACTGATCACAGCCTATATTAAACATGGTATGACGTTTGAGTTTTATGTCTATAGTCTGAACTTCATGCACTTCAGCGACTGTGACATTTTTGTTTTTGTGGGTTTTCATCGCCATGTCTTAATGTAAATACTTTGTTTTTAATGAAGCATCTATCATGCGTACACTAAACACGAGTGTGTGAGCTACTGTTTTAACTCTTTAGTTTGTGTGAAGTGGGAGTAAGTAACTACGTAACGACTCGATGATGCTAACGAGCGGTAGAGTAATCATGCGTATGATGCTAGATGTGCTCGAGATCCGTCGACGCTTGCATTATTAACTCCGGATGTCTTCAATAAAGGACCAATAATGACTGTAAGACACACTAAAGTATGAAAACATGGTTGTATTAGGCTGGCGTTATGAACTAATAACAGTCCACTCGTGAGAATGGGAGTTTTCTTGTCTCTTCCGGCTGATTAAGTCTGATATAGTGTTTGTTCAGTGGCAGTCCTTTGTATTTATTTAAATATTATGAATTTTTTGTCTCACATTTCCATTCATCTATACATTATTGTAAATATACTGCAAATGTACACGAACTGACGACAGGTTTATTAGCAATAAATATTTTTGCACCCTCTTTCTCACCGATTAATGTGTTGTTTATTTATATTCCATTATTATAATTATCACAAGCCATTTATTTGTTATATGTGTAAATAATGAAGTTATGTGACAATTAGGGCTGTCAGGCAATTACAATTAAGCAAATTGATTGCATGTGCTAATTAATCAATTTTGGCTGAGAAATTATTCACAAAAGATTGTGTGTGTGTGTGAGAGAGAGAAAGAGTGAGAGAGCATGTGTGTGAGAGAGAGTGTGTGAGAGAGAGTGTGAGAGAGAGAATGTGTGTGAGAGAGTGTGTGAGAGAATGTGAGAGAGAATGTGTGTGTGTGTGTGAGAGAGAGAGAGTGTGTGTGTGTGTGTGTGTGTGTGTGTGTGTGTGTGTGTGAGTGTGTGAGAGAGAATGTGAGAGAGTGTGTGAGAGAGAGAGTGTGTGTGAGAGAGTGTGTGTGTGTGTGTGAGAGAGAATGTGAGAGAGAGTGTGTGTGTGTGAGAGAGAATGTGTGTGAGAGAGAATGTGTGTGAGAGAGAATGTGTGTGTGAGAGAATGTGTGTGAGAGAGAGAGAGAGAGAGAGAGTGTGTGTGTGAGAGAGAATGTGTGTGAGAGTGTGTGTGTGAGAGAATGTGTGTGTGAGTGAGAGAGAGTGTGTGTGTGAGAGAGAGAGAGAGTGTGTGTGTGTGTGTGAGAAAGAGTGTGAGAGAGAATGTGTGTGTGTGTGTGTGTGTGTGTGTGTGTGTGTGTGTGTGTGTGTGTGTGTGTGTGTGAGAGAAAGAGTGTGAGAGAGAATGTGTGTGTGAGTGAGAGAGAGAGTGTGTGTGTGTGTGTGAGAGAGAGAGTGTGTGTGTGTGTGTGTGTGTGTGTACAGTGTATACACAAACACACTTAAATGGAAGCCCCTAATATATATATATATATCACATAAAGTCATGCTTTTGTAAATCTTAATTGACAAAAGTCAAAAGAATGACATACTAATTCATATTTGAGATAAAAAGATAGATGATATGACATAGAAAGTCATAAATATGATGTCATAATTTTGACTTTTGATGTCATAGTTGTGATTTCATCTCATAATTATGCATGATTTGTTTTGTCACGTGGCGGAACTGGCCTTCCATATTGAATGAACACCTTATGTCGCATTATAAGCACATCGAGCTCAACGTTCCCTGGACTCGCTACACACCGCTGCGCATGCGCAATGGCGCATCATGACTGACAGCAGCGCAGCCTCAACTAAAGTATGAGAAGCTCCAGTTTCATGCGTTATTCAGTCCGAACTCAAACACACACTGTCCTACAGCTGAAGGAGTGTGTGTAGTGTTAGTGTGATGGAGTTTACACCGCTGTGCTGAAGAAACGGGTGAGTGTGTGAGTGTGTGTGTGTGAGTCTCTGCACGCGCTCTCTTTGTTTCGCTCGCGGCGCGTTATAACGCGAGGCTATGAGCGCGTTCATAGCGTCTAATCTATGATCGATTCGTCAAGGTTTCAGTGGGTTTCATTACGACACGCGTTTGTTGGGCGCGTTTTTTTATCGTCGCCAGAATAAATGTTAGCGCGAATGCTAACATCATGCTATGCTAACGTTAGCATAACACGGAAAAGCGGCGCAGAATCACAGTCGCAGTGAGCCAGGACTGAGACACGGAACACAATAACACATACACAGCTACATAAACCCATTAAAGCGCTTTAATGTGAGTGGATTATATAAAGCAGGGCTTCATTTGTAAGGCCTCATCGTGAGATCAGATACAGGAGGACTAAAGAGTATTATGAAGTATCAGATACTAACCTGAAGTACACAAAGTAATTCATGGTATTCTTTGAAATATTGTGTAAATATCTTGACAAAGTACTATGGTAATACTTAACCGTGGTGTATATTAACCCTTGGTATTCAGCAAACAGGTCAAAGACAAAAAAAAATCTACTTTTATTAGTATAATGAAATAAATGTACTATATTTTGTTTCAGAAAAAAGTTTTTCTTTCATATTTTGTAATTTTGAGGGGATTTTGTGGTACTAGACTATATTTACAACTTAATTATGCACTATTTATTTCTATATAAAATACAAATATTAGAAAATAAATGTTTAATGTTATTTTAAATTAATACAGTGTTTAAGTTATCAAGAGCAAAGATATTTAAAATCTGGCTGGAGAAATAAAGGAAATATTCCTCATTTGCTTCGCATTTGGATATACTCACACACACTTTTTTCCCCCTCATGTGTGTTCATACATAGTTATTGGCAGGTTTTCTCCCATTCTGATGAAGTAATAATGTAAAACAAATTAAAAACATAATTTGGTAATGTGGTATGTATAGGTATGACCTCTGTTAAGTGCGATACGTTACTTTATTATGCATGCTTGTCTTTTCTAAGCAATGCTCTTCAATGCACAAAAACTCTTGCGCAATATTTCCACTGTTGTGCAAACGTCACCAACACTGATTGCATAAATTTAATGTGGTTTACTTCTGATATTAAGTAGTGTGTTGATCATTTAGGGGAACATTAACATAATTTATGTAATAATTTTCCAAAGTGCAAATTAAAAACCTATTTCTTCGGCATATCACCAGCTGTGAAGACTCTAAATGATCTTTGTTTTTGTTTTTTTTAATAATAATATTATTATTATTATCTTTTATATTTTTATTTTTTAAGTCAGGGCAAATTTATTTGTATAACACTTTTCACAATACACGTTGTTTCAAAGTAGCTTTACAGAATACATAATGATGTTTATGTTTAAAATACCTTAATATCTTCATGCCTTATAGTGGCATTTAGCAGATCAGAGCTGAGTGATAATATAGCCTAGTTTATATTTTGCAACAAAATAAACAATCAAGCACTTTAGATTTGCTATAAAGTGCAATAGATTTGCTTAAATAGTTTATATTATGTTAGTATTTTGCGTATGCAGGAAAAATAGGGTGTACTAAAGATCCATCTTTTAATATATCGCTGGCAAATTTTAATTTATTATTATTATTATTATTATTATTATCAACTTTGTTGTTTTAGTTTTTGCTTTTTATTGTTGTAAAACACATTGGTGAAATTGCATTGTTTTTAAAGAGAAAGTTCACCCAAAAATGATCATTCTGTCATAATTTTCTCACGTCATTCCAAACCCTTAAGACTTTCGCTCATCTTCGGAACACAAATGAAGATATTTTAAATGAAATTGAAAGTCTGTTCACCCAAATCTCTGATGCAAACGTTCATAAAGAGATGGTAAAATAAATCCAGATGAATCAGGCGGTTTAATCCTAGTCTTCTGAAGAGACTCGATCACTTTATATGATGAACAGATTTAATTTAGATTTTTTCACATATAAACACGGAGCACTCACGTACGGTAAACGGAAGCTCAATCGTACTTCACCTATTCATATGGATTTATTTTATGAATAGACTTTCAATGTAGGGACAGAAATCTCTCAGATTTCATAAATATCTTAATTTGTGTTCCAAAGGTGAACAAAAGTCTTCTGGGTTTGGAACTAGGGATACACGATATATCGGCCATCATATCGGTATCGGACGATATATGATCATTCTTAATGTTATCGTTATTGGCCTGATTAGAACATTTTGCCGATATATTAAAACTGATAAATAATGGATTATTTCCTCCAGCGGAGACACTTCAGAGGCCACTGTTCAACATGATGGTTTTGAATTGCTTGAAATATGATTGAATCACTTCAAAAAGGAAAATAAGTGTTCAGTGCAACATATTGTCATATCGGCTACATAAAATTATAATGAGAACATCTTTATAATTGTGTGATTGGGACATGAGACTTTTGTTTTTGTAATCAGGCTCTCAAAAATTATATAAAAAATTGGATTTAGATTTATCGGCCAATATATCGATTATCGGTTTTCATATATAAAGAATTATCGGCCAATTTTTATATCATGCATCCCTATTTGGAACGACATGAGGGTGAGTAAGTAATGACAGAATTTTCATTTTTGGGTGAACTATCCCTAAATAAAACTGACAGTCCTTTTTCTTCTCCCAGTTGATATGGAAGAGCCTCCCAGCAACTCCGATGGTTTACAGCCTCAGGATCTGTCTGTGCTTCCCAACATCTTCGATCTGACGCGGAACAGAGAGGAATGCCTGTTAAAAGCGAATCCCATCGATGCCTTGCGTGTCGTGCAGACGCCGGGCTGGTTCGTCAATCCTGGGACCAGCAATGGGACGATTCTTCCCGAGAATGGCTCTGATTCGCTTCCCACAGAGCAGATCCAACCGGACGATGAGTTTTCCAACACGACCGTCATGCTATCGTATCTAAGCCGGTCACATGTCTTCTCAGAGCATTCCCCGGTTTACGGGGTTCCTTCGGCATTCCTTCGTGCCTATGATCCCGGGAAAGACATGGGAGACGCGACGCTCCCGGTGGAGGTGGATCAACACTGTCTCCAGCAAGTTTCCGTTCCGGTCGGATTAGCCTCTTGCGAGCCGTTCGGCTTCATGTCGCCGGCTCAAGTTGTGGAGAATGTAGCGGCGTTCTGCTATCTTCAACAACCTCCGGATATGGAAAACCTAGCTTTGGAAACGCTCAAGTCTTTACAAGCCGATCCCGGCGAGTGTAGGTTTCCCATCAGCGTAGACGAACTTCAGAATGGAGCTGCTAGTGCCCTGTGGAACGTCGGACCCTTCGAGGGAGGATTCCCGGAGGACAACGGCACGGATCCAGAGAGATTGTGTCCGAACGCAAACCCGGAGCTCGTCTTTCTCATCTCCAGATCCAAAGAGCCGGTCATTTTACCAAATGAACCGGGAGCCGCGAGCTTCGCCGTGTCGTTAAACCAAGACTTCATTGGTCCATTAGATCCCGAATCAGCTTCAGTTGAGCAAATGGAGAATGTGTTGACTGATCCCGAATCACCTTCAGGAGAGCAAATGGAGAATGTGTTGACTGATCCCGAATCAACTTCAGCAGAGCAAATTGGGAATTTATTGACTGATCCCAAATCACCTTCTGGAGAGCAAATGGAGAATTTCTTGACTGATCCCAAATCAACTTCAACAAGGCAAATGGAGAATGTGTTGACTGATCCCGAATCACCTTCAGGAGAGCAAATGGAGAATGTGTTGACTGATCCCGAATCAACTTCAGGAGAGCAAATGGAGAATGTGTTGACTGATCCCGAATCACCTTCAGGAGAGCAAATGGAGAATGTGTTGACTGATCCCGAATCAACTTCAGGAGAGCAAATGGAGAATGTGTTGACTGATCCCGAATCACCTTCAGGAGAGCAAATGGAGAATGTGTTGACTGATCCCGAATCAACTTCAGCAGAGCAAATTGGGAATTTATTGACTGATCCCAAATCACCCTCTGGAGAGCAAATGGAGAATTTCTTGACTGATCCCAAATCAACTTCAACAAGGCAAATGGAGAATGTGTTGACTGATCCCGATTCAACTTCAGGAGAGCAAATGGAGAATGTGTTGACTGATTCCGAATCAACTTCAGCAGAGCAAATTGGGAATTTATTGACTGATCCCGAATCAACTTCAGGAGAGCAAATGGAGAATGTGTTGACTGATCCCGAATCAACTTCAGCAGAGCAAATTGGGAATTTATTGACTGATCCCGAATCAACTTCAGGAGAGCAAATTGAGAATGTGTTGACTGATCCCAAATTAACTTTAGCAGAGCAAATTGGGAATGTGTTGACTGATCCCGAATCAACTCCAGTAGAGCAAATGGAGAATTTGTTGACTGATCCCAAACCAACTTCAGCAGAACAAATTGGGAATGTGTTGACTGATCCCGAATCAACTCCAGCAGAGCAAATTGGGAATGTGTTGACTGATGATCCCGAATCAACTCCAGCAGAGCAAATTGGGAATGTGTTGACTGATGATCCCGAATCAACTCCAGTAGAGCAAATTGGGAATGTGTTGACTGATCCCGAATCAACTCCAGCAGAGCAAATTGGGAATGTGTTGACTGATGATCCCGAATCAACTCCAGCAGAGCAAATGGAAAATTTGTTGACTGATCCCGAACCAACTTCAGCAGAGCCAATGGAGAATTTGTTGACTGATGATCCCGAATCAACTCCAGCAGAGCAAATTGGGAATGTGTTGACTGATCCCGAACCAACTTTAGCAGAGCAAATGGAGAATTTCTTGACTGATCCCGAATCAACTCCAGCAGAGCAAATGGAGAATGTGTTGACGAGCGGAGAAGCACTTGATGGGAAGCAAAAGCAAGAAAAGGAGTCTGATCTCACAACAGAATTGTCCTGCGACAAACCAGCCGAGTCCATCAACGGTGAATCTGCAGATCAAACAAACATGGATGCGTTCAAAACAAGCAATGGTTTGTCTTCGCTCGCCACCAAGAAGACGTTCGAGAGGAAAACACTTCCTCCGAGAGCCCGGAGAGGCACAAGGATGGGAGCCATTGTTCAAAACATCCAACCCACCAGGTACAAATCGAGTCGCGTACGTGCAATAAAACCTCAGGCGAGGAAGTCCAAGGAAAACAAGTCCTCCACTTTGCTGGAAAGGATGCGTGATGATGCCGAGGAAAAGACGGCATTGCATTTACAGAAAGAGCGAACAGAAATCAGACGCTCACGGAGATGCCAAGAAAGATCTACCTCATCTTATGCAAAGACTTTAGATGCATTTTACCAATCAGCAAAGACGAAGACAAGAAACTGTCATTCCGTAACAATCAGTCGCCCCGAAATCCCGCGAAAAGAAACGACCGCTAATAAACGTCCAACTTCGGCGAAGAAATCTCACGCTAGCAAACGGAAACGAAAGAAACACAAAAGTAAAGTTGACCACACGCCCTTTTTCCAACCGCAGGAACCCGAGATTAAACTCAAATGTCTGAACTGCAAGGAAGAGAAGAAGGAGGTTCGGGACGAGAGCTTTTCGCCGTATGTGCGCGTGCATCTCAAGGACTTTCCCACCTGTACGGTTGTGAACTATCCGGAGAACAAGCGCGGGAAGCGTTCGGCGTCTGCTGGGATTGTTTCGGGAATGATGCCTGCAAATCCGGGACTGCAGTATGGTCGAGTTTGCGCGGACGGCTCGCGGAACGACGTGCTAGTTTGTTGTCTCTGCAGGGGATCGTCGAACGCGAACGACCTTGGAGACTTGCATGGGCCGTACTTCCCTGAAGGCTACAAATCGGCCTCCAAAGTCATTCCCAGTCCTTTAGAGGAGGATAATAGTGACTCGGATCCGTCTTCCAGAAGCAATTGGACGAACTCTTTCCGCGAGTCGAGATGGAACGAGCCGTGTACTAGTCCAACAGCGAAGAAACCTAAGATGGACGCCGCCACTGATTGGTTTAGTCCCCCTGTGGTTCCTCTTGACGCTAACGAACACTGGCTCCACCAGGACTGTGCCGTATGGGCCACCGGCGTCTTTCTGGTTCGGGGGAAACTCTATGGGCTGGAGAAAGCCGTCAGGTTGGCGAAAGTGTCGGTAAGATTTCGGATACACAGATTCTTTAAAGGGATAGTTCACCCAAAAATGAAAATTAGCCCATGATTTGCTCACCCTGAAGCCATCCTAGGTGTATATGACGACATCTTCAGACGAATGCAATCAGAGTTATAATTTAAAAAATGTCCTGGCTCTTCCAAGCGTTATAATGGAAGTGAATGGGTATATTTTTTTGGAAGTCCATCAAAGCGCATCTACTCATGATTAAGGTCCTCCACACGGCTCTTGTGGGGGTTAATAAAGGCCTTCTGAAGTGAAGCGACGCATTCGTGTAATAAAAATATCAATATTTAAAACTTAATCGTCGGCCTATGCAAGTCGACTTGCGCCACAAGAGTAACACTTGACGATGTATGATATAGGAGTAGCATAAGCTTTGACGCCTCTCGCGGTTCAAACAAACAGGGCTGGGCAACCGTGTTCAGCATTACGTTGTTCCGTCAAGTTCAAGGGTTACTCTTTTGCTGTAAATCAATCCGAACAGCTGTCTGTTGGAAGCTAGTTATTGTAGTCAATAAAGTATTAAATATGGATATTTTTCTTTTAAAGATTTCTTTTTTGGTGTTTTTCTTTTATTAGGATAGGGCAGTAGCTAGACAGGAAGTGAGGTGGGAGAGGGAGAGAGAGTGGGCATGGGGTCGGGAAAGGTCCATGAGCCGGGACTCGAACTCGGGTCGCCTGAAGCACAACAGCGCTACATGTCGGCGCTACATGTCGACACACTTGCCCACAAGACTATCGACACCAACAAATATGGATATTTTTCTTACACGAATGCATCGCTTCACTTCAGAAGGCCTTTATTAACCCCCGCAGAGCCTGTGGAGCACTTTATGATGACAGATGCACTTTTATGATGGACAGATGCGCTTTGATGATGGACAGATGCGCTTTTATGATGGACAGATGCGCTTTGATGATGGACAGATGCGCTTTTATGATGGACAGATGCGCTTTGATGATGGACAGATGCGCTTTTATGATGGACAGATGCGCTTTGATGATGGACAGATGCGCTTTGATGATGGACAGATGCGCTTTGATTGACTTCCAAAAAAATATACCCATTGACTCCTAAAGCCTGGAAGAGCCAGGACATTTTTTAATATAACTCCGATTGTATTCATCTGAAGAAGAATGTCATATACACCTAGGATGGCTTCAGGGTGAGCAAATCATGGGCTAATTTTCATTTTTGGGTGAACTATCCCTTTAACATCAAACGCTCTGCAATAATGACACTCAATTGTTTGTTTCTCCAGGTTTGTTCGACGTGCCAAAAACAGGGAGCAACGTTGGGATGCGTTTTCAAAGGCTGCCTGAACAAATATCACTACATGTGTGCGGTTCAGTCAGGTGAGAGATATGACAAGGACGATGTTGCACAATACACGCATGTTGTAGGGTTAATTTTGCCTGCTAATTTTTAAATAGTCTTAAAGTTAAAGCTCCTGTAGTCCTTAACTCATCTTTGATCACCAAAATGACATATTTAAATGTTTTTTCCCTTGAAAATAAATTCTTCATGCCTCAAAATATCTTGAATGTAACTCGACACCCTTGCCTCACTTAGTATACGCGGTTCTATGAATATGCAAATGAGCCCCGCCTCCACTCACTCACTCAGCGCAGAGATCCACTGGTTGACGATCACACGTTGATCTGATTGGTTACTGTAGGATTACAAATTTAAGAATATGTTTTAGATCTGCTGATCCTACTTCCTTACATAACATCACATAAAAAACTAAGGTGAACTATACTGTATTGGGCATTCAAGGTGAACCTGAGGGCATCCATTTACTGATTAGATTTAACAGTTTCCCTTGAAGGGGTTTTGTTAGTCTTTGATCTTTCTACTGAGAGTTGAACTGTGTGAATGTTTACCTAGTCTTAGTTCTCGTGACCATGTTTATACAATTTGGGGGGTACCATTATCTCAGTTGGGGGTAATTGCCTCTATTGTCTTTAGATGATTAGATTTAGTGGTCTTCCCTAAGGCTGTGTGTAAGGTCAGCACCTTTAAGGACAGCCCACTGAAATGCCTATAAGAAACCATGTAAAGTTACGTTAGTTAGATTGTTGGATGACTGCAGCCTCGTACAGCGAAGTTCTCAATAAAGAATAACTTCTGTTTGAACGCGATCCCAACGTCTCCTGGTCTGCTTTGAAAAAGGAAAAAGTTCCCTACAGTTTCAAGGTAGTTTGTGACGTCAGAAACACCAGCGATTTCAAAGCGTGTTTTTAAAGCATATTAAAAACACCACATAGACACATAAACAACATTAAAAGCTGGATTTTCACCACAGGGGGACTTTAAGGCACGTTTCTCACCAAGAACGATAACTATAACGATAACTATATTAGCGTCCACTCCAGCGCACAATATCATTCAGTTTATTAAAAGCCGTCTGTCGCTTTACATGCCCCACACTCTTTAAAGCAGGATAGATTCTGATTGGCTGTCAATGGTTTTTATCATTCATTGTTCAAAAA
This sequence comes from Leuciscus idus, assembly GCA_021554675.1. Classification (NCBI taxonomy): domain Eukaryota; kingdom Metazoa; phylum Chordata; class Actinopteri; order Cypriniformes; family Leuciscidae; genus Leuciscus; species Leuciscus idus. The sequence goes on along the minus strand of CM038637.1, from coordinate 36,699,795 downwards.
GCGTTCTGAAAGTGATTCCAACTATATTGGTTCTGTGTCATTATCGTTATTAGGGTCAATTTTTGGAAACTTCCCCGGCTACATTTTTTTTTTTTTTTTTTTTTTTTTGAAGAAAGAAACATAAATAGTGAAAAAAGCCCAAATATTAAATGCTATAAATGTATATTGACTGAGTAATCCACTATTTTGTAGAGGAGAGTCAAAATGACAATTTTCATCAGAGATTTGAAGTCAAATTACAGGGGGGGTAAAAATGGCTTCAGAAAGACATTTTTACACGGAGATTGGTAGATCTTTTAGTAAAATCTGCTGACTTTAGCAATATTTGTTGTATTATATGCCAATGGTCAAGTTTGCATGCCTGTCTTAATCTCAGATTCAAATCTCAGGTGAAAATGGTCATTTTGACCCTCCTTATAATCAAAATAAAAAAAAATGTATCCAGGTCCTCTGGTTGAGTTGACCCCGAATGAGCCGATAGTTGTGCTGTGGTCCCAGGGCCTTTAGTCTTAGTTCTGTGTAAAATGTCCATCTTAACTTTTACACATTTAGACCGATAGTTTTAGTTGACCAATGCTCGGGTTCACAGACGAAGCCGGAGCCTAATCCTGGCTCAATCTAAGCTCTGTCTGTGAAACCAGGCCTGAAAGTCTGGGAATTTGAATCCAGTTTTTATCAAAGAAAAATGACATTTTTTAGTCATGCTGCATAATCATTAAACTGATAATTGCAACTATTTTCTCAAAATTGTAGTCTTGATTACTGATCACGATTGATGTCATGTTGAAAAATATATATATTTTTACACTTGCACTTTCACCTATAAACGCATGTCAAGAGAATGTCACCTCATGGTTTATTTTACTTATGTACTCTAGTTCCCTCTTTTATAATATTATCATATAAATGTACACTCTACATTATAAAAACTACTAGAACTCAAAAGCTAAAACAGTAAAATTTCCAATAGGAATTCTAAATTACATTATTGTTATTCTATTAAAACAAAAGCAAAAAAGACTGTATTGTCACACACAGGTTACGTGAGTGCATTTACTCCGTAACCACATTTTGCAAACAATATAGTTGAGATTATGTTTGGATTTATTACAGTTTATGCAGATTTAGTCAAACAACACAAGCAGGTTGTGAAGGAACACAGACTGAGCAGAATATCTCAACATCAGCGCTTTATTCTCATGGTTGCCAGATTGCAAAGATTAAAGAAAACACTGGGTGGAAAATGTTTCCTTTCATGAGAAGATCTGGCAACCGCAGGCGTGGAGGCTTGTTTAAACAGTCTATAATATTTTTTGCTGTCTTTCTTTCTTTTCTTTTTTTCTTTTTTTAAGAAGAAAATGTAGATGTATTTTGGAAAAAAAATTATTTTAAGTTACTTTTTAGTCTTTTTTTCATCAACAGTATTGCATGTTCATATAGTCTTAAGTCGTGGAGAACAGGATTTAATGCATTGCATTGTTTGGAAACAGGCCTTTTGATGGCTCTGTGTGTGTGTGTGTGTGTGTGTGTGTGTGTGTGTGTGTGTGTGTGTGTGTGTGTGTGTGTGTGTGTGTGTGTTTAGCAGACGTGTTTAAACCTGTGCTCAGACACGCATGGAAATAGACACGGGAAATAAGCGTGTGAATCTGCCCGTGCATGAAAGAAATGATGTAATTGTGTCTTTTCTTGATGAAAAGTGGAGAGAATACTTGATGTTTTAGCAGTTATTGAGTTCAGACCAACACTGAGATTTTAGAGCATCAATCCTCTCTGGGTTTTGTTTAATAATGTGTGTGTGTATATGTATGTGTGTATATATGTATATGTATTATGTGTTTATTTGATCTTTTTAAATGAAGTGTTATGAGTTGGATTTAAGCTTGTAAACCTTGGAAAGATAATCTTACGTTAGAGATGTTCATGATGATTTGCTGGTAACTTCCTAAAGGGTTTTTATCTTTCTTAGTTGGTTTGTTTGTACACTTCATTCTCCTCAGGACTAACTGATGTGTGTTTCTCCTCATCTTTATTATAGGTTGTGTATTAAATGAGGATAATTTCTCGATGAAATGCAGAAAGCACAAGGTACATGTATAATTGTTTTCTACCTTTTTCTAGATGACTGTCTAATATTTAAAGTCTCCCGGAAGCCAATCATTATATCCCTTAAAGCTCATCTTTGATCACCACAACGACATTTAAACGTTTTCAAATATCTTGAATGTAACTCGACACCCTTGCCTCATTTAGTATTTGCGGTTCTATGAATATGCAAATGAGCCCCGCCTCCACTCACTCACTCAGCTCAGAGATATAAACATTAAAAGCTGGATTTTCACCACAGGGGGACTTTAAGTATTAGATTTGTACATTTATTTTTAATTGAGTATTTTAAAATGAAGATGCTCAATATTGTGCTTTTTGTAATATTTTCCTCTGATTAGAACAAGTCCATTAAAGGATCATCATATGGTCAGATCAACAGGTGACACTGGAGGAAGAGGTTTGAGCTCAGTCTGCACTCTTTACACACACTTCTCTCTCTCTTACACTACATGCACATAAATCAGAAGTATATGCATGAGTTTTTATGTTTAGTTAGATTCCCTCTCTTTTATATAGTCTGTGTTTATATATATATATTTTAACATGAATCGTTCCTCTGTCAAAACTGCATTGTTGAGAGAAAAAAAGACACATCAGTGGAAAAGTCACTTTTTATTATTACATTAAAAAATAATGTCAAATATCATTAAACAAAACATTTTCAAACATCATTAGTATTTATTACTTGGTTAAATCTTGTTAATAAAAACACAGCTGTTCATTGTTGGTTCATACTATCTCAGATCCACTGAATAATATTAAAAGATACAACTTTAGTAAATGTTGAGATTAACAACAAAACTCTTCTAAAGCATATTAAAGGAACACGCAACTTTTTGGGACTTTATCTTATTCACCATATCCCCCAGAGTTAGATAAGTCCACACATACCCTTCTCATCTCCGTGCGTGCCGTAACTCTGTCTGACGCACCCACCGCTAGCCTAGCTTAGCACAAAGACTGGAGGTAAATGGCTCCAGCTAGCATACTGCTCCCAATAAGTGACAAAATAACGCCAACATTTTCCTATTTACATGTTGTGATGTGTATAGTCACAGCGTGTACGAATAACAAGGTCACATGACACACAGCATCTTCTAACCGTACACATACTGGGAACTATATTCTCAGAAGGCGAAGCACTGCTACTTCTGCAGAGTTATTTTGTCACTTATTGGGAGCAGTATGCTAGCTGGAGCCATTTACCTCCAGTCTTTGTGCTAAGCTAGGCTAGCGGTGGGTGCGTCAGACAGAGTTACGGCACGCACGGAGATGAGAAGGGTGTGTGTGGACTTATCTAACTCTGGGGGATACGGGGAATAAGATAAAGCCCCAAAAAGTTGCTTGTTCCTTTAACTCTTTCCTCGCCATTGACAGAATTTTCCAGCTTTCCGTGTTTCCGCTGTTATACTGTAGGGGGCGCTATTACACATCTACTGAAAGAGTACAGAATCTCCTGATCAAAACACAGGAGAAGCAGCAGAATCAAGCGATATCATATGTAATCATGTGCATATGTAAAATAAGTTAACGCCATCAACATTAAACAGCATATGAATCAAAACTGCAGAATGTTACAGAGTGAAATGTCGATGCTCAAAATGTTTAGTTTTTTTTTAATGACTGATAAAAAAAAAAAAAAGAATGCATGAAGCTTATATTAAATGCCTTTATTTGTTTAAAAGAAGAGAGGGTCTGTTCGTTCTTTTGATATATTACATGTTCAGATATTCATATATTCCTGTGAAACTACTTGTGAAAATGATCGAAAATGCTGGCGGGGAAAGAGTTAACTAATGTAATTACTAATGTTAACCAATGAAGACTTACTGTAAAGTGTTACCGCTACTCAGAACAGAACAGGAATGAAAAATAGAAGTATTAAACAAACATGAATTATAGTGGGATTTATTATAAGCATCAAGCCTATTAAATCTAAACTGAAACTACCAGCGTAAAAATATGCAGTATAAATTAAATAAAACTAAACGTGGCTCACGCTTCCCTCATTCTGCTCAGATCCAAACATGTGCATGTGTTAATGTCCTCTTCATCCTCCCCTAGAGTGACCTCTGACCTCCAGCGTGTGGACCTTCAGAAGCGAAGGCCTTAATGATCCTCTGTTGCACTCCTCCACATCACTCACTGACCCGAGACTCAAGAGTGAACATCCAGAGACTGAACCTCCACAGCGCATCACCTTTCATGTGCCATTCTCAACATGCTTTTTCACTATATGGGTTTTCATATTTATATCTGGGGGCAAAATTATTGTTATATAATAATTCTTTTTTTTTTTTATAAATTTTTTTAGTTTATTCTTGTCTTAATTTATGAACTGAATTTTAAATGTCCTGCTTGTCAGGGTGTAAATCCCTCCTCATAATCAGCACTATATATTCAGTCGCATGGAAAATCGTTCTTTATAAAGTAACGTTTCCGGAGGCTGGACTCTGGAGTGAGGAAAGCAGAGGCTGGAGTGAGGAAAGCAGGAAAGCAGAGGCTGGAGTGAGGAAAGCAGAGGCTGGAGTGAGGAAAGCAGGGGCTGGAGTGAGGAAAGCAGGAAAGCAGAGGCTGGAGTGAGGAAAGCAGAGGCTGGAGTGAGGAAAGCAGAGGCTGGAGTGAGGAAAGCAGAGGCTGGAGTGAGGAAAGCAGAGGCTGGAGTGAGGAAAGCAGAGGCTGGAGTGAGGAAAGCAGGGGCTGGAGTGAGGAAAGCAGGAAAGCAGAGGCTGGAGTGAGGAAAGCAGAGGCTGGAGTGAGGAAAGCAGGGGCTGGAGTGAGGAAAGCAGAGGCTGGAGTGAGGAAAGCAGAGGCTGGAGTGAGGAAAGCAGAGGCTGGAGTGAGGAAAGCAGAGGCTGGAGTGAGGAAAGCAGGGGCTGGAGTGAGGAAAGCAGAGGCTGGAGTGAGGAAAGCAGAGGCTGGAGTGAGGAAAGCAGGGGCTGGAGTGAGGAAAGCAGAGGCTGGAGTGAGGAAAGCAGAGGCTGGAGTGAGGAAAGCAGGGGCTGGAGTGAGGAAAGCAGAGGCTGGAGTGAGGAAAGCAGAGGCTGGAGTGAGGAAAGCAGAGGCTGGAGTGAGGAAAGCAGGAAAGCAGAGGCTGGAGTGAGGAAAGCAGAGGCTGGAGTGAGGAAAGCAGGGGCTGGAGTGAGGAAAGCAGGAAAGCAGAGGCTGGAGTGAGGAAAGCAGAGGCTGGAGTGAGGAAAGCAGAGGCTGGAGTGAGGAAAGCAGGAAAGCAGAGGCTGGAGTGAGGAAAGCAGAGGCTGGAGTGAGGAAAGCAGGGGCTGGAGTGAGGAAAGCAGGAAAGCAGAGGCTGGAGTGAGGAAAGCAGAGGCTGGAGTGAGGAAAGCAGGGGCTGGAGTGAGGAAAGCAGAGGCTGGAGTGAGGAAAGCAGAGGCTGGAGTGAGGAAAGCAGAGGCTGGAGTGAGGAAAGCAGAGGCTGGAGTGAGGAAAGCAGGGGCTGGAGTGAGGAAAGCAGAGGCTGGAGTGAGGAAAGCAGAGGCTGGAGTGAGGAAAGCAGGGGCTGGAGTGAGGAAAGCAGAGGCTGGAGTGAGGAAAGCAGAGGCTGGAGTGAGGAAAGCAGGGGCTGGAGTGAGGAAAGCAGAGGCTGGAGTGAGGAAAGCAGAGGCTGGAGTGAGGAAAGCAGAGGCTGGAGTGAGGAAAGCAGAGGCTGGAGTGAGGAAAGCAGGGGTTTATGATGGCGATGTTAAAAGGCACTTTGTGTAAGAAAAAACACACACACACACAAATGGGAAATTAAGTTTTTTTGTCGAAGATGATTTTATTAATTTCTGAATTCAAGGCCAAAATTCTGGTGTTTGATCCACCAGTTCTTCCTGTTTGACGCCACATTTACACTTCAATTCCACTCGTGTCTCCACATGTTCAGCTGCATTAACTGTATGATTCACAAACATGTTTTATTGTAAGAAAGGCTGAATATTAGTGTTCCACAGAAATCTGAATATACATTTTTTGACCCACTGCCAGTGGATACTCTTGTTGGTTCTCCTGGACATAATCCATATCTATGAACAGATAACGAGTACAATGACACATTATCTTGATGATCTGTAGGGAAGTTCATGCACTTGTTTTTGCTCATCTTTGACTTCAGAAAGCATTCATTTGGACATTGAACAATAAGCAAAGTATTTCAATTCAACGTTTGTGAAGTGCTGAACTTCTTTTTTTGTATTAAAAGTGTGTTTCTTAATTTGTTGCTGCCTTGCTAAGACAAATCAGTGTATTTATGATTTTCACCCAGAAAGCACTTCTTTTATTTGTAGTGAGAGACACGGGGATGTTGAGACGCAGTGCATTAAAGTGTAGAGATTATATGTGTTTCAGTATTTCTGTCCAGAGTTTAGGATGAATCTGGAGTCTCCGCCTGACGAACTGACGGCTGTTTGTGCCAAACTTTTGGTTTTTTCTAACTTGAATGAATTGTCATGTTTTAGCATCACAACAAATGCACCAAAAACCCTTTTTTTTGTGTTTCTCAAATGTTTTAAATCTTAATCTCAGGGTTGAGCAGGGTTCTGTTGTGTTGTTGTCCACATTCTTTCCCCAAAGTGTATTTATCTTGAACTGACTGACCCGAGCTGGTCAGCGTAATAAACTGGCTTCTTTTATTTTGCCTAACGTTCTGCTGGTCTCACACTCATTTGCATTCGCCCATATACTGGTAATCGTAGGTATAACATATCATTTTCCTGTAGTTTCACGTTTTTAGCCAGAGACTCAAACCTGCAAAAACAAACACGTGCACATTTTAGTTGAGATTTATTTCCCAATAAATCTGAACTTACAGGAAGACAGTTGTATTGCAAAGACATGATTGAGACGGGTTTCAGAGTTTGTTTCCGACAGCTGAAACCAAACCAAAGTGACACGACTAAGCTTTTCCTCCCAGTACATGTTGAAAGCTCATGCAGACGTGTAGCGTAAGAGAAAACGGTAACGCTTTACAATAAGGTTCATTAGTTAACTACCTTAGTTAATATCAACTGAGAATGAACAATACAGCATTTTTTTATCTTAGTTCATATTAATTTCAACATTTACTAATACGTTATTAAAATCAAAGGTTGTATTTGTGAACATTAGTTACTGTGAACTAACATGAACAAACAATGAACAGCTGGATTATTATAAACTAACATTAACAAAGATTAATAAATACTGGAACAAATATATTGCTCATTGTTAGTTCATGTTAGTTAATAACTAATTAACTTTATTGTAAAGTGTTACCAATAAAACACATAAAGACAAACAATAGTAATTCCAATAAAAAACAGCTTCGCCCAGCTAACACAACACAGTCTAAGAACGTTTTGCCAACGTTCCCATTACGTTATGAAAGCGTTCGTTCTGCGTGTTCTCCGAGTGTTCGAAACATTCCGTTTCTTCTTGGTTACGGAATGTTACATTTTATTGGAACGTTCCTTTGGAATGTTAGTCTGACTCTGAACGTTCTAAAATAAAGTCTAAGTAACATTATTTTGATGTTGAGGTTTTACAGACATTATTAGGGGTGTGTTTCCCAAAAGCATCGTTAATAGCCAACTATGGTCGCAAGTTTCATCGTTATCATCGTTCAACGAGTCGGTGTTTCCCGAAACCATCGTTCCAACGAACATTCGCGAACAGCATCACAGAGTTGTGTGTGTGAACGACAGATCTCCTGTGGTTAGAAGAACAGTTTCTATTTTGCATAACATGTGGACTCAATAAATCTGTCTTGTATTTAGAATACATACAAATGTAATTTACGTCTTTTAGTTCGTCAAGAGATTTAGTGTAGTTGTTGAAGAGTGCGCATGTGAACGAGCTGTAGTGTGTAAGAACGAGTCTATGATTGAATCTGGAAATAAAGCAAAATAACTGAGAAAAATGAGAAATCGTCCTCAGATGACATGTCTGTAATGTATAGCAAAACATCTCGCATTAATTAGATCTGAAACAGATTCATTAACAGTAGTTATTACTCCACCACCTGCGTGACGTCATAAACCAACGTGGATGAACGACCAATTTGCGACACTACGGTTTCGGGAAACAGTCGTGATTTCTTCAACGATGCATCGGACTACTATAGTCCAGTCATTTTAAGAAAAAAGGTTTAACAAATTGCAACAGAATCAAACTCAACTGATTCTGTATCCTCAATATGTCCTGAGTAAGGGAAAAAAGCCCAGAAGAATCCCATTAGGGGAAAGTATTCATAGGCTACGCCTATTCATTCTTCTTCTTACGTGAATAGGGTCACAATTTTAACCTTTATATATCACCATGAAAAATACTGAGTTGATTACTTACATCAAGACAATTGAATTCAAAGTGAACCCCCAGAAACAGTCCCACAGACCCCAAACCCAATCTCTGCAATCATAATTAATAAAGGCTGGTTTCTAAAGTACTTCTTCCTGCCTCTATGTATTAATGCTCATGGGTAGCCTAAATGAGTTCATTCAGACCTTAACATTCAGTATTTTACTGTTATGTGTCAACAAGATTCAACAAGACATGTTCTCCTGGCTATACACAATGTTTAGATCTGTTGTGGTATTTATGCAAATTAGCACATACGTAATTAGATTATGCACCGTTTGTCCATGTTAACAAACAATTTCAAAAAACGTATAATACATTTTTCGTTTGTCTTGATGTCAGTAATCAACTCAGTAATTTTCATGGTGATATCTAAAGGTTACAATTTTTACCCTATTCACGTGAGAAGAAGAATGAATCGGCTATATTTGAGTCTTTTTCGAAACTTTCCCCTAATGGGATTCTTCGGGGCTATTTTTCCTTACTCAGGACATATTGAGGATACAGAATCAGTTGGGTTTGCTTCTGTTGCAATTTGTTCAAGGTTGACCCCCATTTTGGCGTAAAATGACTGGACTAGTAGGCTAGTGAAGCACGAGTTACAGCGCTGTGGGAAACACACACTCCTGATGCATAATCTTACATCACTGTGTTCCCAGACAGCATCTATAGTGTCGGCCCAGATCCGGGACTCACTGAATCCACATGTACCGGATCTGTGTCGCCGTCTGGGTTTGACCAACGAGCGGTCAGATGTGTAAGCGGTTAGACTGCAAGTTCAACTTTTCCAATTCAATTTATACCCATTTATGTAATTGACTTTAAAAAGTCTTGAAGAAAAAAATGAATGACTAACTCTAGTCGACTACCACTAGTCTAATGCAACTGGCCACAGAGTCAACATGCACCAATGCTATATTTTCTAAATGTCATAATCATTTGTTAACAAACAAGTATTCATTACTTCAATGAGCTCATTGTTTCTGCATTAAATTATTACATTTTTAGCTAACTGTGATTTTGTATATGTACATTTCTGAAATACATAACTTAGACAGTCTCCTCTGATAACAGATCTCTCTAAATTGTAATGTGGACTCGTGCATTTTCTGTAAAGCTGCTTTGAAACGATGTGTATTGTGAATTGAATTGAATTAAATAACGCTAAACAAACGTTCTATTAATGTTACCGGAAATTTTTTGAGTTTGAGAGAACGTTCTGAGACGTCCTGTTAGCTGGGAACTTTTCATTAAGACTTCCCTTTCATCCTGACCCAGACATCAACAGTGTCGGCCCACATCCGGCCCACATCCGGCCCGCGTGAAATCCACATGTAACGGATCTGGGCCGACGCTGCTGATGTCTGGGGATCTGAAAATGATGGGTTTCATTAGATGACAGCAGATGTGTTTCACACACACAGGCTTTATCAGGTAGTTCTTGATCTCAGTGAGAAATAAACAACAACAACAACAACAACAACAACAGCAGCAGCAGAATACAAACACGACAACAAAACGAACGCTTCATTTGGCTGGCTTGATGTTTTGCCCTATGTCATCTACTAAAAATTTCACTCTGAAACATTTTGCAAGAAATTGTGACGGCAAAAAAAAATTCACATTACATCAATTCTCACAAATCTTAAATCACTTGTTTTCAATGTTTTCATCAACGTCATGCAGTTATTATAATGTTTGCTCACGCACATCTGCGCTCTTTGTTTTGCATTTCAGTTTAAACCAATGTAGAAAATATTAAAGATAATACTTTAAGGGGAACACCAAACAAAAAATGGTATAGTAGGCAAAAAACATGTCTTTCCAACCTGTCAAATGGATGGATATTGTATGTTGTTCATCACCACTACAAACTAGTAGGTTTTTTTTTGCAACAGAAATATCATAAAGCAATCACAGCCAAACTCTGAGAAATACTCTAAAACATCATGAATAAACATCCATAATTTTCAATTAATGTTCGTCAAAGCAGCCGACCTTCAGCCACATAAAAAATAAGTTTGGCACAACTGTGCTAAAGTACTAAAATTAAATAAAAAATATTGATGTTTGTTCATCAACTTAAAAATATATATATTTCTGAATACTAGGAATCCTGATAAATTAAGAACAATTAATTAAAAACAACAGTCTACAAGTCAATTTATAAACACATGCAATATCTGCGACACGTTCAGTGTCATAAACCTCGAAAACCTTTCGTTTGTTGCACATACTGAACATTAAAGTAAATCATGATTTAAATAACAAAACATCTAAATCGTACGTGGCAAATCTCGAACACACATTCATAAGTTCCTCATCCACTCTCATAAACGTCCCAGTTCTCACTGTTTGCTTGTTCACAGAAATTATATTGATGAATTCCTCACAAGAATGAAGATCCCAGATATTCTCCTTTCTTTTCTTTTTTTTTGCTTCATGTATTGCTTTATTAGAGAGATTTGTGGGAAGCCCTCGTGTTTCTTCCCGAGCCGGAAGTGGATTCAAGCTTTCGATCCACTCGTTTATTGGTGAATTGCGCGGTATTTCACAGTTTCAGTGCAACGTTTCTTTGCAGATTGTTTCTAAACATGCACATCTCTGTCAGGAATGTTAGTGGAGCGACCGGCGAATCAAACAGACACCGAACACAAACTAAGGGTTCGTTTAGGCGACAATAATTTACTAAAAACGGAATTGTTTTTCCTTCGCGTTTTTCTCGTACACACGACAACGTTGTCAAAACGATAAACGACTAACTTTTAGGTAAAAACAGAGTCGTGTAAACAGACCCTTAATTTGTCGTCTTCTTTTTTTGCGTTAAAAGATGCGCTCACGTTTATCGTTGTTCAGCGAATTTTCGCGGGCGAAATGCAGTCATTTCAAAAGGAATCACGTCATCGGGAATTTCGCGCGAGGGCGAACGATTTCGCTCATTGTCAAGTTTGTGACGTGATTTCGGCGCGTTAACGAACAGAAAGATGCGTGGTTTGAAAGAGACTTCTGTGTGAACAGTTTCTGACGATAAACAACTGACATTTACGCCCATTCAATTTTGCTGAATTAACGCTATGTGACTGGAAGCCCGTTTACATCACGTAAGGAAAATAAACTTTCGTAAATCATAATTTCACATAAAATGCCAAACTTAAATACCAAGTCTTAATTATAACACTTCTTGAAATTATGACCCAAACAGTCGCAATTCTGACTTAAAAAGTCATCATGATATAAATCGAAAAGATGCCCAAATCGAAATTATGCCAAAGTCATAATAACATAATCCATCATTTTAACTTTTTATCTCATAATTATACTAGTCATAATTACGACTTTGTATGTCCTAATTTTGACTGTTAATTATGACATAAAAAGGCATAATTATGATGTACTAATTCATAATTATGACATAAAAAGTCGTAATTATGACATTCTAAGTTATAATTGACCAAGTGGAAATTCTGAAATAAAAAGTCAAAATTAAGACATTATTATGAGTTAAAATTCAGACATAAAATGTCATAATTATGACAGCAAGTCGAAAATATGGCATAAAGACCTGGTTTCATAGACAGGGCTTAGATTAAGCCAGGATTAGGCCTAAGTTCAATTAGGACATTTAAGTAGCTAAACTTGCCCTAGAAAATAAATAAATTCTGATGTGCATCTTGAGATGAAACAGTGGCACTGACATATTTTAATATATGCTTTCAGTTCAAACAGATCAAACATGCATTTTAGTCTGAGACTAGACTTAAGCCTTGTCTGTGAAACCAGAGGTAAAAGCGCAATCATGACTTAAAAATCATAATTATGATGTCATCACTTTGACTTTTTAATTCATAATCTCAAACTTTTTAATATCATAATTATGATTAGTCATAATTATAACCATCATAATTTTGACTTTAATCTCATAATTATGACTTAGTACATCATTATGTCTTTTTATCTCATAATTAATAGGGATGCACCGATATGAAAATTTTGTCCGATACCGATAATTCTTTATATCTGAAAGCCGATAACCGATATATTGGCCGATTTTTTTCAGAGCCTGATTACAAAAACAAAAGTCTCATCATGTCCCAATCACACAATTATAATAATGTTGTGATTGTGAAATATGAGTGATTCCAATCATATTTCAAGCAATTCAAAACCATCATGTTGAACAGTGGCATCTGAAGTGTCTCAGCTGAAGGAGATCATACATTATTTATCAGCTTTAATATATCTCAGCCAAATTTTCTTATCAGGCCGATAACGATAACAATAAAAATGAACATAAATCGGCCGACACCGATATATCGGTGATAAATCGTGCATCCCTAAACATTAAGATTCACAAAAGCACGATTTTTTAACAGTGGCGTAAACGGGCTTCCATATACTAGCGCTCTATTGTACGCACGTCTTCGCTTCATTGGTGTGCGAGTGTCTTGCGAATGCTTGTGCGTTCACACACAGATCTCGATGGGCGTGGTGACGAGGATCCGGCTGCTCGGCGGACTGTCTCGGGCCGCGCGCTCGAAGCTGTTAGTGGACGAGACGGAGCTGTTCGTGGACACCGATGTGAAGAGGTGAGCCGATCCCGACTCCACACCGATGCTCTTCGAAGCCTTCGGAGACAAGCTCTGCTTCTTCATGCGGTCCACGAGCAGCTCCTCCTCCTCGGATGAAGAGTTCTGCGCCGACTGATGATGGTTTTCGCCGCTTTTCCCGTCCAGCATCCAACGGTGCCCGAAATGCGCGAATACTTCCTTAACGGAGCATCGGCGTTCCTGCTCCAACGCCAGGAGCTTCCTGAACATGCGAAGGGCTTCGTCTGTGAAACGACGCCACTGAGACGGAACCGAATTTGTTCGCCGTCTCTGCCAGCGCACAAACTCCTCGTAGAACGAGTCGGGAGGCATGGCCTTTTCCCACGGGAAGTTCCCGGTGAGCATGCAGAAGAGAAGCACTCCGAAGGCCCACACGTCTGTGCTGTAGTCCACGCTGAATCCCTCGTGCTTCGACGAGTCACAGAGCTCCGGCGCCGTGTACGGGATGGTGCCGCTCACGCGCTTCACCGGAGAACCGGAACGCCGAGTCATGCCGAAGTCCGAGAGCTTGACTTTACGACACTCCTTGTCGAAGATTAGGATGTTCTCGGGCTTGATGTCTCTGTGCACCAGCTTCTTGGAGTGGAGATAGTCCAGAGCGATGGCCACCTGATGGACACACCGCTTCGCCACCGGCTCCGGGAGACCCACCTGTGCACACACATTCAGTTCACGTTTATTTGAAGAGCGCTTTTCACAATACACATCATTTCAAAGCAGCTTTACAGAAAGTGCATGAGTCCACATTACAATTTACAGTGATCTGTTATCAGAGGAAACTGTCTAAAGGCCCTTTCACACCGGACGCGTAACGAAAAAGCGAAACGAAAAAGCGAATAGTTCGCGTGCGAATAGTTCGCATCTGTGAAGTTCAGAGCTTCAACATTCCAAAACTTTCGCGCCGACAGCTGAGAAAACATGGACACTTCATCATCATCATCATCATCCTCCAGCTTTTCATTTTCTTTAAAGGACAGAAAAGAAGGTTTTGGGGAGAGTCTGAAGGGGAGTATGCTAATGTCCACTCTTAGTTTCCTTTTCCTCTCTCCTTTTCCTCTCATAGATGTCCCTGAGGTTTTCCCACAGTTTGTTTGCGTCTTCAACTAAACACAGTGCGTTGTGTAATGTCAATACACATTACATGCAACACACGAAGTAACAAGTTAAAATCATTCGACTAGAAACTGTAGATATCACACAAAGAATGTATAGTATACTAAAAGCAGCCCTATAGTCTCACTACATTTTGTTATATGTTCAAAGTAAACACGGATCTTTGACGATAATAGTGTTAGCTTTCTATCCCAAATATAGTTTAGCCTGCTAGCCTACACAGCACAGGACTATACAATGACTAAAACTATCACACAACATACTCACAGTCGTGATAACCGAGTTGGTTGGCAATGCTACACCACACAATCGTTGTCCTTGTAGTTAATGATTGGCTGAAGCCTTTTCTGTCGCCGCAAAAGTAAAAAAAAAAAATCGACATCGAAGCGAAAAATAAAAGTTGTGTTTTCGCCGCAGCACATTCGCGTTTGGTGTGGAAGCGCTCATTACACACACAGCTGATCAAAACATAAAACCATCGAGCAAATTATTCGTGCGTCAAAATCACGTCCAGTGTGAAAGGACCTTAAGTTATGTATTTCAGAAATGTACATATACAAAATCACAGTTAGCTAAAAATGTATTAATTTAAACAATGTAATAATTTAAGGCAGAAACATTGAGCTCATTGAAGTAATGAATACTTGTTTGTTAACAAACAAGCAATAATCAGAGTAATAATCAATAATGGGAGTGATTCATTGCTGGGATTCCATTACCACATCCCACCTTTATTTTATTACACCCTATTTTAGAGTTTTCTATATTCCCCTGGACACGGGCTAATAATCGGGGGCTCGTCCGGGATCAAACAACAAAGGGGCTGTTTACACCTGGTCACTTCATACGTTTTCTCAGATCGGATTACTATCTGTTATCAAAACGATTCCATTTACAGCTGGTCACATAAATGTGTTTTTGCAAAACGGATTTAAATCCGATCTTCAATTCCCGCTATATGCAGATTTACTGGAGGCATGTCACCGAAAGCAACAGATATGAGCTGCATTTTATTGATCATCAGGCAACACAGCCTGATCTCATGAAAATGCGTCTCTATTGCACGCATTGTGTTTATCGTGCAATTTATATGCGAATTTTTTTTTTACGTGCATATGATACGCAGTTTTCGCGTGCATTTGATACGCACTTTATTGCGGGTAATACACACGCACCCCACACGACTAATCCTACCCATGCGTATCATATGCACGTACCCTACCACTACTAAACCTACCCTAAACCTACCCATGCGTATCATATGCACGTACCCTACCACTACTAAACCTACCCTAAACCTACCCATGTGTATCATATGCACGTACCCTACCACTACTAAACCTACCCTAAACCTACCCATGCGTATCATATGCACGTACCCTACCACTACTAAACCTACCTTAAACCTATCCTAAACCTACCCATGCGTATCATATGCACGTAAAACTCATTTTGGCATATAAATTGCACGATAAACACAATGCATGCTATAGAGACGCATTTAGTGTGATCGGGTTGGGCAACAGCCCTGGTAAGATCATTTCGTTTCTTTACTTTTAATGATGATGATTGTGTGTTAAGCGTCTGAGACTTACTTTCACTTTGATTTGCGATAGTTTGCACGTTGGCTTAATGAATAGATGCTCAGCTGCTCGTCTGCGGCGATGCGTGTTCCAGTAGCGTTGTCATATCTGGCTATAACATTACATATAGCCTATAACACGCTCTCACACGTTTATTTTTTTAGCATTTTTGGGAGGAGTACAATTTCCATATGTGGTTTTAACAACGATGCATTTACACTTGTCTAGTTTCGTCTGGAATGCGGCCCAGACCTCCTCCTGATGTGGTTTGAGCGATCGGATTCAAATCCGTCTCGAATGCGTTTCAGGGGGCATTTACACCTGGTCTTTTCACGATCGGATCTGAGAAAACGCATGAAGTGGGCAGGTGTAAACCGCCCCAATAACGGAGAGAAAAAGAACAGAGCAACAGAAAAGATACACGAACGGAGGTCGTAATTTAATATTCAACAATATTATTGATCTCCTGCATTGACAGCATTATATGAGAACTGAGCTGAGCTGGACGATGACATCACGGTTTCTCCAGAGCGGATATATATATATATATATATATATATATATATATATATATATAAATTAACTAAATTAAGAACTTTTTTACAACAGAAATGAACATTACTGAACTTACTTAAGCTGGACTGTGACACTCTTTTCTTCTAGACACAAACTTTGTTGCGTTATTTTCCTGTTATCTCTGTAAAGCTGCTTTGAAACACTGTGTTGTAAATGACAGGACAGATGCAGCTTCGGTTCTTGTGTTCGCAGTGTCATTTTATTGGTATCAGTCTATAGTATCCTGATTGTTTGAAACTAATTGGTTAAATTGAAGTATTTGACTTACAAAGACAACACAGACATACATATCAGGTAATTGCCCGTACAGAGGTCAGAAAAGCCCCTGGAAATGACTGGAAAAGCCCCTGATTTAGTGAGAACTGCTGCTTTATTGATTGTTAGATGACTCTGATTACCTGTGGAGGAATGATATCGAACAGGTCTCCAGAAGGCGCGTATTCCTGCGCAAACACATAGTACTCCTCCGTTTCAAACGCAATGCCAAAAATGTTGATGACGAAGGGACATGGAGAGAGATAGAGGGAGATGCTGTACTCTCTCAGGAAACTCTTCAGCTTCGTCGTCTTCTTCTTCAGGAACTTCAGAGCCATCTTGGCTCCTGTAGATTGAGGAGAGAAAGACATGCCAATTAAAGCTTTATTGGTTTATGGCAGTCGTGCTCGATCTAACGATATTGTGAGTTAGATTTTATTTTAAGTTGACTAATTTTGTTGTGTGTGTTTGTCATTTTCATTCATTTTAGTTTTTTTTTTTAAATATTTTTTACTATATGACTATATCCTACAGTCACTAGTTTTGTTTCCGACTGAATCAGTGTTTTGAATGAATTGGTTGAGTAAATGATTCAATGAAACAGTCAATTGTTTATTTCCCAAATGAATCAATGTTTTTGAATGATCTTAAATTGAATGATTCAATGACTCGCGTTTCATTTTCTGAATGAATATGTGTTTTCTGAAAGGATTGGTTGAATGAATGATTCAGTGACTTGTTCATAAAGTCATCTGTCGCCACCTACTGGAGTAATGATGTTTATTAAGTTGCTTTAAGATGTTTATTAATGCTTTCCTGCAGCTCAAACAGTAGAGCGCTTGCAACGGGTTCGATTCCCAGGTAAAGCAAGAACTGATGTAAAAATGTAAATGTGTAGCTTGAAATGCAATGTAAGTCGCTTCGGATAAAAGCTTCTGCCAAATGCATGAATGTAAATTAAGTTATATTTTTATTTTATTTCTTTTAGTACATTCAATTTAAACATTTACATTTGATGTTATTTCAGTTAGCATCCTCCTGTGGTCAATAATTGTATCCCTTAAAACATCTTTTATCACCAAAATTACATATTATTTTCAAGGAAAATGTCTTCATGTCTTAAAATATCTTGAATGTAACTCGACACCCTTGCCTCATTTAGTATGCGCGGTTCTATGAATATGCAAATGAGCCCCGCCTCCACTCACTCACTCAGCTCAGAGATCCACTGGTTGACGATCACACGTTGATCTGATTGGTTACAAGGTAGTTTGTGACGTCAGAAACACCAGCGATTTCAAAGCGTGTGTTTGAGACTGTCTTTGGTTCACTGCAGTTTTAAGGAGGAAATACTCAGCAATGGTGTCGACTTATGAACTTACACATGGTTTGTCTTAAAGCAGATTAAAAACACCACATAGACACATAAACAACATTAAAAGCTGGATTTTCACCACAGGGGGACTTTAATTGATTATTATTTAGGATTTTATTTGAAGTATTGAAAGCCGTTGACGATAATAACCCCGGTTTGGACTGTGCCGTACCTCTGATCTTATGGATGACGAGGTCCACCTTCCCATAAGTCCCCTTGCCGAGCTCTCGTATGACTTCATAGTATTTATTGACCTCGACCTTCTCCAGGTTTTGAGCGGCGAAGATCTGCAGCTCCTCGAGGATATCGACGGACACACGAGGGACGACGGGAGAAGAGCTCATTCTGACGGGGGAACAGCTGACGAAAACCTGCGACACAAACAACAAGCAAACGCATGTCAGTGTGAGGCCGAGGACTGAGACACACTGGAGGACTGAGACACACTGGAGGACTGAGACACACTGGAGGACTGAGACACACTCGCGACGGCTTCACGCTCCGGGAATGTGATTATCCTGCAGAGAAGAGACAGGGATTTCACTTCCCCTGATCTAACCTGCTAATCTCACCACTGTTTCATGTCTCAGGAGTCCAGCTCTGTGCTTACGCAATATTATAATCGTCTGGTCCTTACTGGGTCTGTCTTGAATATTTATAATTTCGTTAAATTTTAAAGTGATCGGCCTGACCTGCTTTTGTAGAAGTAAGATGGTCAAATAAGTTCAAATAAGTTTTGAAATGGAAAAGATTAGCTCTAGAAGTTCTCAGGGCGTCTACTGATATAAACAAGGTACATTTAAGACTATTAAAGAGCTTTTTAATGTCATCTTGTATGTAATTTAAGACCAAACCTGTGATGGAAATACACATTATATTACATATGTAATATTTAATGTTTACTGTAAAAAGAAAACAAAATATCATCGCTGTCATAAATGCTATTTATTATTATAACATACAGTGAACTTTTCATATCAGCAGATAATATATTAACCTTATTAAATGTAGCTATGCATCATCTTTCATGTCATATTCTTACATTTGATAAATTAATTCAATATGCACTATAGGGCTGTTATCAATTATATTAAATAATATACTCTGCAAAATTACATCTGCAATAAATAATGTTATGAGATTAATATTTGAAATACATTTTTGAATATACAAATAAGAAATGTTGGAAAAATGCATACTTTTAAACAAGAACTAAACTAAGCCAGTAGGTGGCGGCAGGTCAATTACTGAGTGAATCACTGAGTCATTCATTCAACCGATTCGTTTGAAACGCTGAATCATTCAGTAACAAAACAAGACAAAACAAGACAAAACAAGACGCTGATGCTGCTTTGAGATACACTATAGTTCTGGTCTGATCTTTGTTTGGAACTATTTTCATTGGTAAAACAGAACAAAAACAGTCAATATTGTAAGTAATTTAATATTAACTACTTGTTTATTGAACTAAAAATTGTAATTGATGAGTAATTAATAATGAGTAACTTACATTTTAAACAAAATATAGCCAGTTACTTTTGTCTATTTGTGGTGTTTTCAACAAATTGGTTGAATTAATGATTCAATGACTCGCTCATTTGTTTTATTCCCAGATCAATCAGTGTTTTTGAACATATCAGTTGAATCAGTCTTTGGAATGAATTGGTAGAGAGAATGATTCGATGACTCAGTCACTTGATTCATTCCGGAATGAATCAGTGTTTTTGAACAAATCAGTTGAATGAATTGGTGTGTTCGACTTACAGCGGCGATGTACAGACCGATGTTTGCAGTATGACATTAAGCAGTATTATCCAGTACCGCGAGAGCATAAGGAGCCGTTGTATTTTTATTTATTTTAATAGACAAAGATTACCACCAAATGTGGCCTTTATTGTTAATCTTTGTTTGATTATTGGGAAATACCATACACATAAACAAAAATGGGCTAAAAGAAAACCCAATTTTTTGTTATATCAGATAGATATGAAAAATTATAGCTTATTGAGTTACAACTTACGTTGAAAAATAGTAAAGCAAAACGTACTAGATCTCTATGTGAAGCTTTTATGATCTCATACCTGTTCCTTTTTCTGTTTATATTATTTTCTTTTTTTCTGCTTTCTTTTTACTTGTATTATTATTTTTTATATCATACAGTATATTTTCTTTGACTATTTGTTGTCTATCTATATTTGTTAAAAAATTGTACACTATGTGTTTGACTATATGTTCATTATTTGTAATGTGATTGGCATTTAATAATAATAATTTTAAAAAACATACTTTCATATCATACACTGATCAAGTCGAACACACATAACAATTTAATGATTCAATCACTTGTTTTTGAATTAATCAGTTTGGTGAATGTTTCAATGACTCACTCACAAAAGTAATTTGTCGCCACCTACTGGAGTAACACCGTGCCCTAACTACACGCGCCGCCGCAACACGCAATAAAAGGCTCTTCTCCATGTTAATGAGAGTGTGTGTCCTATCCAGCCGCGACGGCGACAAGCGACGATTCTATTTTAGAAACGGTTTCTATTTTTCTGTGACGTCGCGCTGGAACAACAAACACAAAGTGTGGCGATGATGATCTCAGGTGCTGTTTATGTGCTTTATTTAATGTTAAAAGCGTGTCATGTGACTCTGAATATCATTTAGTGCTCCAGCTTTGTAGCTGTAAAAGCAACAGTGGATAATTCACCTCAGATCTTCAAATTAAACAAATGGAAACAAGAACGTTCAAACTGTGAACAAACAAGTGTATTCTTTGACAAAGATTGTTTTAGTAACTCAGTAGCCTATGTATTTGAATAATGTTTAAATGGTGTAATATTTGTAAATTTGATTATGTAGCGACTTATCCATGTGCCGTCAAGATTACTTTCTGGTGCTGCGAGACTCCGCCCACACACTGTTCTGATTGGCTGACTCCGCCCACACACTGTTCTGATTGGCTGACTCTGCCCACACGCTGTTCTGATTGGCTGACTCCACCCACACACGGTTCTGATTGGCTGACTCCGCCCACACGCTGTTCTGATTGGCTGTAGGTTTTGACTGATTTTGACACATCTCACAGTCACGTCGAGTCTAGTGTGGACATACAAATGATTTGTCTCTGGAATCTTATCGCATCGCGTCTGGTTAGGACACTGTGTAATGATGTAACCTGCAGAAAGAGTCACTGAGACTCAGCACTAACACACACACACACACACACACACTGACAGTCTGTCACAACAAACACAGACAAGCGGAATGATCCAATCTGTGAAAAATCCCAGTGCTTATATCAGCGCGCTTGAAACCACTCAGCCAATCAGATTCGACAGCTAACCTAATCAGCCTCAAGTCATTGGCCGATAATGTCAAAATAGTTCAATTACCCCTAATTACTTACTCTGGCTTATATATCGGTCAGGTCGATCACGAGTTCTAATCTTATTATTAAATTAGAAAACAGTAATACATAATGTGAGAATAAATGTAAAAGGTCATTAGTTTCTGCCAGAGCGTCAGAAGTGCAGGTTAAACAGCCATGATGGAAGTCAGGTGACGTTTACTTCTCAGCTTCACAGTAATACACAGGAAAATAACAGAATTAATGATGCAAAATCCACATATTATCCAGCTAAGTGGAACAGCTTTCTTCTGATCTTGCATTATACCGTACATGTCACGACACACACCTTCAGCATGAACACAATGTTCTGGATAACGCGAGTGCAAACCTCACCAACGCAGTGCTGAGGTGTTCTGGGAGTTTGCCAGGGCACTGGGATGTGGGATGAGATAACTCTCTCTCCGTCCTCAACAAACTCCATGACTTCAGGAATCACTTCAGCAGTGCAGGATGAGTTACAGCACGATTAAAATTCACACTAATAACCATTATTACACTGACTTCAGTGCAGTCTGACACACTCACACCAGGAGCGCAGGATACGCCGGGAATAAAGCCGGCTGGTGCAGAGAATGACTCACTGGGTCAAAGCCGCTCGAGGCCGAGAAATGCAAATCAAGACTTCAGATGCATTATGGTCCGTCTAACGCTTTTCTTTAATATTAACATTTTTATCAGGCTCCTATGGATAGGTTTCTATCTGAATGTGCTGAGACTGGGATGAGTTTGAACTGAAAGTATCTGGTGAGCGTACACTATGTGCGGAGAGCATTATCATCTCAGTTTTGACACAGGTTTTCGCATCGGTCTTCTTCATATATAGATCATTCCGACAGACTTTACGCACACACTCTGGCACTGTCTCGTCAGTACACAACACTTTAAAATCATCCGACAGTCACGGCTCATTTATTCCCGAGCGAAAGCTATTTTGTCATTCTGTTATCGAGAGAGCCGCAGCCGGGAAGAGGGAAGAGAAGGAGAAGGAGAAACACGGGGCTTTAACTCCACACGAGCTTCCAGACACGCTTGTGTTCCTCAACAACCCTGAAACACTTTCTGTACTCGTTTACTAATGAAGTCACATGACAGAGGGGGGGATTTTGATGGATGGGTAAAAAGCGACGATATGTCAATAATGCCTTAATGTCAATCAGATGT
Source organism: Leuciscus idus (assembly GCA_021554675.1). NCBI lineage: Eukaryota > Metazoa > Chordata > Actinopteri > Cypriniformes > Leuciscidae > Leuciscus > Leuciscus idus. Next base: position 36,677,274 of record CM038637.1, on the reverse strand, counting down.
GATAACCTTTTGATAGAGACCCAGTTAACACAGAACGTTCCCCTAACGTTAGTTTTTGGTTCCCGTTTGGTTATTTTTTTTCGGAACCAAATGCTAACATTAGGGGAACGTTCTTTTTTGGTTTTATTTTTATGTAACCATATCTAACCCAACTTATAGAGAACGTTCCCTGATGGTTATTTTAAAGTTATTGTTTTTGCAACCATAAAATAACGTTCCCAGAACGTTGCAGGAAGGTTACTTTTAAATAACCTAAAAATAACTTGATTTATGCATGTTTTGAATGTGATGCATACCCCATGATTGTGTTTTTTTATCAACAATTAAACGATGAATCGACAAAAACATGGACTGTAGGCTGATTATTTATATATATTTACTGTTGTATTTTATTAAAGTAAAAAGAGATGAATTTAGGTTAGTTGAACGTTAATATAACGTTATGGGAACGTAAGAATACGTTTATGGGAATGTTAAGAAAACTTTCCTGGCTAACCAAAAACAAACCATAAACTAACGTTCTGAGAACGTTCTGGGAAACAAAAACTAACGTTATGGGAACCAAAAATTGTTAGCTGGGGAAGTCACATCTTGACCTTTGCGACTATTATAAACACTGTGTTTATGAACAAATTGTAACATTTTGTGAAATATGTACGTTTTCACATTTCCACGAGTTCTCAGAAGCAGAGATCGTCACAGTTGTGTGTAATGAGGAAACAGAAACTACGACATGTATAAACAGATTTAATTCGTCTTTTCTTCACAGATTAACATTGATCAGCGAATACAAACATAAATTGAAACGTGCTGTGTAACACGAGGATAAACCTCATCGGTTCTCGCACGTCAAGTGATCATGCTTGAGCTTTCGTTTACCACAACTGATTATTCACATATAAACATTCACAAAGCCTAAATTCAATCTGTTCATCATATAACGCGATCCGAGTCTCTTTGGACTAAACCGCTCAATATGGATTCGCTTTACGATCTCTTTAGGAACTTTTTGATGCGTCAAAGTTTCAGTTGCGTAGACTGTCAATGGAGGAACAAAATACTCTCAGATTTCATTAAAAACTCTTCATTTGTGTTCCGAAGATGAACGAAAGTCTTACGACACGAGGGTTAGTAATTAATGGCAGAATTTTCATTTTTGGGTAAACTATCCCTTAAAATAGTTTTCTGTAAGTTAATGCCAAAGAGAAAAACACAAAGTATAGTGTTATAAATGTACATTACATTTAATAAAATAAAATAAAAACTAGTTTTACAATGTTAACTGTGGAAACGTGTCATCACAGTCTGTGAAAACGGTCCATTGCTCTGTTTCTGAAATCCTGACCAGCAACACTGACTCAACCAATGGTGTGCGTTTGGGGGCGGGGCTACCAGTTTGAACAACCAATGAGAAACGAGTGGGAGACAAATTTAGAATTTCATGATAACACTGAAATTGTACACAAATGCTAAAAAACTAAAACTATGCCTTAATATTTTTTTTTCAGCTGAGCAGTGCGTCTTCCTTCAACATTTCAGTATACAAGCTAACAGAGAATTTGAAGCACAGCCAAGTTCATGTCATGTGCAACAGACACTCAAAGCTTCACAAGCTCTTCAAAGTCTACATTTTTCATGATTAAGCTTTTCAATTTCCCAAGTCAGTACAATCACACAAGACACTAAAATTAAAAAGGCTTGCAAAAGTCCCTTACAGAGACACACTGTGGTAGTACCATGGTATAATGACAGTATCGGAAGGTAATACTGTGATACTTTTTACATACAGTCAAACCAAATTTATTCAGACATCTTCAACATTTCTCACATTATCACGGTTTATTCACTATAGTTTAGAAAATGGTAATAAAATATGAGCAGAACTCAGTTGATATTTGACTGGTTTTGTCCGTCCTTCTGTTAGACTGTCTCACACATGAATTATGTTGAATATCTGTCAGCTGTTAAATTTAACTACACAATTAGATAATACCAGTTTAGCTCAACCAATCACCAAGCAATGCTTCATTTTGTTCAGTCTGTGTGTAAAAAGAGCATTAGCAATTAAAGACAAAACACTTCAGCAAAACATGATCAGCTCAAAGTGTCCCAATCATTTCTGGTCCCAAATTTGTATTAATTTTACACTGTATGAAGAGTTTTGCGGTATAATATGTCACTTTATTCTGCTCTCCTCACTTACACTAATGAGCTATAGTGTCCTGATATCTTGTGTCTGAATTATCTTTGGTTTGACTGTACTACTTGATTATTATTATATTCATTAACATGTTACTCCAAGGCACTTCAAAGAATATAACTGGAAATATAATCTACAGTATTGTCCAAATATTGGTGTTTGTTTATAATAAAAAACTGCTGAAGAATGAACATGCACACGCATCTCTGCTGGGATGATATTGTTTACATGGCGAATGAAGAAATGAACAGGAGGTCGTGTGGAGAAGCTGTATTATTATGAACTGTGACTCCCTCAGCTCGTGTTAAAGCCACAGGAGTGTGAAAGCAGAGCCAGAGACATGATAAAGCCATCGCACATGATGGCATTCAATCTGACCGTTCACAAAGACCCGCCCCCTTTAGTTACTGTTGCTATGTCCGACAAGCCACGCCTCTCTCACACACACACACACATGTTCTCACGCAGTGAAACACACATCGCAGAGCAGAGAGGACACTGACAACACACTGACACACAGGACAGACCAGCTTACTTCTGATATTAAACAAAGTCTCAACTTTCAAATTTGGTCATTTTTTTTAAAGAAATGTAAACAATAAATAGCGTTTTGTGTCTCTTTAATGTGTCTGACAGATCGCTCAGTTAAAGCCGCTCGTGAACCGATCATCTCTTCCTTATAGTTCATTTATAGCATCAAAAAAACATGAATGAACATCAGAAGGAATGTTGTTTTAACCGTGGAAAGACGTCAGGACACTCCGTTTATCAAGTTCAGATCCTGCAACGTTAATAGAGAGCCTAAGCCCCGCCCCTTCCGGTTGACCACCATGGGACCTTATTTCGGAAAAATATTGTATGTTAGTCAATGGCGAGAGACAACAAATATTTTGATCTCGTTTGAATTGTGCCCTGAATTACACATATGATGTTTGTCATTTTAAAACATACATTTTAAAGTCAAGAAAGTCGCAGTTTGATGTAAAACTATTGAGGTGTAAGACTGTGAAAATACGTAATTACAAAGACTACAAACCCAAAAGGCGCACATGTGACGTCATACCTTTACTCTCAATGAATGAAGCTAACTTTACTGAAGCTAACTTTACTGAAGCTAACTTTAACTTTACTGAAGCTAACTTTACTGAAGCTAACTTTAACTTTACTGAAGCTAACTTTACTGAAGCTAACTTTACTGAAGCTAACTTTACTGAAGCTAACTTTACTGAAGCTAACTTTACTGAAGCTAACGTCTGTCTGTTTCTATAGTCTTACGTTATAATGGTAACGTTACGCCGTCATGCCTGAGTGTTTTGTACCAGACTGCACACATACGGACATCGTGCGAGACGAGAGATGAAGTTCATTGAGCGATTTTCACATCAAACTAAATGTTTCTCTTCTGTTTTATGACAAACTGCGACTTTCTTGACTTTCATAATTATCTTTTAAATTGACAAACATCATATGTGTAATTCAGGGCACAGTTCAGACGGAATAAAAAGATAAGTTGTCTCTCGCCATTGACTACCATACATATTTTTTTCCGAAATAAGATCCCATGAGCCGGAAGCGGAGGGGCGGGACTTAGGCTCTCTATAATCTACTAACTCTCCTGACTGCTTTGTCGGACAAAAATGGTGGATTATGATTGGTCAGATCACCTGTCAATCAAACTCCCTGCGATGGGTCAGTCCCAAAAGTGTAGGATCTACGTGTGGAAGCAAAGCGCAGTTGATCAGTGTGATCGTGTAAATCGGTCTGTGTATCTGATACGGGTGTAACGATCCCCTCATGTCACGATTCGATACATATCACGATACTGAACTCAGGATAACATATTATTGCGATACACCATCAAAATGGTAAATTTGGGCGTAAATTAATAGTTATAAAACGGATAGTTCCGGTCCTTAATTCTGATTGGTTGAGCCGCGTTCGAAGCCGTAACACACACCTGTGACAGCATTACATTAGTGTTACTGCGCAACTGCCGTTAGTGATACTTTGTTGCTGCATGTGTTGCTTAGCAACCTCTTTGAAACTACATTGCTTGGCGGAGGAATAAATGTGTTGTAACGTTATATATTTTTTTTGCTGGTGTTTATTTTATGAACAAAATAAATATTAAAATTAATACCGTTTTATAAAAGCCGTGTTTTACAGTGGATTTAGAACAGCTGAGGGGGTTTTACTCCGCGTCGAGTCTAACAACTGTTCTAAACTCACTGTAAATCACGACTTCAAGGGCCTTACTGCTTTAGTTTAGGAGTAAAAGCAATAAAAGTCCTTTATTTTGGACTTGATACTGGAAACCAAAGCACAGGACAATAGTGACACAAGAACAAAAATATTAATGATTCTGAAGCTGAAAATACAGAATTATTTCAGACGAATATGTTTCCATTCTTTCACTGACTAGATATATTTAAAATAATGAAGGACACTTTTTACTGGTAACATCAGACATTTGGCATTATCAGATACCAGATACCACAAATATTCCCCCATTGCATTATACAATATATTCTACATTATATAGTAATTTAATGTAGTAGTGACACGAAAACCCTGTAAACTTAATTTTTTTAACACAGTAATTTTCATTTTGGGTCAACGATACAATACATATTGATACATTTTTGTATTGCGATATATTGTGACACGATATATTGTTACACCCCTAGTATCTGAAAACGCATGTGAAGAACTGATTGCGTGTGTGTGTGTGAGTATGTGTGTGTGTGTGTGTGTGTGTGTGTGTGTGTGAGTGTGTGTGTGTGAGGCGTTCAGCAGCAGTGAGTGTAAATTGCACTGATGTTCAGCATCAGCATCTGAACCGAACTCTTATTCCCCGAGTCGATCCGCTCATTCCTCATCCGCTCTCTGACAGCATCCATTTACCGGTGTTGAGTTCTGGGTGACCTGCGGATACCTGCACACTCATCCTATCCGCACTGAGAACAACACACACACACACACACACACACAGTACTGCCTGCAGTCTGCAGCCTCTCTCTCTCTCACACACACACACACACACACACACACACACACTCGCTCTTCTTAAAGGGGGAATACGTTTACATGCTGAACAGGACAAAAGGAATATCATCCATGCATATCCAGAACAAATTAAGAACATATATATATATATATATATATATATATATATATATATATATATATATATATATATATTGTTAGTTGGATAACACTTTTTATTTAAAAATTATGTTTTTTCTATTATGGTTATTATTATTTATTTATATTAATTATACTGCAATTTTTATGTATTTATTATTATTATAATTTATTATATATTATTAGAATGTATTATTATTATTCATCCAATTGGCTCAACAAAGTGAATAAAAATATTAGTGGTATTATTATTATTGCTCATGCTCATTGTATCAGTGCTTATTAATGAATAAAAAAAATTATAGTAATAACACCATTATTATTATTTTCGCTAATTTCCCAGCAGCATAAGGACATTACACTGCAGTGATGTTTAAGGTCGTCTGGCAGCGGTTATTATTCATATTCATATTCATATTCATGTTACCCCATCATTCCAGAGCAGGACAGTCATTATAATCGAGCATCGCTGTATCAACTGCTGCAATGCAATAATACTGTTGACATCAAGCGGAATGGACTCACCAAACCATGAAATCCGTCCAAAACACCAGCGCTTCTGCTTCTATCCAGGAATATAATAATAATGTGAGTGTGTTCTCATGGTCCAGCGTCGTGTCTCTCTTTTATCCGCATTTGTGTTGGAGAATCAGACGACATTCACCCGGCGAGGATCAACTGATACTGAGGGGAAAAAATCACAGCTTCCGAGCGGGGCTGATGAAACCCCGCCCACCGCGAGAGCCAGCCAATAGCAGCGCAGGTCGCTCCTCGCGTCACCTGAGTAAACCCCGCCCACCGCGAGAGCCAGCCAATAGTAGCGCTGGAGGCTCCTCGCTTCACCTGATACACTCCGCCTACTGTGCGCATCAGCCAATAACAGCAGAAAGCAGCATTAGTCGCTGAGGCTGCCTCAAAGATGCTGTTTATAATAGTTCTTTCTTTATTTATTTTTTTAAGTATTAGGTTTATTTACCTTTATTAATCGCATAAGTTAAGTGCATATTTGAATGTTTATTCGTTGTAATAACAAGTATTCATTACTTTAATGAGCTCATTGTCTCTGCATTAAATTATTACATTATTTAAATTAATACATTTCTAGCTAACCGTGATTTTTGTATATGTACATTTCTGAAATACATAACTTAGACAGTTCCCTCTGATAACAGATCACTGTAAATTGTAATGTGGACTCGTGATTTTCTGTAAAGCTGCTTTGAAATGAAGTGTAATGTGAAAAGCGCTGTACTAATAAACATGAAGTGAATTGATGACAGTAAATGCAAATGCATTTTTGTTTTGCTTTTACAAACTAAGGGCCGATCCAATCCAAAAATTCCCAGAGAGTTCCCAAATCACTCACTGGATTATGGTGACAAAATAAAACCTAAATATAACCATTAAAGAACATTCTAAGAATGTTATTATTTGACTCCCAAAAAAAGCCAAATGTGAAGCATATGCAACAAACAAACCATAATATAAATGTACACACCCCTACTTATTTGACTATTTATATTAGTTATATACATATGTAGTAGTGTTTTATATGTTACATGATTTGTGCATTATAGTTTTCCTCCATGGAGTTATAATTAACACATATTTCTATATAATTTTTTGTAGTTTGTTCTGGTTATTTTCCCTAGTTGTATCTATGGTTTGTATGCAATGCCACATTTGTCCTTAATTACTGTAGACATTATTAAACGCCAAACGGTTTTCTTTATATCCAATAAAGACTTTTATCCAATGAATCCACTCAGACCTCTTTCTCAGAACATTTTATTAATTTACTGAATTGATCAAACAATAAAGTTACACTTTTAAAGAAGAGTTTATAAACCATGTTCTTCAAATGACCAAAACAATTGAACGGAGCAAAACTGTGATTGTGAAGAACTGTGCAATCTCTCATATAATATCAGTACAAACATTAGTAGTCAAATACAAGAATACAAACATTTAACATCGATGAGACTCTAAAACCTGAGGCTAAAACCGGCTACACAAATAAAAACAGCTCTAAAGACTTTGAGTGCAGATGCTGAGCGAGGTTCTTGATCCGACAGAGGCGAACGTGCCGCACGTCTCCAGCGCCGTACACTCGGTATATGTGATAGCGCTCTCTCTCCTTGAGCGCCAGATCCAGCTCGTTCGCGGACATGTGGATGAAGTGTCGATCTCGCCTGACCGTCGTCTTCACCTCCACGAAGATCTCGCGTTCACCTTCGCCTGACAACCCTAGTGATGAAAAAGTATACTTTATTGTATTTGAAATATATTCCCTTTTTCAATAGCACACTGCAAACATACTAAGAAAAAACACTATCTTTAAATATATTAAAAGTATATTAGCATATAGAAAATGGGCGTGGCAAAAAGCACCCAAAAGCCTATAAATCCTAAACGAAAACTCAGAACTTCATGAAAATTGGTGGCCATATGTGTCATAACATTCTAAACAAGCATGCACAGTTTTATGGAGATCGGACCATAGGTGGCGCTATAACTGTCAAAAAAGCTTTGAAAACCATATATTTCCTATGGTAAATTGCCTGTATTGGCTGTTAATTCACTTTTCCATTTATGATGTCAGTGGTTAAAAGTTTGCTAAATAAAACTGAATGTCTTTTAATGCTTATGTGCTTAAAGGCCTTAAATGCTTGAACCCCGATAAATGCTGCTTGCAGCTTTAATAGCATCACGCTTTTACCTAGTTTCACAATACAACTTTTAAAACACATCTGGATTTTTTATGAACTAACATTAACAAAGATTAATAAATACTGTACCAAATGTATTGCTCATGGTTAGTTCATGATAGTTAACACATTAACTAATGGACCTTTATGAACCAGTATTCCTAGTATATATTAGAGTTATTCACCGGGGAAGCTCAGCTTGAAGTCGCAGGCACGTCCGCTCTCGCCTCTCTCGTTGAACCATGTGATCTCGCTGGGACCCGAACGCCCACCGTTCTCTTTCCAGTGCGTGAGGAAGGAGAACACCAGTTGCTCTCCCCACTGTCCGATGCTGGCCGTGTCCTCCTGGTCAGTGGGAAGCACCAGGGTTTGAGGAATCGAGCAGTCCAGCGTCAGGTCCTCCAGAACGTCCTCGGGACTCATGGATTTGCTCCACACCGCGTTATCCAGTGTTATCGGGGGACGAGGTCGACTTTCAGCGCCTTGAAACCGGCTCAGCACCATCTCCGGAGCCTGAGGAGCAGTCTGGCTTCTAGAGAGAAGACCAAAGTGTTCAAATGCAATGAAAAGCAAGCAATAATAAGAGGATGCATGATGTTTTTTTTTAAAGTCCTCCTGTAGTCCATCATTTTATCCCTTAAAACTCATCTTTGATCACCAGAATTACATATTTAAACGTGTTTTTTGTTCCTTGAAAAAACTAAACAGAGCGTTACTGACAGACTGGGAAGAGAGGAGCCGCAACAATGGAGAATATGAGGAAAATAATCAACATTCAAGCAGGAAAACCTGTTCTAGTAGAGTAGAAAACAACAGTAAGACTTTGAGAAAGGGCGTAATAGATCCTCCTTAATATCCTGTTCACTGTTGCTCCTCTTTTAAAGCACAGATCTGAACTTTAACAGTTGTAGTTCATGAGGATAGTCTCTTTTTAATCAAAGTGTAAATTAACTATTCTTTAATATTATACAAAATATGTGCTTTACTAATTAATTTGGACTCTAAAATTGCTTGAAAATCAAAGGCAAATGTGTAAACAAGTTGTTTACATTTTGTTTTTGTTTTTAAATGAGCCGCTAAAAGATTTTAAAGCAGCGTTTTCATGGTAACGGAACGTCTAACTTCAAAACTGCTTTCACAAGATGAATTATGACTGTTCAAGCTTTGCGAATGATCCTTTAATCAAGCTTTATGAATGAACCGTTGGTTATGAAGTGAACACGTACTGTGGATCTGCTGCGGCGCTGCTTTCGTCCGCTGGAGTTTCATCTCCTTCGTTCTGAGGACTGACATCCTCTTCTCTTTCCTCTGTGTGAACAAAAACATGTTTAAAACAGCCATTCACAAACTCTTTTTTGCCAGCTGAACCCTTTTATCTAAAATATGTTCTTTAAAGTCGGCATAAAACATAAGTTGCGCTGGTCTTTTCTCCTCTAATTGTGTCGTATATCCGAGTGAAACACTTCTGGAACAAGAGCAAATGTGGGCGGGGCTTGATTGTGTCTGTGGGGAATTGATTGGATGGTTGTGGTTTGCTATTGGCTGATCTCATGTGAGTGACAGGTTATAGCCCCGCCCACATCATCAGAGAAGAGAAGAGATGCTGCAAGAGGAACTTATTCTGATTCGAGATTATTAACACAATAATGATGTGCACCAGTAAATCATTTTGACTTTATCTGTAACTAAGTCCTCTTGAGATTTTAGGTTGATATTACACTAATTTAACGACACATGTGCATGTTCATGGTTCTGTGATGTCGGTCAATGGTCACATGACATGCAGGTAAACTAATAAAGTATTTCATTTTAAGTTTCTCATAACTGTTGTCTTAAAATCTTCACTGCAGGGAGAAACAGATTTATAAACGTGTTTGTCCACAAAATGTTGAAAATTAGGCAAGTGATCCTGTTGCTTGTTGCATTCATGCAATTTCATATACATTAATTGTGCAGCCCTATATTTTCTTTTATTTTCTTTCTTTCTTTAAAATTGTATCATTTAATTAATTATTAGATTAATTTAAACCCTGAGATAAAATAAATCCATGATAGGGAAATTTTTTTGATCATGAAATTTGTTCTTTCAAAAATAAGAGGGCAAAATTGGGGCCACGAGAGCGAAATTCAATAAATACATATGTATATGTATGTATGTGTGTGTATATATATATATATATATATATGCAAGAGGTAAGTTTAAAAAAGTTACAGAATTTTACGTTTATTGTTATGAAAAATGCACAAAAATGAAAAAATTTATATGAAAATTAATATTTTCAAAAACACGTTTTACTCTTAAACTGTGAGAAAATCAAAGCCATAAATCTGAACAAGTTGTGTTCCAAAGTTGAGGTTGATATCTCAAAAAATGATCTTTCAGTGAGATGTTGTTCGGCTGCAGTACCAAACGCTTCCACTAGAGGAAACTCGTCTCATTCATTTCCAGTGCGCTCGTTTCTGACCGCGAGGAGCTCAAGTGTGACGACTATTTTTTTCAAGACCATCTTTTTGTTGTGTGTGTGTGTGTGTTCAAGTGCCAAAACTTTTACCAAGTTACCATTACGATGAACTAAAACGTATTTCAGAATCACAAGACCTGGGGGTTGTGGGACGACGCCGCTCGCTCTGGGAGCCTGTGGATGTGGATGCTGATGTTGAGCTCTTGGGTCTTCATGCACTGGAGCTTCTGTGGTTCTCTGATGGACACTGGTGTTGGACGAGCTGTTCCTCTCGCCTCGGGATTGAGCTGGAGAAAGCAGAGGAGCAGGAGGAGGCCACATCTTCATCACCTCCTCCAAAGCTTGGCTGCCTGAACCTATAAAACACACATGCGTTATGAATAAGACTAAATTTCGTCTACTCAAAATCTCAAATCTTAAGCAGCTGCAAAAGCACAGTGGTTCCTCTTCAGATGCGGTCTGTACCTGAACTCTGTACTCCTGTTTTACTGAGCGAAGCTTTAGGCGGCCAGCAAACCAGCCGGTCCTCTTTATTCAGATCCTGCGGGATTTGTTCCTCCTGCACGACTTCTGATGGACGAACTGCACACACAAACACCACAGATCAACGCTGATCCTTCATCACAAAAAATGCCGTATTAAACATCCATTTTAAAGCATAAAATGATGTGTTCGTACAGTTGGGGCTGGATAGAAAATATACATTTCTGGAAAAAATTCTAATTTTTCATATCGGTGCATCCATAATTTAAATGTTTATATTAAATGTGCTGTGATTGGCTGAAATCAAGGTTGCGCACAAAACAAAAGCAAGCGCTGACATGCTTCATTAGTTTCCAGTCCAAATATCAAACATTTCTTAAATCAAGATGCATTTACCAGATGAGTAATATGACATAAGATATTAAGTCTTGTTTTCTGGGGAAATAAATAAAAATTAAGTGAGTTTTTGCTTAAAACAAGCTAAATTATCTGCCAATAAAAATAAAAATAATCTTGTTTCTGTTTGAATTAAGATTATTTTTCTGACCCCATTGGCAGATAATTTAGCTTTTTAAGCATCAACTCACTTAATTTTGATCAATTCCCCCGGAAAACAGGACGTAATATCTTATGTCATATTACTCATCTGGTAAATGCATCTTGATTTAAGAATTTTTAGATGTTTGGACTGGAAACAAGACAGAAATACTAAGTAAGAACAGCATTTTCTGCAGTGTGGCCGATTCTCACAGGATTAACATCACAGACAACCTCCCCAATTATTACAAATGACTAGAGGTCACCAGGTAATACTAATCCAGTGCAAATATATACATATATATATCCAAATGAATCATTATCGAATGAAACCGCAAGCATGTGAATTTGAACCGGAATGGTGAGATGTGTGTCAGTGCGCAGGCCTGGTTATTAATACGTGTAGCGACTCTCAGCCTCTTCTTTTCGCCCGGCAACAGCTGCGCTTTCATGTCAAACAAACACACATTAGCATACGCGCACTGTGCATGTGGTGCGCGAGGAGTGATGAAATGAGGGCGCGGATTAAACCGGGAAGAAAATCAAAGGGATCAACACAGCTGTTAATTTCTGGATGCTTCCCGACTCCGGGGATCGTGCTGTCGGTTCAGGGACACAAAGAAGATCTGATTACCGATGACTTCTGTTCTCACTTCCACCGGCGCTGGGACGTCCCATGGCTCCTCGTTTTCTGGGAGCTCTTGAACATTTTCCCGGTCCAGAAGCCTCTTTAAATCAGCTCGGTCCTGAGACACATGATGAACAAGATTCAGGTGATGGAGTTTGTATGATATATTATATATATATATATATACACACACACACACACACACACACATATATACAATACACGCACATATCAAAAGCATATAAAAATATTGAAAAAATATATTAAAGTATATATTAAAGAAATTAGACATACATATACATTTAAAAATAAATAAAAATAAATTAAGTAGTTTGGAATAACTGATTATTAACTATTAGAAAAATAGCAAACTAATTTACTGCTTATTAATACTAATTAAAAACATTTGTAAACCAAATCGAAGGGAAGAAACATGCAGAAAAAAATCATTATTATCTTGAAAAAATAATATTATATTATTTTAGAAAATAAAATTGTACACTCGTGTATTCAAGGTGTAAAGAATGTAGGTTATTATTTTTATTTTAGCATCACTGAGACACGATTATAGTTTTTGTTAATATTTTGATTTCTATTTTAATTTTAAAGATTTAGTAATTTTGTTGGTTTTGTAATTTTTTTAAATGTCTATATAGTTATTATCATATTAAAACTATTATTATACTTATAAGTTTTAGTTGTTATATTTACTATTATGTTATATTTAGTTTATAAATACTATTTAGTTTATATATACTTCAAATTAAACCAAACGGAAATTTTTATATTATATTTATTTTATTAATTTATTAAAATTTAATTATTATATTTTTTAAATACATTTTCATTTAATGCTTATTTTATTTCAAGGAATAAATGTTTTATGGTTTTAGTTAATGATAATAGCCTGCACCACATGACATATCTAAAGACCAAATATGAATATTGTTTCAAACCATATGAAACAAACACAAAGAGTACATTTGGTACATATGTGAATAAAAACAAATCTCCATGTTACATAAATTGAAATAAATGTTTGCACTCTTGCCGATCTCTGCTGAAGAAACTTTAATAGTTTATAAAAGGTCAAAAATGAACTACTTGTGTGATTTCTGTCTGGCCCGGATGCATGACTACATTACTTATCCCATCTCAAGCACTCAAAGTGTCCATATCGTACCAGGTGAGAGAAAACCCTCTCATCTTTATCCCGAAGGACCAGTGAGCGCTCTAGCTTTTCACTTGAGATGCAGCATTTAGTGTTTTTCAAACCATAAATTTTGCTTTCAGCTCTCAATCACTCAATCTTGCTTTTGAAAACAAGGGCAGCGTGACCTTGGAGGAATACAGCTGGCATCAGTGTGTGTGTGTGTGTGTGTGTGTGTGTGTGTGTGTGTGTGTGTGTGTGTGTGTGTGTGTGTGTGTGAGAATATGTGGCTTGGAGGCTCGTTTTAATCATGATCCGACTCTGATGTAAACTCTCTCTATATATATGTGTGTGTGTGTGTGTGTGTATATACTCTATACTCACGTTTATGCATGTAACAAGGCCCTGGAGAAAGCGCTCCAGTTCTTTGGCAAAGCTCTTTTCCACGGTGAACAATTTCACCAGCTCTCTGCAAAATAACATAAAGAGAGATGAACCACACACACACACACACACACACACACGAGGATTAGGGATGGATGATAAATCATGATAAAAAGAAATTAAATAAAAATTTGGATTTAGATGTATCGACCAATATATCGGTTATCGGCTTTCGAATATAAAGAATTATCGGTATCGGGCAAAATTTTCATATCGGTGCATCCCTAATTTAAATGTTTATATTTTAATGAGTAGAAACTAGTGATGCACGATATATCGGCCACGATATCGGTATCAACCGATATATGATCATTTTTAAAGTTATCGTTATCGGACAGATACGAAAATTTGTCCGATATATTAAAGCCGATAAATAATGTATTATCTCCTTCAGCTGAGACACTTCAGATGCCACTGTTCAACATGATGGGCTTGAAAATATGCTTGAAAGATGATCGGAAAGAAAATAGAGTTCAGTGCAACATGTGCAGCGCAAATCTGTCATATCGGCTACATAAATTATAATGAAAACATTTGGGACATGATGAGACTTTTGTTTTTGTAATCAGGCTCTCAACAATTATATAAACATTTGGACTTAGATTTATCTGCCAATATATCGGTTATCGGCTTTCAAATACAAAGGATTATCGGTTATCGGTATCGGCCAAAATGTTCATATCAGTGCATTTCCCTAATGAGGATTGAGAAGCATGAGACGTGCTGAAGCCACACGGCAGACCCTGTACCTGCAGATGTCCAGTTTGGCAGAGAGATGATCCTTGTGGATGTACAGCTCTTTTTTGTCTTTCAGGAGACATATGATATCCTCGCTCTCGAAGATCGGGTCCTCGTCCGGCACCTCGAGCCGATAATGATTATACAGCTTCCCAACCTGCACAAACACAAACGCTTCAGTTTTGAAAGAAATAGGGCTGCCCCCTAATAGTCGACTAGAAGAGGCTTAGTCTAATTATATGAGTCGTTCAGTTGAAATCACGCCGGCTGTGACAGACAGATCGTTAACGGCTGGAAATCCAAACATTCGCCATTCATTTATCGACCTCAAATAAGGCTATATCACTGAGACATGTAAGTAGCAGCAACTTTACAAGTCTAATGTTAACTAGATAAATGTGTGCTATTATTATTGTGTGTGGAGAGAGTGTTACTGCATTATTACAGGCGCCGGCGCCATTACTCGCATTTAACTTAAAATACTCCCTCATGTTTGCTCATACGGATGAGAGTAATGCAAACTGTAAAGGCTCTACTCTTATCTCTGTCAACTCACAGTAACAACAAAACGCTGTGCTTTTGTAAAATAATGACGCTTTCTGTCGATCTTGAACTTGAGCGCATCATAAATGAACCGAAACTCAGCATATACTTGCTTCACAGACATGAGAAATATATCTATAGAAAGCATGACATTTTTTACACTTGAATGAACAGATTCCAATGGAAAATGAATATTCTCAGATTATGTAATCCGTATGAAACGAGCATATAGATGACGAGTCAGCATCGGGACTTAATCTCTGCAGCCGAAAACACAGAAAACATTACCAATAAATTATTAAAATGTTTAGTCTCATTCAGTTTTTTTCACAACACATTCATAATATTAAATAATATTAATATTATTAAAATTAATTAATATTAATTAAATAGTTAATTAATTAATATTCAAATTAATTAATATTATTAAAATAAATATTAATTTAAAAATATTATTTTATTTTAATATTATAATATTAAAATAAACGCACGGTTAGTCAACTAATGGCTTAAATGAACGACTACTAGTCGACTAGAAAAATCTTTATTCGAGGGCAGCTCTAGAAAGAATAATATTTAATCTCAGATCACTGTTTACATGAAATCCATTTTCAACTAAAAATGTAAAACTTTTTATGCGCTTTGACCGTTTTTTTACACGACAACGGCGTTTTGGGCGCCTGAAAACGCAAAGTTTTGAAAACGTGTTTCAAAGTGCACATTTTTTAAAACGGTTTCCATGTAAACAACAAAAACACACGTTTACGTGTTCAGTCTATAGTGTTTCATCGCCATCTACTGGCCTGGCAGCAGAATACAACATTTTTAGTCGTTTTCACGGATCCGTGTGAATGGGGATCATTTTGACAATGGTGTCGTCTGTACGTGGAAAACTCAAAATTAAAACTTCTCAGTTTTAAGCCTATCGTTGTCGTGTAAACGTACCTTAATTATTTACTTATGTGGCATGGTAGGCGTGTTATAAGCGGCATAATGTACATCCAGTCAGTTGTTATCTCAGAATAAACCCCTTCAGGCTGATGAAGACCTGATCCTGATCACCTGATCGGGTTTATTCTGAGATAACAACCGGCTGAATGTACATTATCCCTTACTTAAAATAAACACGCGATTAGCCGACTAATGGCTTAAATGAACGACTACTAGTCGACCAGAAAAATCTTTAGTCAAGGGCAGCTCTAGAAAGAAAGAATATAATGCTGCAAGTGATTTGAGTAAACCGCACCTGTCCGAAACTCAGCGAGCTGATGCGTTTGGCAATCCCACAATCCTTCAGCTCATTGTACATGTCTTCAAAATCAGCATGGTGGAAGATGAACCTCTGGATGTACGGGACGAGCTGTCGAACCAGCGCCTGTAGTGCGGGACACGGCCGGTAAAGCTCGGTCTGAGCTTCGGTGGTCACGCAGCGAGAGAGCTTCTCCACGCTGCAGATCTGCAGGAATAACTCCCGATCGCTCTCGCTGAACAACTCCTTCTCCAGCTTTCCTGAGGACAAGAGGACCAGGGAACCGCCTTCACAATCCAGCCCATTCATTACACAGTTAAAACCTGTTTTTGAGCACAGACGTGAAAATGCATCCGAACGTAAAGTCCCTCGGTGGTGAAAATCCAGCTTTTAATGTTGTTTATATGTCAATTTTAATATGCTTTAAGACAAACCATGTGTAAGTTCATAAGTCGACACCATTGCTGAGTATTTCCTCCTTAAAACTGCAGTGAACCAAAGACAGTCTCAAACACACGCTTTGAAATCGCTGGTGTTTCTGACGTCACAAACTACCTTGTAACCAATCAGATCAATGTGTGATCGTCAACCAGTGGATCTCTGAGCTGAGTGAGTGAGTGGAGGTGGGGCTCATTTGCATATTCATAGAGCCGCGCATACTAAATGAGGCGAAGGTGTCGAGTTACATTCAAGATATTTTAAGGCATCGAGAATTGTTTTTCAAGGAAAAAACTTTTAAATATGTCAATTTGGTGATAAAAGATGAGTTTTAAGGGATAAAACAGGGGGACTTTAAATAGTTGTAGTTCATTGATAATAATAAAACATTTCTCGAGCAGCAAATCCGCATTTTAGAATGATTTCTGAAGGATCATGTGACACTGAAGACTGGAGTAATGATGCTGAAAATTCAGCTTTGATTACAGTAATAAATTACATTTTAAAATATGTAAAAATAGAAAACTGCTGTTTATATTGTACTAATATTTTACAATTTTACTGGTTTTTTGTATTTTTAATCAAATAAATGCAGACTTGGTGAAAATAAGAGAATTCTCTTAAAAACAATAAAAATCGTACCGATCCCAAACTTTTAAACGGCAGTGTATATATGAATAAAGTTTGGTGTGTGTAAAGCTGCTGGATTGGAGATTTCTAAATCAAACTCACCGCCTTTAAAGACTAAAATCTACAGATGGTAACAGATAAAGTGCAATATAAGAAAGGTTATGGAAGAAAAACAGCTCAAAATTGAGCAGTGCATGAAAAAACACTGGTTTTGCCTGCAGTGTCTCGCCTTAAAAGTCGAACTGGTTGTGTAAAAAAGGCATATAACATCGTAATATTGATATCCCCTGAATCTAAACACATTTTTTGAGGGATCAGCGAATACTGTAAGTTCATGATGAAACGTCCGTTTTAAAGCCCTAGTTTGCATCATCACTGACGTTAAACACGGCATTAAACACGGAGGAGCTCAATAGGTCATTCAGCATTGGTTCTTTCAGTTTGAAAAAGCTGAAAATGTAAAATAGTATTTTTGTGCATTTTTCATAACAATAAACGTAATATTCTGTAACTTTTTTTAAGTTCACTTTTTAAAACTTTTCTCACTTCAGCAATAATCTGCCAAGTGTCGTCTTTAAAAAGAGATCAAACTTCAGTCTGTCGCTCTAAAGCATTCAAGATTTACCACAGTGTAAGTTAGAAATAAAATGTTCAGGTCTATGCTCAAAAAGTGAATAAATGGATTATAAATACAGCGTAAATATAATTTAGTAAGAAATGCATGCTAAAGAAAGGCGTGTTTCCCCCTACCATCATGCCTGGATCTGCTGGCGGCTCTCCTGGCTGCAGACGGCAGGTTGAGCAAACACACCTGACTGTGTGATTTGAAGATCTTCTCCAAGTTTGCGCTGTCTGCGATCATGGGCTTCCGAGCTAACGTGACCCATCCGCTAGTCTTGGTGGGGAAAACTCGCTTATGGGACACCATTTCTGTTAAGACCATAGAACAGATTAAGACGAGAGCAGAGCAGGATCTCAGCAGCTCAATAAACACACGAGGTTTAGGATCTCACCCTTCAGATGGTGGCAGTACGTGGAGTTCAGCTGAGGGTCCTGATCCTCTCCGTGACCATGGACTTTACATTTATCAGCTTTTAGAGAGAGAGAGAGAGAGAGAGAGAGATTTTTATTTATTTATTTCAAGATCCTTTTATTACACATTTTAAAACATTGTCCAGTCAATTAACACACTGTTTTCAGAACAGAAAAATTGAAATGTTTTCAGATTAATCAGAACAGAAAAGGCTAAGAGAGAGAGAGAGAGAGACAGTTTAATGGATGATTATGCAGAATATGATTTGATTTGCACCCAGTTTGGCGAAGATGACGGACACGTCTTGGACCACGTCTCCTGTGGCGAGAGGAGAAGACTCGCAGACGGCCTCCAGCAGGGAAACGTATTGCAAAATCGAGGGATTCTGGTCCACTTTCAGAGACTGCAATGACAATCAACGCTTCTTACAACACATTTATTTCACTATTAGACACATAAAATGATCCTGTAACTGAATCAGTCACATATAAATCATCAGGCCATATATCAGTCGGCCCTTTTTATTGTGTTCCAAATTCCTTGTTTTGTTTACATTTTTCTGGATTCTATTTAAATTTTTTATTTTAATATTAAAAAATGATGGATGTCTAAATCAATTGAATTTCTAAAATTTAATAATTGATTAAAACTGAAATCATAATGGGGCCCATGTTTTATTTTCCCCCAAATTTCTTGTTTAAATTTGATTTCAATTTAATTATTTAATTATATTTTAATAAAGGATGTCTAGTGAATTGACTTCAAAAAGTTTACAATTTATTTACATTTATTAAAGTAAAAAAATAATAATAATAGGGCCCTATGAAATGTTGTATTTTCCCCCAAAATTTCTTGTTTAAATTTTGATTCAATTTTAGTGAATTAATAACATTTTTATAAAGGATGTTTAGTGAATTGACTTAAAAAAGTTTACAATTTACTAATTTATTAAATTAATTTGAACAATAATAGGGCCCGATGAAATGTTGTATTTTTTCCCCAAATTTCTTGTTTAAATTTTTATTAAACTGTAATGTAATGATAGAATAAAATTTTAATAAAGGATGTCTAGTGAATTGACTTAAAAAAGTTTACAATTTAATAATTTATTAAAATTAACAATAATATTGTCCCATGAAATGTTTTATTTTCCCCTCAAAAAAATCTGTTTTTAAAGCAATGAATAAGACATTATCAACTAAATTGATATTTTAAAATGTACATTAATTTCTTTCATTTTTGCCAAACAAAACAAAAGTTCACTGTATAATTAAAACATCCATAAAAAATTTTGTTATATTACTTATTACTTATATTACTAATGTTTTAATGAACTTTATTATTATTGTCATTATTACATTCTGCTGTATAATAGTAATATACGTCTGTCATAATTTCTTCAAGTTAAACTGAACTTTTATTTTGACAAGACTTTTGAGTTTCTGTGTATCACATTAAAGTGATTTACTTTTGATTGATTCATCCAAAATTGCCACATTTTACAGTAAATTCAGTAAACTGGATTCCACAACTATATAAATATTTTCTACATTTGCATATATTATAGATTTTCTTTTTATTTATTTATCTGTATCAATATTGGAAATCTTCTTGTACATGCTCATTTCCTCTATGTATATAATCTAATGCTCACTTAAAGTTAATCTCTAAAAACATTAATAACAGCTTTCAAATCTAAAACAAAATCTTTTTTCATACTTTACACTTCAATGTTGTGATGTCTACATTCACAATTTTAGTTTTTAGGCGTTTAATTTGACATTTATTTAGACAAAAAAGTATAACATTTTAATATTGGCTATTTCTTAGCCAGAACATGACAATAATTTCCAGCTTATCAATATCGACCCGAATATCACCCCTAAACAAACCTTGAACATGCTCTTCATGTCCTGCAAACCATTATAAAACGGTGCCAAGACTCTGGGCTCCTGAATCCCACTGTCGGACCGTCGGATCAACTCTTTGTATCTCTGGAACATTCCCGTCGGATCCAACCAGCAAACCTCTTTAAGATGATAGAAGTGCCCAGAGCACCACTCATCCTTCCTGTATGACATAGAGGTTTTAAATTATTCTAATATGTTCCTTGAGGTTCACTTATAAGGTACTGAAGATTTTTGAAAGAAATCGGAGTGGGCGGAGCCTATTATTGCAGTGGGCGGTGCCTATGGTGCGATGATGTATAACTATTGGTTGATGTTTGCTCTAGAGGCGGGCATATTAATTTGCCTGTGTGATGTCACAGATCACTCAATATCAAAACGAGCTGTTTTTGAAGCTTGATTAAATAAATGCTTTGTTTATAATGAGGATGTTGTTTTAAGATATGAAACTTGCAGGATGTTTTAATAGTTCAAAGACCTCTTATATGTCATGACCCCTTTATTAAATAACATATATGGTTGATATCTGTTCATCTGACCTGTCGTACTCGATGAAGACAGCGGGCGAGTGCTGGAACAGGTCTCTGATCTGGACACTGGTGCACTGGGCGTACAGGTACTGGTACACCGCATGGATGTGCTCCACAGTCGAGGTGAAGTCTGCTCCTTTAGGCTCTTCACACGGATCCTCCGAGACCTTCGTGCACCAGCGCTTCAGATAGCCAATCATGTCCTCCACTTGCACACTGTGTCTCATTCCTGCACATAATATGCACCGTTCAAAGGTTTGGCATTGAAACATTTCTGATTATTATCAATGTTGAAAACAGGGCTGAGAAACGAATCGCGAAATCCCAAATAAAAGTTTGTGTTTACACATAGTATATGTGTGTGTACTGCATTTAGTTATTTTGTATATATAAATACACACACATGCATGTTGTATATATTTAAGAAAAATGTGTTATTTATATATAAAATATTTGTCAGATTATATAGTCATATATATATACACAGTATATACATGCATGTGTATTTATATATACAAAATAATTATACACAGTACACACACATATATTATGTAAACACAAACTTTTATTTTGATCGCGATCAAACCGTGAAACCGAAAACCGTGATACATTTTATTTCTCAGGATTCTTTGATGAATAGAATGTTCAAAAGAACAGCTTTTATTTGAAATATAATCTTTTGTAACATTTTAAATATCTTTAGTTCACTTTACTTTATCAATTTAATGCGTCCTCGCTAAATCAAAGTATTAATTTCTTTGTATATAATAAATATCTTACTGACTCCAAAACTTTGAAAAATTGTGTACGTTCCAAACAAACAAGTGAAAACTGCCTTTATCTTTCTTTCTTTCTTTCTTTCTTTCTTTCTTTCTTTCTTTCTTTCCTTCCTTCCTTCCTTCTTTCTTTCTTTCTTTCTTTCTTTCTTTCCTTCTTTCTTTCTTTCCTTTCTTTCTTTCTTTCTTTCCTTTTTCCTTTTCACTGCCCACAGTGCTGTACAAAGAGCTTAAATATAGCTTTAAGTTTAGCTTTACCTATTACTCTGGTGAATTCGCTGGGCATCTGTACGCTGTGTGCATAATCGACGTGTGAGCCGAGAAGCTGGTGCACTTGCGTAGAGAAGATGTAGACAGATTTGGGCTGCAGGAACGCTACGGGCCGGCTCTCGTTCCACGGTGGCCTGTGCGCTGGGACCCAGTAGAGCTGCGTGAGGTGATGATAGAAGGAGGATCTGGCCTCTCGCACGGGCCGTCCCTGGCTGTCCGAGACCTGCGACCGGAGATACTGGGAGTACTTCTCTCTACAACACACAGGACAGGTTTGTCAAAACACATGCATTGGCTTTACATGAATGAGCAACAAAAGACCAAAGCACGGACATCACCGGCAGAAACATGCGCTCGACAAAAGAAACAATAAAAAAAACAGACAAAAGTCGGAACACCAAGGCTCCGCAATATGCACAAATCATACAAAATAATAATATTAAGACTCACACACAAGTTATGTTTCGAGCACGCAGGCTCCAAGTTATTACCCAACAAGCCTTTATAATCACAGGTGATTAATCAACGGATCACATTAAATGAAGAATTTTATATTCGTCCGTTTCTTTAAGATTTTTGCAGGTATTATGATTCTCGTTATTAATTTTGAATGTTTAAAATTTGACTTTCACATTTAGTATTTTTCTTTTTCTTTTGTGTTCCATGACTTTTTGACTTTTAAAAAAATCTTTTTTTGTTTATTCTTTCCTCTCTCATGTGTCATGTGATCGTTAATGAATCACCTGTGATTATAAAGGCTTTTTGGGTAATAACTTTTATTTATCTGATGAAGAGCCTGCGTGCTGGAAATATAACCCGTGTGTGAGTCTACTATTACATTTTTAGCATTTATTGGTGCCGACTTTATTTATTTTTTACATGAATAATAAAAACTGTAACAAATGTATTGCTCATTGCTAGTTAAATTTGAACAGTAACTTACAGTGACTAATGGGACATTATTGTAAATGTTACCATTATTTTTTATTACTCAATTTTTTATTTTATTTTACAATACAATAGTACACAAGCAGTGTGCAAGCCATCACATCATTACCATTTTAGAATAAGTTCCAAATTTCCAATAATCAGGGATTCGATAAGACGTGTGCATATCAATTCTGTTTAATGATTCCTATGTTGGCATTTTAATGTGATTCTACACCATTGGAGCGGCAGAAGACTCGCGCGCTGTTCTCACACACCCAATATGAGCGCGCACAGAAAGCCACCTCTCATACTGAATAGTGCGCGATACTGAACCAAGTTCTCTTCGTCTTACTGCACTTGAACGGACAAATGCACACAAAAACATGTCAAACTATCCTCCTAAACACAGTCGTTTATGTCTTAAGTGAACGTAAGCAGCTGACAAAGAAAACGCAGGTGTAACAGTATACTGGATCCGTGCAGCTCTTAAAGTGACAGCAGCCTAATATTCCTGCTGCCGTCTCTATAATAACGTTAATCTAACGACAAAAAACAAAGCGAAAATTCTCTCTCCGTTCTTGACTGAATAACTTTTGTAACTATATTTGTAATGTATATTTATTTATAAAGTGCAGTGTTATTTTACATTTGATTACGGTTTCTGTACCTGAAAATCTTTAAGTCGCCCTGTGATGTAAATCCAGCTTTTAATGTTGTTTATGTGTCTATGTGGTGTTTGTAATTTGCTTTAAGACAAACCATGTGTAAATTCATAAGTCGACAGCATTGCTGAGTATTTCCTCCTTAAAACTGCAGTGAACCAAAGACAGTCTCAAAAACACGCTTTGAAATCGCTGGTGTTTCTGACGTCACAAACTACCTTGTAACCAATCAGATCAACGTGTGATTGTCAACCAGTGGATCTCTGAGCTGAGTGAGTGAGTGGAGGCGGGGCTCATTTGCATATTCATAGAACCGCGCATACTAAATGAGGCGAGGGTGTCGAGTTACATTCAAGATATTTTACAGCATGAAGATGAAAAAACGTTTAAATATGTCATTTTGGTGATCAAAGATGAGTTTTAAGGGATAAAACTGTTGATCACAGGGGACTTTAAAATACAGTATATTTAAATTGTATCTTTGTTCAGTTGTGCAATTGCTAATTTGTTTATTTGTTCTTTTTTTAAATTACTGAGTGTTTCCTTGTCTTTAATAATGCTTAGTTAGTTGAGCTAGTTGTTTTTGCAGTGGTATTTTTAAACCATAAGCAAAAGTTAATTGTGTAAGTTTTCTTTAGCCAGTTGATTTTTTTGTTTATGCTATTCAGCAACAATGAAATGTTTTGCAATAAGACTTTGAATAAATGTGAATGATATCCAAGTTTTTGTTTACCTTATCGAAATTAGGAATCTATGAGAATCAGAATCGATAAGCAGAATTCGGAATTATTAAAATTAAATTGGTACCAAACCCTACCAATGGCACAAGCTGATTGGCCTCTGTTCATCCTGCAGCCAATGAGATCGTGTGCTCAACATTTAAATAGTCAGTGTTTGCTGTAAGCCTGAGTTCCTCTGAACCCCTCCACCTCCCCAGCTCCACCTGCCTAGATCTGCTATTTATGAAGAAGCATATCTACTCCATAAAGACCAAATATATCAACACTGCCATATTTAATAACATACTAAATCTATTCCAAGAGCTGTCATGATTTAAATAAATTAAACTTAAATAGCAATATGCAGTTTGTGCACTATTTCAGTCTGACAAATGAGTAAAAGCAGCACTATGTATGCTGTGGATCTGTGGAAATAGAGCATAAAACCAGGTATGAAGAGTTTTTGGGTATAATATGTCACTTTATTCTGCTCTCCTCACTTACACTAATGAGCTATAGTGTCCTGATCACACTAGTGAAACAATATCAGAAATTACATCTGGTGTGTGATTAATGTTTGGTTTGACTGTACATTCATTTGAGATCTTTATAAAACCGAGTGACCAAGAATAGACTGATTCCCGATTAGGATCTGACGTGGTTTTATGGTCATCAGACACAGTCCATCAACTAAACAGACCAGTCCTTCAAGCACACACACACATATGCCAGACAGCAGGCACAATATTTTCTCCCCTTTAAAGCTTATGTGATCAAAAATGATCAAATGCAGATGATGAATTGCATGCCAGACTAATAGTGCGACCGTAGGGTTTGAATAATCTGGACTAAAGAGCTGTTCGGAGAGCAGATTGAGCATAAGAGGAGTGTATTCCTCCACAACCAGCTGTCAATCATGAGGGATCAAGGCATTACTTGCTCACTTTCTGGGTGAGTTTAAGTTTAGTTCGTTTTTTCCAGCCATAGTGCAAAGCACAATCTACACGAACGCATTGTTAATGCCAGCATTTCCTGCAATGCTATTCACCAGCGGCCGCTGAACGCCCAAACAAAGCCACGGCTAAGCAAATAGACGTGACCCTGCAGTCTAAATTGAAAATGATGAGCTAAAGAAGTTCATTGTGGCAAAATAATGCCAATCTAAACATGCACAAACAAACAGCATTTGTTTTCAGTCCCGAAAAACACACAAAACACACATAAAACAGGAAAGAGCTTTGAGATTGACTGTATAAAAGGGTATATTTGTACAGACTACTGAAAGCTACAGAACAGAGAAGCAAATGATTCGCTGTGATCCACAGAAACAACTGGATCCAGGCAGAGAAAGCTGGATTTGCAGTTATTGTGTGTCGATATGCTGAATTTAGGGGTGAAATCACACCCTATATATTGTATTATTATATATTGTATTGACAACTCATCAATTCAATATTTACCATCGTATTTTCTGCATAATTGGATGTTTTTTAATAAACACTGACAAAAAACTACACAAGTTTTAGTGCTGGACGATATGATATATATTAGGGCTGGGTATTGACACATTTCACAATTCGATTCGATTTCGATTCAATATTGATTATTTTGAATATCTGGGACAATACATTGCAAATTTTCTCAAGGAAAACCAATCTCTTCACTAATGCTGTAAACTATGGGAGTCAGTGGTAGCCTATAGGCTTCATTAGCCTACTATCATATTGAAGGTAAAAATTAACTGATTTGTATACAAACACTTAAATTACACTTTTACTTATTTGTATAATAATAAAGTTATATGAAATATAAACATGTAAATGGTGGCTGTCATAAAAAACTTTCCAGATTTATTCAAACATGCATTAAATATTGAAGAACATTCAAAATTATAATGAATATGTAATAGGGTGCATATATTTAGCAGAATGCTCCTCTCTAGAGTTAATATTTCTCGCTGACTGACGAAGTTTATGATCACTGTATATGGTTTTTCTGAGGTAAATGTGACGTTACATGACATTGTTTACAAGCTGTTTTACTGACGTCTTTCCACGGTTGAAACACTGATTGAGCGACTCCATGTCACATGATACGGACTTCGATAAGTTGTACTCTATCTTTTAACACACTTTCAGAAGCTCATTCATGTTTATCTCGCGCTGTAACTGGTGTTATTAAGGCGGAAGAGAAGATCATGTGCTTCTCTAGAGATGAGCCAGAGCGATCTCACTCCACAGCCACAAAACGGTATGTTTTTTTATTTCGTAAGAAAATGGACGCAATTTGAAATCTGAGACTTTGTTTCATATCAATAATAACAAAGCACAAAGATTATTGATATTTATTGGATGGGATGCAGCGCTACAATGTTCCATTCATGCATCAACTGAAAACAGGATGACTAATCAATTCTTGGGATTTAAGAATCGATATCGTTTCGTAAAATTGAGAATCGATTAAAATCGAGAAATCGATATTTTTTACCCATCAGCCCTAATATATATAACATTGATATGAGTGATCACCCGGATTTAGACCTATATTGTGTTTATATAAAGCGTTCACAGGCTAATTTGCTTTATGTTTTTATCAGGCTCATGCAAACGTCAGGAAACACGATTCCTGCTGCATGTCGATATCCACGATCACTGGATCTTTGGTAAGTTGTAAGAAACACTATATCGAGTCCAACCTTTAGTTTAAACTGATACTCGTTTGTTTTACTGGTGTTTTCC
Organism: Leuciscus idus; assembly: GCA_021554675.1. NCBI lineage: Eukaryota > Metazoa > Chordata > Actinopteri > Cypriniformes > Leuciscidae > Leuciscus > Leuciscus idus. The sequence goes on along the minus strand of CM038637.1, from coordinate 36,650,355 downwards.
CAGTTTCCCCTGTTAAATCCAGTCACTCAGCAGCTCTTCTGCCACTCAGTGCGACTGAGGGAGTGTGTTCCCGTGGGAAAGTGACCTCAATGCATAGCCTGATTTATATTATATAGGCTTGCAACGCCAAGGTCATGGGTTCGATTCCCAGGGCAAGCAAGAACTGACAAGAATGTAAATGTGTGCCTTGAAATGCAATGCAAGTCGCTTTGAATAAAAGCGTCTGCTAAATGCATAAATGTAAATATATAATTATAATATGCATGAATGTGGGGAGCAAACATCTTCTGCAGTGTTTCTTTACCCAGCGTCCCAGTGCTTGTCCATCAGGCTGATGAGAGCTTGTCTCTGCTGTAGTTTAGTGTTGGCCTGCAGATGCTCGACGGTGGCCAGCGTGTGAAACTCAGCGCAGTGATGATCCTCGATGATGTAAAGCCCATCCGAAGGCTTCGGCCACAGCTCGCTCTCCACTGCCCACGGGCTCGACGCCTGGAGGAGACATCAGGTTATTCAGGATCATGCAGAGTGCACTGGATCACTGGGAAACACTACTGTACTCTAATGAAGCTTATGAAGATGAGTTCAGAATGCAATATCAATGAACTACACTGCACAAAAATGCTTTCCTTACTTAGTATTTTTGTCTTGTTTCCAGTCCAAGTTTCAGAAAATTCTTAAATCAAGAAGTATTTACTAGATGAGTAAAATGACATAAGAAATGTATGGAAGCTTGTTTCCGCCACAGAATGAAAAATAAAAATGGTAATTGCGACTTTTTATCTCGCAATTCGAACTTTATTTCTCGCAATTCCGAGTTTATCTATATAAAGTCGCAAATGCGAGTTATAAAGTCAGAATTGCGAGTTATGAAGTCAGAATTGCGAGTTATGAAGTCACAATTGCGTGTTATAAATTAGAATTGCTAGATGTAAACTTGAAATTCTGAGAGAAATAGTTGCAATTATCTTTTAAAATGTTTTATTCTGTGGCTGAAACAAGCTTGCATAGAAATTCTATCTTGTTTTCTGATTTAAAAAAAAATGTTAGTTAATGGTTTAAAACGAGCAAAATTATCTGCCAACAGGGTAAGAAAAATAATCTTGGTTTCCATTTGAATTAAGATAATTTTTCTTACCACATTGGCAAATCATTTAGTTTGAAACTCGATTAATTTAGATATATATATATATATATATATATTAATTTTTTTAGAAAACAAGATATCATTTCTTATGTAATTTTACTTATCTAGTAAATACTTCTTGATTTAAGAATGTTTAGATATTTGGACTTAAAGTAAGAAAAGCATGTTTTGCAGTGAACGAAATACATAAATAAGACACGTTTCAATTTCATTTTCTTGGTTAACCCTTTAGAACCTAGCCTGGGAAAACCCAGACTACTTCCGGCGAATTTTAATTCTCTCTCCAGGATAGTCTGGAGAAGAGCCCATTCAAACTCATTTCTGTGCCGCCGAAATCGCGGCACCAATCAGAAACGTTTGGGGAGGGATTTACATGATGACGACAGCGCAGCGACGCTGAAGGAGATTTCATTACAAAGATGGATGCCGCCGTGGAACATCACTCGTTCGAATCATAGACAGTATATAAACGAATCAGTTATCGCGTCTGTTTTGAGCGATTTAAACTTACCGTTTTCGTTAAAACCGGAGCAAAGAACAACACTCGAAGCATACGTCACCTCCTTCATCGATCTGATTGCTTTTATGACTATCCAATTGCGCCCAGAGGAATTTGAGCTACGTCGGTTGGTGACGCCCCTTTGGAAATGATTTGTCTACATAGCTTCCCCAGACCCTATACTCAGTTTCAACTGAGAAGGGTCTGGTTTTAACCAGGCTATTTAGAACCTGAAGCCTGAAGCTAAAATATATTTTTTCCCACATATTTCGATTTTTTGACCATAAAATTCTAAAACAATGTGCTATCTTCATGTGCAAGATGTTATCTTTTTCAGAAAAAGATTAGCTTTCAACAAATTACAGTTATTGACCATTATTGTGTGTGGTGAGTTTGTAAATAGATAAAAAAAAAAAAAAAAAATAACAAAAAACCGAGAATAAATTTACTGATTTTTATTTAGAAAAAAACAGAAAAATCACGACCGAAAGAAACTAACACTTTAAAGTTGAAAAATGAACTATAATACATATATTATAGACTGCTCTGCACATTTTGTATGTCTCTCTTATCTGACACACTCAAATCAGTTCATGGAGTCTCTCCTGACGAGCTGATGATCTGGTTCAGGTGTGTTAAATAAGGGAGACATGCAAAATGTGCAGAGCAGCGGGTCCCGAGGACTGGAGTTGAGAACCACTGTTATAGAAAATAAAATATTATAAAAAGTCTTTTTTGTGACATTGGGTTGCACAGTTTTTTTTTATTCAGGACACTTTTTTTCATACACGCACACATACACATGCACGCATTCATAAGCACGCACACATACACATGCACACACCACATGCTTAGATACGTGAAAGAGTAACGCCATCCGCCTCTCAAGATTCATTAAAAATCATCCCAATCCCCTCTTCTGCTGTCTAACACTTCTTTCGCCATGTATTTGTTCGTTTATTTTATTATTTTATGCAATCCAACACACTCTAACCTGCCGCGCTTCATATCTCTCTGTTCAAATCCTTCCATCCCGCTCTGCCAGAAAGCTGCTGTCATTTGCAGACGGAAAGCGTAATAAGCCATATTTTGCTGAAAAGCACATGTTATCTACTGTCAGGGGCAATTTGAATGGTTTTGATAGTGCAAACGGTTGAAGAGTTACGGTCAAATGAATACAGCTTGCTGGTGTGTGTCGGCGACGACACAGCCGGTTCTAAAGGGTTAATGCTCAACAATACATGTATTCTTATCGGCTTTTAACTCATCATGACTCAGGTTTTAAATCCTATATGTGGTTCTAAATATTGTTATATTGGGAGTTTGTGATGTTTTCTACGTATTTATGCCTCGTACGGCACTTTGGTCATCCATGAGTGGTTCTGAATGTGCTCTATAAAGTAATGAGTCGGCTGTTTTAATGAACTGGTCAAAACGTTATTTATCTGAATGAATTACATGCTAAATCCATCAGTAGTGTTACTGGATGAACATCACTGAATGCACGTTTATATGATGAGGTCAGGCACAGTTAATGCCATATTTTAGCTGTGTTTCATAATCACCCATGTCTGATATTTTCCGCTGTTCTCATTTCATTTAGGATAAAAAACAACAACCTACAATCACAGAACAGCATGTGTGCAACATGTTATTAAAGACAGGAGGCCACAAATGGCATTGGAAGTTGAGGAGTTCAGCTTTGACTTCCCCCTTTATTCACATCCAATTAGTGCCAATTTCACACTTTCACTCCATTAAACGGCTCGCAGTGAGGAGCGCCGTGATTGGCTGAAATCGAGGTTGCGCACAAAACAAAAGCAAGCACTGACATGCTTCATTAGTTTGCCTCCCGTCGACACGCTCACTGCAACAAATGCTGTTCTTACTCAGTATTTCTGTCGTTTTCAGTCCAAATATCAAACATTTCTTAACCCTCTGAGGTCGGCAAACGCGCCCCCGCGTTTTTCTGGATTTTCTTCACATTGTAGTACAATAAACTTGAATTACTCCGTCATTTATGGTTATACAGAAAAAAGAAATATAAAAAACTTCTCCGTCGCGGTGAACTTTTTTTTCTTGAGCACGTCTATAAACTGAAACAGAACTCAGCGAATCCTTCTCACACATTTATGAGCCATACACCTTTATACACATTTAAGTGTGTACTTTTAAATGATCGGATTCAAACTGAAAACAAATATTCTCTGTTTAAGTAATTTGTATAAAACCAACAGGATGTCCAGTATCTCAAACGCTTGCTAATTACTTTTTAATTCGACACGCCCACTTGCGCAAAAGTGATTCACATGCAAATCTCCACATGGGACGCGAACGCCCTCGTTACCTCAAACACAAAACACCAAAACACTTCACAAGTCTCTGCTTTTCGTCGAGTTTGGAAGACACGTCTGAGCTTACATGGATTTACATCAGAAGAAGAAGAACGCGATTTGAAGACAAGAAAGATGTAAGGTAAGAAATTCTTACTTATTAGTTTATGCTATTGTTGCATAAACTTCACATTGCAGTTGAACTGTTGCTAGATATATGGTGAATATTATACTATTTAGACCCGTGTTTACTGTTAAATACTGTTTGTGGATATCTGCTCAAACATAGATATGTATAACCATAATGTTTAATATTTTGGAGCGCGATGGCGTTTGAATGTATCATATTTTGGAGCGCGCTGTGGGTTTGAATGTATCATATTTTGGAGCGCGCTGTGGGTTTGAATGTATCATATTTTGGAGCGCGATTGCGTTTGAAAGGAAAAATGCACCAAACATTAGGCTTTATGTTTTTACTATTATCTCATTTCATATCATCATAACGAATGGAAACATTTGAAGTAACATATGATAATCAATATATTTTTCTCTAGCGTAGTTGTTCTTGAAATCTTTTGGAAGATTTAATTTATTGTTAATATTATTTTATGCAGCACTGCGTAGCCTATGCCTACAAGGCACAACAAACCTGGTGTTAGTGTTGTCACGGTACCAAAATTTCAGTATTCGGTACCGATACCAGTGAAAATCCACGGTTCTCGGTACCAATTTCGGTACCAAAGCTTAATTTAGATTAAATTTACATAATTATATTAAAGTGTATATCACAAAGATGGAAACTGTAGTATTAAAAACACTTTACAATAAGATTCCATTTGTTAGATAACATTAGATAAAATGACCTAACAAAAAAAACAATAGTTATATACTGTCGCAATTATTCTCCTTTAGGGGTTAATTTAAAAATACATTTTTAAAATCAAAAGTTAACATTATTTCTGTTAACATTATTTAATGCACAATGAATGAAGTGAACAAACATGACCAATCAAGTGTTTTGTATTAAATAACATTCACAAACATTAATTAATGTTGTAAAAATATATTGTTCACTCAATGTGTTATGTTAGATAACGCATTAAGTGATGTTAATGAATGGTATCTTATTGTAGCATTACCAAACTATACAGGAGATAAAATATGTTTTATTTGACTTGACTATACTTTTATTTAATCCAAAACTGTATTCATATTTAACTTTAAAAGGGCTTTTTAAACCTGCTAAGAGTTATCCAGCCAAGAATAAGACTAGAACTGCTTTTCTGACGGACTGATATTAATGACAGCTTTTTATTTCTCATCTCCATAAATATATCTAGTAGTAAAGCTAATGCAAGGGCTAGAAATCAATTAATAGGCCTATGTCACACTTCCTCGTCGTCATGGAGAGCGCAGTTCGCACAAGCGTTTGTACTCCCGTGGCGTCTGTCGTTGCTATACATCCATGAACGCACATGGAAAAGCGAGCGCGCCGCTTCTATTATGAGCGCGCTTGCCGCGCGCCATTTGAAATAACGTATCTGCACGCGCAAAAACATCAGCACCACATCAGCAGCAGCACCGCCGATCGCCATCAGCGCTTTTATGAAGAGGACGCAACTGCACGCGCTTCGGGCATGCACACGCATCAAGTACCGGGTTTGAGAAAACCTGGTACCGTGACGTTTAAAAAAAAATTAGTACCGACTTGGTACCGAAGTACCGGGTCTTTTGACAACACTACCTGGTGTTCATTATATATTGTTGGAAACGTGTGTGTGTGTGTGTGTATTCTGTGAATTTTAAAGAGAAATTTTAACCAGAAAAATCTAAAATCTATTCCCAAAATCGTGCAGCCCTATAGTTTCTCTTGATATCAGTATGTTCACAGTTTTTTTTTTTTTTTTACAGGGCCCTGATGCAACTGAGTCCTGCTGACTTCAACATTCACATGAGTCTCTGTATATGAACATGGTAAAGTGAAAATCAAACACCTTGGAAATGAAAGGTATGTACAATGTTTTTAGGAATGGCACAAAGGTCTCTGTCTTTGGATCATTGTTTTCAATGTGCTCTTTTGTCATTTGTTGTGTATTTTTGGATTATGTTGTGTTGTAAATAAATCCAAACAATCTAAAAGCCATTCTTTTTTAAATCTCCTCATTCTTTGTGCAAGGTTGCTCTGAATGACAGGGCCTGATCGCTCCTAATAGGGCAGTTAGGGGAGTGTCTTTGTCTTTCTCAGGTGTGAAAAGCTTACATATTAATGAGCTCCCGCATAAAGCTTTCTCACACAAAACACGTCGTAAAAATTTTAAATCAATATATTGTCTTATCTGAATGAGCAGTCAGGGTGATTTTCACATAGTTTTGGAGCAAATATTCTAGGCTACGTCATACAATTTTCAAAAGTCTTGTGAAGAAATAATCAGTATGGGTTTCATGGCCTTATTTCAGTGAGAATTTTTTTTGTATTTTCACAAACCACGCATAAATGTCATTATCTCAAAACTACAAACTTTCACATACATGCTGCTGATATATTATTGTAGCAGAGTTTGTGCTGAATACAGTGTAATTAGACTTTAGCCATGAAAATGTCACTAGTAACAGAAAAAAACACAAATGTCAGAGCATGTCAGAACACCTCCAGGGCCCAGAAAACAGCTCAGACCCCAGAGGGTTAAATCAAGATGCATTTACCAGATGAGTAATATGACATAAGATATCAAATCTTGTTTTCTGGGGAAATAAATAAAAATTAAGTGAGTTTTTGCTTAAAACAAGCTAAATAATCTGCCAATGGGGAAAAAAAAAAAATAGTTTCTGTTTGAATTAAAGGAACACTCCACCGTTTTTTGAAATAGGGCTTATTCACCTTCTTTCCTACATTTAGATAGGTGGGCAAATGCATTTTTGTCTCAGTGCATGCATTGTTTTAGTTTGACAGGGTCGGTGCTAGCTTAGCTTAGCATAATGAATGGAATCCTTTGTTGCCAGCTAGCATGTCCTGAGTAAAAGTGATATAAAAAATTTAAAAAACCCACCTAATTACTTCTTGTGGCCTGCGTATTCACAACAAGTACAAATAGCGATGCAGATTAACACTAGACGATTTCCTATGCAGATATTGACTTGGGACTATATTAGGGGGAAGCACAGGTGAAGCACTGCTACTTGGGCGCAGAGATATCACGCCCAAGTAGCAGTGCTTCGCCTGTGCTTCCCCCTAATATAGTCCTTAATATATAAGTCAATATCTGCCTAGGAAATCGCCTAGTGTTAATCTGCATCACTATTTGTACTTGTTGTGAATACGCAGGCCACAAGAAGTAATTAGGTGGGTTTTTTTAATTTTTTATATCACTTTTACTCAGGACATGCTAGCTGGCAACAAAGGATTCCATTCATTGTGCTAAGCTAAGCTAGCGCCGACCCTGTCAAACTAAAACAATGCATGCACTGAGACAAAAATGCATTTGCCCACCTATCTAAATGTAGGAAAGAAAGTGAATAAGCCCTATTTCAAAAAACGGTGGAGTGTTCCATTAAGATTATTTTTCTGACCCCATTGGCAGATAATTTGGCTTGTTTTAAGCAAAAACTCATTTTTATTTATTTCCCCAGAAAACATTATGTCATATTACTCATCTAGTAAATGCATCTTGATTTAAGAAATGTTTGATATTTGGACTAGCCTGGAAATCCAGACCTAAATCTAAAAGATTAATGGTCTGGTGTCGATCAATGAAAATCAGCCAGCTCGAGGGGCGGCACCAAGCATGCATTTGAAAATCTCACAGCACGCAATTGGATAACACTACGACCAATCACAACAATAAACCCCATACGCTTAGCTAGCAGGGGAGCTAACTGGTAGATTATACTCTTCCGGTCGGCAAAACAGCAAAAACACCCTTCTTGCAAAGGAACGATTCGAGCGCCGTCTTCTGTTCCTCTTTTGGGAAAAAGCCAAGTCTAACTCGTTCATTGTAGCGGCCAAAGCCGTTTCAAACCACTGGTGTTCATCCATAGGCATCTTGCAATGTTTACTGATGACTTCGACGTCACAGCGCTGTCGTCATCTGTTTAGCTCGCCTCTGGCCCGCCTATATCAGATAACCCGATGTGATTGGTGCAGCTCAGATCGAGGGGCATATTTAATGAGCTCCATGGCTCGACACCAGAGTAACTCGCTGAGCAAATTCAACTTGTGCTCTCGCGAGAACTCTGGTTTACCAGGGTATATTTGGACTGGAAACAAGACAGAAATACTACGAACAGCATTTTTTGCAGTGTCACACACACACACGTTCTGACCCGTGTGCCGAGACTCACGTCACTCGCTCTCACCAGTTCAGAGGTTGTGAATGTGCGCTTCTCCTTCCTGAAGATCAGAAGGTCTCGCACTCCCAGAGAACTGAAGATCTCTCTCCATCCGCTCACGTCTCTATCGGCCTTCAGATAGCAGGCGTCCAGCAGAACCCAGTCCACACCTGGGAAAAGGAAAAGAACTGGTTGGGTCTGAAAGAACTGGATGGATCCACTGCATAACGCTCCGTGTTCATGCACAACTCATGCTTTTGTAAGTCCATACAAAACACTTTTAGTTCGGTGCTTCAATTCTAGGGTGAATCAATTACACTGCAAGAAATGCTTTTCTTACTTAGTATTCTGTCTTGTTTCCAGTCCAAATATAAAAAAATTCTTAAATCAAGATGCATTTACAAGATGAGTAAAATGACATAAGATATTAATCAGTTCAAAACAGATTTCAAACAGAAACAAGATTATTTTTCTGACCCCATTGGCAGATCATTTTGCTTGTTTTAGGCAAAAACTCGCTTAATATTTATTAATTTGCCCAGAAAACAAGACTTAATATCTTATGTCATTTTACTACTTTAGTAAATGCATCTTGATTTAAGAAATGTTATGAAATGATATTTGTAAGAAAAGCATTTTTTGCAGTGTAATTGGGACAGTCATAACCTGTGAAGCTTATTCCAAAACTGAAGTAATTTGATCAAACTGAATATTTCTGTAGGTTTTGAAACGGTAACACTTTATAATAAGGTTTCATTAGTAAACGTTACATTAACTAATAATGAGCAATACATTTGTTACAGTATCTAATAATCCTTATTAACATTAGTTAGTAAAAATACAGCTGATTATTGTTAGTTCATGTTAGCTCAGGCTAATGCCAATATTATATAATATTAATTATTTGATTTGAATAATGTATTACTATATGCTGAAATTAACATAAACTAAGATGCTTTAGAAGTATTTTGTATTGTTAGTTCATGTTAACTAATGTAGATCATATGGAAGCTTGTTTCCGCCAGATTAAAAAAAGAAAAAAGTAATTGCGATTTTTTATCTCATAATTCTGACTTTTTTTCTCATAATTTCGAGTTTATATCTCAAAACCAGAATGGCAAGTAATAAACTCATAATTGAGAAAAATTGCGAGGAAAGGTCATAATTTGCGAGATATAAACTTGAAATTGCAAGAAAAAAGTCAGAATTGCGAAATAAACTCAGAAGTACGAGAAATAAAGTCAGAATTGTGAGATAAAAAAGTCGCAATTACTTTGTTATTTTTTATTCTGTGGCGGAAACAAGCTTCCATATTTATTACACAATTGCGAGTTTATATCTCGAAATCAGAATGGCAAGTAATAAACTCATAATTGTGAGAAAAGGTCATAATTTGTGAGATATAAACTTGAAATTGCAAGAAAAAAAGTCTGAATTGCGAGATAAACTCGGAATAACGAGAAATAAAGTCAGAATTGCAAGATAAACTCGCAATTGCGGAAAAAAAAGTCAGAACTGTGAGATAAGATCACAATTGCAAGTTCTAAATTCAGAATTGCGAGGTATAAACTTGGAATTGCGAGGAATAAAGTCAAAATTGCAAGAAAAAAAAAAGTTGAATTGAAATAAACTCGCAATTGCAAGAAAAAAGTCAGAATTGAGATAAAGTCAGAATTGTAAAATAAACTTGGAATTGAGATAAAGTCAGAATTGCGAGAAATAAAGTCAGAATTGCGAGAAATAAAGTCAGAATTGCGAAATAAACTTGGAATTGCGAGAAATAAAGCCAGAATTGTGAGATAAAAAGTCACAATTAGGATCTTTTCGTTTTTTTTATTCCGTTGTGGACAAAAGCTTTCATAAATTAACTAATCAAACCTCAATGTAAAGCTTCACCTTTGAATCTTAATTCACCGAGAGGCTACACTTCTAATTTTCAAAATTATTTTTCGAGAATGCAAACAAAACATTGAAGTTTCTGAGAGATCATTGGAGTGCGTGTTACAAGAAAACACCATTTCATTTCAAATGTTTAATTTAATGTGTTACTTGCCATTTCTTTGCAATTATTTGTGAATTTTACAAGCAATTTCAAAGCAAATCCCACACCAAGGTGCTCTTGTTTACCAGGGAGCATGCTGGGAAGGTCGATGTTGTCGTACTGGCTGGAGAACTGTATTTTGCTCTGTGAAGGGAAGAGAAAGCCCTCGCTGGTCAGCACAGGTATGGATGCGCTGAGGCTCCTGTAGTCCTGATCCTGAGAGTGCATTTTGATGAACACAAGGTAGCTGACGACAACATCCTTGGGCTTTTTCTAGAAGAAAAGGGAATTAAATAAGAATATGAGAAACAGTCATAAGAGATGAAAGCATTTTCACACACTTGACCCAGTTTCAAACATCCAGGGGTGTGTTTCCTAAAAGCATCGTTAGCCAACTATGGTCGCAAGTTCCGTCATTATCAGCAGTTCAACAAGTGTGTGTGAATGACAGATCTCCTGTGGTTAGAAGAAGAGTTTCTAGTTTTCATGACATGTGGACTCAATAAATCCTGATCTTGAGCAAAATAAGCAAGCTGACATTCAGTGCAATCTGTGTCTTTAATCTAGAATACATACAAATGTAATTTACATATTTTAGTTCTTCAAGAGATTTAAAGTGTAGTTGTTGAAGAGTGCGCATGTGTGAACGAGCTCTAGTGCGTAAGAACGAGCCTAAGATAGAATCTGGAAATAAAGCAAAATAACTGAGAAAAATGAGAAATAGTCCTCAGATGCCATGTTCATCATTTATAGCAAAACATCTCGCATTAATTAGATCTGAAACAGATTCATTAACAGTAGTTATTACTCCACCACCTGCGTGACGTCATTAACCAACGTTTGCGACAATATGGTTTGGGGAAACAGTCGAGACTAGCTAGTGGATTTCTTCAACGATGCATTGAACTACAGTAGTGAAGCAGCGAGTTACAGCGCTGTGTCATAAGAAAACATCATCATCAATACGGATGCATGATAAATCAGTACTATATTAGTTATTGGCCAATATTATATTTTTGTTGTTGTTGTTAATAATCAGTATTTGCCATCATCTAATGCTCACTTAAAGTTATTATTTAAAAACACTAATAATGTATTAACATACAAACCCAGTGGTGCTCCTCATTTAGGGGTCACACTCACACCTCAAAGGGATTTTTTTTCCTAGTATAATATATTTTTGTTCAATAATATTTGGTATTTTGTGGTACTAAGTAATATTTATGCAATAATTATGATCCATTTTTTTCCAATACAATTATTACTATTAATAACTAATAATATTTAATAAATCCATACATTTTCTTAATTATTATTTTTCAATTAACCCCTTTATATTTCGATCAAAAGTGACCGAATAGCACCAGATGGTTAAATGTAATCTTAAGAAAATAAATAAAAATAAATAAAAATAATACTGTACAAAGCAATGTTTTGATGCATAAGTTCACTAGTGGCTTTTAAAATGACTGATTTCAGTTTCAAGTGTTTTATTTTTAATGTATTGAGACAAAATAGCATGAATTATAAATTCAATTCAATTACATTTTCATTTAATTAAATGTCAAATTTAATATGAATTTTAATTTTCATTAAGTGTATCACACCATAAAAAAAGAATTATTGGCTAGAAGTGAAGCGTCGTTGGTTGTGAAACGTAGTTTGCAGACCAGACAGAAGTTGTCAGCGATTCTTTCTTTTGTAAAGTCATGCTGTAACGCTGTGGTGAAAGCTGAAGGCAGGAGACGAAGATCAGGGTAAACACACACCAGCCACTGAATGCTACCCCAGATAGCCGTGCAGTGTGAACACACACACCAGCCACTGAATGCTACCCCAGATAGCCGTGCAGTGTGAACACACACACCAGCCACTGAATGCTACCCCAGATAGCCGTGCAGTGTGAACACACACACCAGCCACTGAATGCTACCCCAGATAGCCGTGCAGTGTGAACACACACACCAGCCACTGAATGCTACCCCAGATAGCCGTGCAGTGTGAACACACACACCAGCCACTGAATGCTACCCCAGATAGCCGTGCAGTGTGAAGTCGGCATTAGGATAAAGCGTGTGTGTTCCTCTGACCTGCCAGGCTTTGCTCTTCAGCACGGGGTAGATGTGCTTCTGCAGGACCTGCTGAGGCTCCAGCTCGTGAACGCCGAGTCTTCGGAGGAACTCCCGGACCTGCGAGTTTCCCAGTTCATCCAGACACGCCAGCAGCCGCGGCTCCACGATGTTCAGGTCCTGATACAGAGCCTTCAGATCTACAGCGAGGAACAGGAACAGGGTGTGAGCAGTGTTGTGTGAAACTCATTACAAGTAAACTTGAGTTACGTAATCAGATTACTTTTTCAAGTAACTAGTGAAGTAACGCATTACTCTTTCAATTTACAACAAAATATCTCAGTTCAAACTTTTTCAAATTTGTTGACTGACAACTCTCCTGTCCTCATGTTGTGAGGAGGGTGTGTGTGTGTGTGTGTGTGTGTGTGTGTGTTTGTACTCCTCTCACTTGTACGAAAACGTTCAGTACTCCTCAAAATGAAAAAAAACAGTGAAATGCAATCTCAGAATTTTACGCAAAACTTTTATAATTAACTATATTAAATTACACAAATATACTTTATGTATTTAATCTCACTTTATTAACCAATGTCTTTGCTGCTGACCTTCAATGATCTTATTCAACCATACTAATAAGCAAAAAAGTATAGTTTTAGGGCTTCGGGTCATTTTGACCCACGATGGAAGGATGGAGGGATGAGGGTTAAAGGTGCAGATTTGACTATATGCAGATTTAAATATATCAAAGCTGATTGAACACTGATAAGAAAAACAACTTTTTTACCAGGACAATTTATTGTTTACAAGTGACAATATGCAGATTTTAAGCGTTTTCCGGATGCGGAAAACGCAGAAAATTGAACCCGATCCAATTTTTTTTATGACGGACGAAAGTTTCGGAGGCAGTGTGTAAAGATTTACTTGTTCTATGTCAAGCCCTGATATATATATATATATATCAAAGCTGGGACATAGTTAATCTGGTTTATTTAGCTAAATATTAAATTAAAGTGCATTTATTGCTTTGTAAGTAATCAGCAATATTTAAAAATGTATACGATGTTTAAATAATGTTGCATTATTTTCCTAAGCGCTATATACATAAATGTGACTTGACTTGACTAATTCTTTTATTTCTTTTTTTTTGGCTAGTAGAAGTTCTGAATGGCCAGTAACTTGAAAATTTTGTAGCCAAATTGTCCGGTGTGAAAATAAAATGTAAAATATTATTTATTTATTTATTTTATAAATAAAAATTTACTGTTTAATTCAATTTTTTTTAATTTTTTTTCTTTATTCATTTTCATAATAATTTAAATAATTTCACATACACACTATTTTTTAATAATAAAGCTGGAAGAGCTATATTGTGCTTAGAGGTATGTGTGCAATATAACGTTCACTGAGCAGAGATGTTCCAATGATGATGATTCATCAAATGTGTTTAGCTGGCATGTTCTTTACAACGAAAGGAATGTTTCGACTGATGCAATGTACCACAAATGTACACACTGAAGGGAAGTTGCTTAATATGGAAAGTGGATTGTGCCATGTTATGTGTAAGCATGAGGTATACGTTCCATTTTTAAACATAAGCAACATGTTTTTCTACCTTACAAGGAAGTTGTAAATCCCTCAGTGGTGTATATAAGCTCAATCCTTACTGTACCACCCCAGAGAAACACAGAGGCATTATGGGGTGAGGGGATAGAGAAATGGGAACAGAGAAATCTGGAATGAAGACCTCCTCACCTATAGCCTTATTCTGCTTTGCCTGTTTCTCTCTGTCTGATACATGTATAAAATAATAAATAGAGATCTCTTGGCAAAGTAACTGGTGTAGCCTCCGTGATTCAACAATAATGGGGGAAAGCATGATTTTCAAATCTACAGCTGGTGAGTGAAAAAGTTAATTTCAAACCCTGTACAGCAGGGGTTTTCAAAGTCTAAGACAGTGAGACAGGCCTCCCTTTTGACACAATTTACCCAATGGCGTCCCCTCCCAAAAAAACAAAAACAAACAAACACACATAGCAATGTCAAACTCCTCGTTTACACTCTCAGTAGGCGTGTTTCCATTACAGATTTGCGCAAAACTTTTGCGATTTTTCTTCTTCTAAATATCGATTAAAAAACGATTGCGAAATGACGCCGTTTCCATTAACCGATGTTATGCGACTAAAACGTCATTTTCTCCTCTCGCGATAAGTCATTCCAAACATCATGGCAACGGACGCTGGTAGGTTTATATATATCTCAGTCACGTACCGCACTAGACATTACTATTATTAATGGAAGGAAACGTAGGCGTGTTATCCAAGCATTAACCCTCTGGGATCTAAGGTGTTTTTGGGGTCCTTGAGATGTTCTGACATGCCCTGACATTTGTGCTTTTTTCAGTTGCTTATAAACATATTAATGGCAAAAAAAAAAATTACACACTATTTAGCACAAACAGGGCTACCATAATATGTGAGCAACAAGAATGTACATGTCTGCATTTTTGAGAGAATAATGTTTATGCGTGGTTATTGAAAAAACTAAAAACTAAAGTTTCTGAAATAAGGCCATAAAACACATACTAAATATGTGCCAATAAGACTTTTGTCTAATAGATGTCATTGCCTAGTGTTTTTTCTTCAAAATGATGTGAAAATCATCCTGCCCTTATCATTCACATAACACAATACATTGATTTGAATTTTGCAAAGCACTTTCTGTTTGGAAAGGCAATATGCGGAGTGGGCGTCAACGATCATGCATATTTAGTGGTTCACACCTTAGGAGACAATGGGGCCTGCATACTTAATGACCCTTTCATTCAGGTGAGTCACTGAGCCACAAGAATGCAAGAGCAACAGTTGGAAGCATCTCAATTATTTTATATTTTTCCACATATTGTGCTTGCAATTTGGCCTATAATATCCAAGGAAAACATGTCTAGTAATTGTGCAGTTAATTCTCATACTGTATTTTCAGTTTTGGAATATTTATCCTCTCCCCAAATTTGTCACTAATAAAACACAATAAAAATTATTTAAAGAAAAGGCTTATTACCTTATTACCTTTTAATAGTTTGTTTACATCTACCTTGTAAATATATTTTTTTATTAAAAAGGTTACAATTACAACAACAATTCAAGTGTAATCTTTCTTTGTAAAAACTAAAGTATACATTTTATCATACATATTTCAAAGTTAAGGATTTGATTGATTATTTGATTACTTTATTTTTGACAAAACATACTATATTTAACATGAGCAAATATTGGCAAACAAATATTGGCTTATTTGAGTTGGCAGATATTTTACAGTAAAAATGTATAATCTATCCAAAACTAATCAACGAAATGTTGTCTTTCATATGTCTGTAACATAGCTCTTTCATTTTTATTATAAGAAATATAAATGTTAATTTGCAGTTTAATACGTTGCTTATACAAATACATTTTATTTCAACATTTCAGTCGATTTTTACTCAGTATAGCAATACAGTTTGCTAAAACCGAAACATTCATTCACAAACAGAAACGCCTGACTGTAACGTTGTTTTTATGAAATATTAGGGCATATAAATGTTAATTTTCAGTTTACTCATCTCAGTATAGCAATACAGTTTGCTAAAACATCATCATTCATTCACACAGAGACGCAATTTAAATTTAAACTGTCTTTTTGCGAGCTGTGATAAACAGCGCGCATCTCTGCGGCTGCCGTTCATTCATTCACAGAAACGCGATTAACTTGAGAAGGAAAAAAAACTTACTACATATTCGGATCCTCTCTCCTGCAATACCCGCACTCTGAGGTAGATTTTCCGTTATTATTATTCCTCACAGCGCTGCCAGATGGTGTAAACACGTAGGCTACAATGATATGATTAAACTTGTGTTTCCTCGAGCTGATATGGGGGCGTTCACAGGTTTGCCTCAGTAATTTGCGTTTGAATAGCGCGCGCTCTCCGTGGGCGGAGTCACATTACCTTTGAATGAGCTCTAATGAGCTCGACTGGAATCGCTCTTTTAATACAGATTTCACAAGATGAGAATATTTGTTTTTTATATAAATTACCTCATTTTAAAGAAGAGAATTCAAGCTTCATGCCTGTGTGTCTGTATGCCTGTTTGACTCAGTATTCGCTGAGTTATTGTTCATTTTCGGACGCGTTTCAGAATGGTCTTCACTGACAGAGAGAAGGCAGAACTCGCATCACGTTTATTTTTCTTTATTTGGCAAAAAGCACAACACTTTGTTTTTATTGTGAGTATACACAAAAATAATACACATTTAACAGAATCGATTGATGTATGAAACTTGCTTGTAATATCAAAGTCAACAGAGCAAAATTAATTTCTTTTGAACTGAACTGAAAAAAATCCAGCAAAACGCGCGGGCGCGTTTGTCGACCTCAGAGGGTTAATGGCAAGGAAAGACCCTTATGAGCGGCACATATGAGGAGTTTCTGGGTGTTTCTCACTCAGTTCTGCTTCCAGGTCTTGATTGTGGCATTTATTTGAGGTTGAGAATCCAGTATTTCTGTCATTCTTTTGTCTTTTATGAATTTAATAAAGAACTCTGTCTCGTCTTCTGTCCAAACACACCGCGTTGTCTAAGTCAGGTGATTGTAAATGCACAAAAACTGTTTCCATTGCAGTTTTGCGAAATATTCCTTTTTCGAATTGCCTGAAAAACCTCATCATGCGAGCGCACCAATTTTTTTTCTTTGCGAAATTGACGTGTTTCCATTGGATGTATTTTCAATTCGCAATTTCAATTTGCGCAATTTGAAGGGTAATGGAAACGCGGCTACTGAAATGTGACCCAATTCCGATTTTTCGCTCATATGTGACACAGATCGGATGTGTTCTATGACCGTGTAAACAGGAAAAAACAACGCGTGCATTCGGATATTTTGAGATCGGTTTCAGGCCTCATTCATATGTGGAAATAAATCAGATATGTGCCAATGCGACTGTCATGTAAACAGGCAGATCAGGTTTTCTGAGGCATTAGGCGACGTCTCCGCGGTTTAATGACGAGAGAAACCCCATTAAACGCGCCGGACGACCCGACGAAATGTGTCGTCGTAGGAAAGGAATGTGGACACACGTTGACAACATATCAAAGGTTGGCTTGCTCATCCTAAAATTTTGGACCCACTGCTCCTCGTTAAAGCCCACCACAATATGCTCCAACCAGTCCTGAGATCTCTCCCGCACACAATAACTGAAGCACATGTGCAATGATGGCACTTTTCGTCCTCCTCCGCCTCAAAATCATGGTGATGTTTGGCGAACTTCGCATATATCGCATAGCTAGCATCAAGCATATCTCGTGTTCGTTCATCTGTGCAAGAGAATTTAACCCTTTAAGCATGCGTGATGTGTTAAGTTAAAAATGTGTTCATGCACATTATATCTTTATGCTGAATATTGTTTAATATTTCACATGACCGTTTACCGAAACTAAAAAGGGGACTTTTATTATGAAGTCCCCGGAAGGGGTTGTTGTTTTGTTTTGGAACACGAGGGGTGTTGAAGTGTGTCTGTGGAGAAATAAAACGGATAACGTTAATCTATACTGAAGTGTATTTTTTTTGTGTAACATTGGTAGCAGAGGATGGTTAGCAACTATAGAGTACCGCCAACCTTTGATGAAGGAAAACCATATGAAAGTTGGAAGAATGAAGTCGCGATTTGGACCAGAGTTACAGAACTCGAAAAGAAAAAACAGGCGCTTGCTGTGGCTTTGGCGCTGTCGGGAAGAGCGAGAGAAACGGCGATGGAAATACCGGTAGACGATCTGAATAATGACACTGGCATGAACACTTTACT
This sequence comes from Leuciscus idus, assembly GCA_021554675.1. Classification (NCBI taxonomy): domain Eukaryota; kingdom Metazoa; phylum Chordata; class Actinopteri; order Cypriniformes; family Leuciscidae; genus Leuciscus; species Leuciscus idus. The sequence continues at coordinate 36,632,109 of CM038637.1, read as the reverse complement.
TACGAAACTCGATGACTTGTTTCTCAAAGAAGAAAAGGACCAAGTTTACGAGGCGTACTCGAGCTTTGACCGGATTATGAAAGATAGCAGTGTTTCCATGACAGACTATATAATTGATTTTGAACAGCGGTACTCGCGGATGCGTAAATATAAGATGGAGCTTCCCGATGCAGTATTAGCATTCAAACTGCTGGACACTGCGTGCTTAGAAGTGAAAGATCGACAGTTAGCGCTGACAGCATGTACAGATTTGGATTTTGCGTCAATGAAGTCAGCACTGAAGAGGATTTTCGGAGGAAAGTCTGCTTCTACAGTGGGGATTAATCAGGAAACAGCATATGTAACAGAACAAAGGCGACAAAGGAGCAAGCCATGGTCACAAAATGTTCAGCAAAAGACACCACTGCCTGGCACTAACCCTCTGGACAGGTATGGACGCAGATCAAAATGTGCTGTTTGTCAAAGCACATTCCACTGGGCCAAAGACTGTCCACACAGAGGTGAGCAAGTCAAACTAACTGAAGATTGTAGAACAGATGATATAGAGGAGTGCAACATTACTCTGTATACAAAAGAGTCGCCCACTGAAGCAGAAATATTTATGACAGAGTGTTTCGGCTCAGCAATAATAGACACTGCATGCACACGGACTGTGTGTGGACAGGAATGGATAAATAGCTACATCACTGAACTAAGCCAAAACGAGATAAAAGACCTGAGGAAGACAGAAACTCACAGTCACAGACCCTTTAAGTTTGGTGATGGAAAAGTGGTCTATTCCAACAGAAAGTTGAAAATTCCTGCAAAGATTGGACAAACTAGGTGTCATATTGAAACTGAAGTCGTGCCAGCGAACATTCCACTACTCTTGAGCAAGGCATCCATGAAAAAAGCAGGGACAGTGCTAGATATGGAAAATGACAGTGCGGTGATGTTCAGTCAACCTGTAAAACTTGACTTTACAAGCTCTGGCCATTACTGTGTAAACATTATGGACAATGAAAAGAAAAACATTCAAAGTGATGACTGTGTCTTGGTAGCTGTTGAAGATGTCACTCTTACAGAACAAAAGAATGCGGATGTACAAAGTCAGTGTGACGAGGAAATACTGACAATTTCAGACAAAATGAGCTCAGCAGAAAAACACAAAATCCTGATGAAGCTTCACAGACAATTTGGTCATGCTTCTGCTGACAGACTGCAGAGACTTCTTACTAGCTCAGGAAGTAAAGATGCAGAATGTAGTGTCATTCTGGAAAAAATTGTGAGTGAATGTGAAACGTGTCAAAGATATAGTAAGACCAAACCAAAGCCTGCTGTTGGCCTACCACTGGCATCTCAGTACAATGAAACTGTTGCAGTAGATCTACATGAACTTGAACCAGGTGTGTGGTATCTCCACATTATTGACCAGTTCACAAGGTTTAGTGCAGGCAGCATACTGACCACTAAGAAGTCCTCTGAAATAGTGAAACACTTTGTCCATGTCTGGATAAGTGTCCATGGTCCACCTCAGAAACTGTTTAGCGACAATGGGGGAGAATTTAATAATGATGAGGTTAGAGACATGGCAGAAAACTTCAATATAGAAATAAAGACAACAGCAGCATACAGCCCGTGGAGCAATGGACTTACAGAGCGACACAACCAAACACTTACAGAGATCATAATGAAAGTGAAGTCAAGTAACGGCTGTGACTGGGACACTGCATTGGACTGGGCTCTTATGGCAAAGAACACCATGCAAAATGTCCATGGCTACAGTCCTCATCAGTTGGTGTTTGGACAGAATCCCAACCTGCCCTCTGTGTTAACCGACAAGCCCCCAGCTTTAGAGGGCACGACGAAAAGTGAGTGGGTGGCAAAACACATCTCTGCTTTACATGCATCAAGAAAGGCGTTCACAGAAGCAGAATGTTCCGAAAGAATACGGAGAGCACTACGTAAACAACTACGTCAGACAGATGAGAAATATGAAATGGGTGACAAAGTGTACTACAAGAGAGTTGACTGTCAAGAGTGGAAAGGACCAGGAGTTGTCATTGGCCAGGATGGTGCAGTGGTGTTTGTCAGACATGGAGGAACCTGCATTAGGGTACACTACCTCAGACTAAGAAAAGTAAACAAAGACAGCGGAGATCAACATGTCATTAGGGATGATGCTGAAATTGACACAAACAATATGCAAAGACAGGAGATGACAGGAGCTGCTGTCAACAACACGGAGGGAACAGAAACTGTAACTGAAATACAGCAGAGTTCAGTGCAAACTGAGGATACAGGGGCATCCACTATGGGGCAGAATGTAGCAGCACAACACACTAGTGACGACATAGTGACACAAAGTGATACAGAGCAGGGAACTGATATCCGTTTAAAAACAGGGCAAGTTCTAAAATACAGAGACAGAGACAGTGGGGCTTTGCATACAGCAAAAGTACTAGGGCGTGCAGGCAAAGCTACTGGCAAATACAAAAACTGGTACAACCTTCTGCTCATTGAACCAACTAATGTTGCAGGCAGTAAAGATTCAGTTGACGTATCATGTTTAGACTGTCTTCAAATGGAACCCGCTGTTACTGATGTTAGTGCCACAAATGTCAGTGAGGATGTATTGGTAAAAAAAGATCTATCCTTTGACCTAGCCAAACAAGAAGAGATGAAGAGTTGGAGAGATAACAGTGTGTTTGAGGAAGTTCAGGATGAGGGACAAAAGTGCATCTCTACCAGATGGGTGTGCACTCTCAAGGAAACACTAACTGGACTAGTACCGAAAGCACGATTGGTGGCCAGAGGTTTTGAGGAGTTAAATGTGTTAGAGCTACAAAAAGATTCTCCCACATGTGCTTCTGAGTCTCTTCGACTACTGGTGGCAGTTATTTGTCAAAAACAGTGGACACTTCATTCCATGGATATAAAATCTGCATTTCTGCAGGGAATAGAACTGTCACGTGACATCTACATCAGGCCTCCCCCTGAGGCTATCTGTGAGGGAACATTATGGAAGCTCAAAAAGTGTGTATATGGTCTGGCAGACGCTTCATTGTACTGGTACAATAGAGTAAAAGACATAGTGCTGAAAGCAGGAGGAAAAATGTCCAAGGTCGATCCAGCTGTTTTTTATTGGCTAGATCAGGACTGCACTGTAACTGGGGTGCTTGCCTGTCATGTGGATGACTTCATATGGGGGGGCACACAAAGTTTCTCCACAACCGTAATACCACATCTAAGATCTGTTTTCCAAGTTGGACGTGAGGAACATGATCATTTCTGTTATGTGGGAATAGATTTTGTGACTGTTGACAGAAAAGTACAAATACACCAGGAAAACTACATTCAACACATGCAACACATTCATATGGATCCTTCACGAGCTGTGGAACAAGACTCACCTCTCTGTGAGGAGGAAAAGGATCAGCTCAGGTCCAAAATAGGCCAAATTCTCTGGGTGGCAAGGCAGAGCAGGCCAGATGTCATATTTGATGCTAGCAATTTGACATCCAACATAAAAAATGCAACTGTGCAGACAATCCATGAAGCAAACCGGATAGTGTGCAAACTTAAGTCCAAGAAGGTAATTCTAAACTTCCAACACTTGGGCAGAGACAGTGCTCTTAAGATGGTCGTGTTCAGCGATGCTTCGTTTGGAAATCTTTCAGATGGAGGCACCCAAGGAGGGCACCTGATTCTTTTAATGGGAGAAAATGGAAAATTCTCACCTCTTTCTTGGCAATCAAAGAGAGTCAAGAGGATTGTGCGGAGCACACTTGCTGGTGAAACATTGGCAATGTCTGATGGAATTGACAATTCTATTTTTCTGTCCACACTGTTCTCAGAACTAACTACTGGTGATGCTGAACATGCTCCACCAATAATCTGTGTCACTGACAATCATTCGCTTGCTGATGCAATTAAGTCCACAAAGTCAGTCTCTGAGAAAAGACTCCGCCTGGAGATAAGTAGTATCAAAGAACTTGTCCAAACACAGAGAGTTGAGCGAGTACTGTGGTACAACACAAAAGAACAACTTGCAGACTGCCTTACCAAAAAGGGGGCATCAACTTGTCAGTTACTCAAGGCACTGAGTGAAGGACAATGGAAACTGAATTAAAACAAATAAAAGTCTGTCTTTGAGTTATACTCGAGAGCTTGTTGAAATATACTAGGTTGTATTTTTGTTCAAGGATGTTGTTGTTCAGTATGGCCTGTTAGTATGTTAAATTGAAAGTTATTTATTATAATTTTTTTTTTTTTTTTTTTTTTTTTTTAAGAGTGGGAGTTTGTTAAGTTAAAAATGTGTTCATGCACATTATATCTTTATGCTGAATATTGTTTAATATTTCACATGACCGTTTACCGAAACTAAAAAGGGGACTTTTATTATGAAGTCCCCGGAAGGGGTTGTTGTTTTGTTTTGGAACACGAGGGGTGTTGAAGTGTGTCTGTGGAGAAATAAAACGGATAACGTTAATCTATACTGAAGTGTATTTTTTTTGTGTAACATGTTTCAGATAGGATGGCAAGAGTAAACACATGAATCGGATATGGGTCACAGTTAAAAGAACGTGTAAACGGACGGACAAAGAAATCGGATAAAGGTAACAAATCAGAATTGGGCATCAAGACCTGCAGTGTATTTTCAGAATAATAACAATTTAACTTTTTAAATGTATTAATTTAATTATTAGGCTATAATTTTTACCACTGTCTGCGCCTCCCCTGGCATGCTCTGGCGCCCCCCTGGGGAGGCGCTCCCCACACTTTGAAAACCCCTGCTGTACAGGAGGCATAAGAGCGGCTGATGACGCACTTCCTGTTCCTGTCCCGCTGAGCCTTCGGGCCCAGATACTGATGTTTAATTAATCTCTTCCCTGCTTTTAGCAGCTGCGCCCAACTCCGCCTGACACACAGCGTTAGAATGGCTCGTTTCCATTCAGCTGGAATTCATATTTTCACCAGCTCCGTGTGAGGACGTATCTGACTAATCTGACAAGAAAAATGGGTCATTTATCAAAGAGAAGCGTGTCAGGGAGTTATGAGATTAGAGGCAGAGAAACACATCTGTAGTTTGGGTTTCATTCACAAAAATACCTGTTTTTTTTTACTGCAATGACGCAAGTAATGCGTCTTTCTCTCCTGTGACTCACTTTATTGATTCATGAAATAAGCAGGAGATGAGGAAGATCATTCATTTTGCAGACAGGTCTAGAGAGAGGCATGAAAACAACTCCTGATGGACTACAAGACTTTAGAAATAAAAGATGAATCAACGGAAGCTCAACACACCTCACTGGTTCTCGCACATTTGATCTTCTGTGTCACCATATTTGATGAGCTCTATGTATGTGCATTAATAATTGTGAATAAAAGGCTAAATTAAATATGTTCATCGTATAGAGCAATCGCGTCTCTTGAGGTGACATGGATTAAACTGCTTTTCTTTTCAGGTCTGATACAGATAACGATATCTGATGATACTGACACCAGTGCCATTGTTTTATTGATCAGTTTAGAAAATATGTTCCTCAGTAAATTGCGAAATACACACTTTAAAGAGAAAAACTGGAAAAAATTCATAAAATATTTTATCTAATAAATGTATAAATAAATTTAAATAAATACTTTTTTTTGTGTGTGTGTGTGTGTGTGTGTGTGTGTTGTCAAATAAAAAATAAAAATAAAAAAAACGAATTAATCACACATTTTTCTGCAATTAATCGTGATTATTTTTTTTTATATTTAAATAATTTCACATTAAATCTCATGTAGAAACAACAAAGACAGTCTATTTTAAATATTTGTTTAATGTCATCTATTTACTAAGTACAGTGATTTTTTTGCTGTTTTTTTCTCAATTTCTGGGGACTAAAATGAGTAATTATAGCCATTTAACATTACAATATAACTGAAAGCGATCATTTTTGTTAACATTTAATGTCACTTTAAGAGCTGACGAAGATCTGACACACATCCGAAATTATCCCAACTTTTTACATTCATTAACCCATCTTTAACCCATTTAAGACTGTGCTTTATGAGGATACTCGCCAATAACGGACATTTCGATATCATTTTGTGTGTTATTGTACGTTCAAACTTTCTCATTTGCATCTTATTGCATATTAATGGTTTAAAAGCATTTGAATGAACGACCGCTTGTTCATATAATTTAACACCAAAGATGCCCGAAAAAAAAAAGATGCTGTGTTAATAATTGCATTAAATTTTTTAATGCGTTAAACAAAAAATAATGAATCACAAAATGAACGCATAAATGTTGACAGCCCTAAAATATTATAAATATATATAAAGTATAAAGTGTAATTCAAACACAAATATACTTTATACATATTTTGTTATATTACCGTTTAAAAGTTTGTTTTTTAAAGTCTTTTATGCTCACCAAGACTGCATTTATGTAATCAAAAATACAGAATAAACATTAATATTGTGAAATATTATTATAATGTAAATCAGCTGTTTTCTATGTGTATATATAGTAAAGTGTAATTTATTCCTGTGATCAAAGCTGAATTTTCAGCATCATTACTCCAGTCTTCAGTGTCACATGATCCTTCACAAATCATTCTAATATGATGACGAATATGATATGAAACGAGCATTTATGATTATTATCAGTGTTGAATTTTCAGGATTTTTTGATGAATAGAAACAGCATCTTTTGTAAAATTATAAATGTCTTTACGGTCGCTTTAGATTCATTTGATGTGTCCTTGCTGAACAAAAGCATTAATTTCTTTTTTTAAATCTAATCTTTTGAATGGTAATAAGTTGTTGAAATTATGTATTTAAAATTTTTACCTGTGCCAGCTTGCGTCACATCGCTGAGAGGGAAGAAAACTCCCTCTGAACTCAGGGAAACCACACTGCCATTGGCCAGAGGGATCATGGCAACCTCTCTGAGCGACTGCAGAAGCGCGTCCACTTCATACTCCGGCTCCAGCGCACGGAAGTTACACACCAGCAGCCGGGCCAACTTCTTCAGCTCGAGCTCTGAGCAGACAAGAGAAGAGAAGACAACGGTGAGGTCAAAACCTGACAGAAATACTGCATTATGAATCCCTGAAATCTGAGAACACAACTTATCAGGTGACACTTTACAACAAGGTTCATTAGTTAAAGGTGCAGTGTGTAAGTTTTAGCGCATCTAGTGGTGAGGTTGTGAATTGCACCCAACAGAAGTTACGGTGGCCGACAGGAAGTGATGTCATCGTCTGAGACAGCAGAGAGTAGCCGGTTAAACAATGAGGTTTCTTTACAAAGATAAATTAAGAAATCATGTTTACTTAATTATTCAGAAAAATCGATGTTATTGCGAACATTATTGTTACTTGTTCATCATTGTGTCAGTGTTTTATTCGCTGACTTTAGCTGAAGCTTCTTTAGACAAACACAGTGACGAAACGCATTTGTCCGTTCAGGGCCACCGTAGAAACATGTCGATTTATGCGGACCCGCGGTGTGTGTAGAGAGAAATGCCTCATTCTAAGCTAATAAAAACATAACGGTTCATTATATACGGTCTTTATACACCTATGAACACATCGTTATGTGTATGATATTGCATTTCTGTCAACAGAGCCTCCTAAATATCACACACTGCACCTTTAAGAGGGATGCAAAATACAGGTTGTCATCAATAATCTCACACAATGCCCCCTTATTGCACCAAATCAAAAGAAACAAGATCATTCATGGCTTTAAAATATCAAAAATCAATTAAAATTCTAGATTTCTCTGAATTGAAAAACACTGCCTCTACATTATAAGTTGTTATAATTCATTCAGTTTTGCCCCACTCATCACACCTGAGCTAAGATGGCCATGCTGCAGGAGTTCCCTGGCCATGGAGCAGGTGACGGTGATGATCTCGGCGGGCCGGAGCCGGTGCACGCCTAGCGCAGTGAGGAGGGAGCTCGAGAGGCGAGACTGCAGCGCCGGGTGGAGGTACGACAGACTCAGGCTTCGGCACAGATCCTCTCCTCCAATCACCTCCTGGATCAGCCGGTCTGAACACACGGCGAGCTGGGACGGCTGCTTGAACTCCACTTCGCCATCTGAACAAAGAGACATCTTTAGTCTTCAACGTGCGTACACATCAGCATCAGCACTTAGCACAGTCATGTAATGCCCTTTTCACAAGATGTAAAATAAGTGATGTCTCAGAGTGTGTATGTCAAGTTTTAGCTCAAAATACTAAAATACAAAATATGTTTTATTGTAATTAAGGTCATTTTTTAAAATATGCCCCAGAAAACCAATTCCAGGGGGCAAATATTGGCTCTAAATGGAAAAATAACGTTTCTTGATCAGTTTATATATATACACACACACTGCCGTTCAAAAGTTTGAGATCGGTAAGATTTAAATGATAAAGAATAATTTTACCAAATTTGAATCATTATTTTAATCAATTTTATTAAGAAAGATAAATAGATAAATGCTGTTGTTTTGAACTTTTTATTAATCAAAGAATCCTGAAAAAAAATTACACAATTGTTTTCAACACTGATAATAATCATAAATGTTTCTTGAGCAGCAAATCATCATATTAGAGTGATTTCTGAAGGATCATGTGACACTGAAGACATCAGTTATTTTAAATTGTAATAATATTTCACAATATTACTTTGTTGTTGTTGTTGTATTTTTAATAAAAAAAAAATATATATATATATATATATATGTGTGTGTCCAGCTGAGGAAAATCTACATTATGGCCCTTAATGGAAGAGTAAACCTTTGACCCTGGTCCTCACCGCTGTCCTCTTTCGCAGGGAGGCACGGTTTGCCCTTCAGCAACTGGATGATCTGATTGGCCACGGGGTTGAAGAAGTCCAGGATCTCACTTGGTTGAGGGATAAACTGCAGAAAGTAACAGAGTCCTCCGAGCCCACTGAACTCTGGGTGTTGCTGTGGGATTCACATCGCATGCACTCGTTAGCACTACAAATGTTCCTTCAGATGACCAGAGAAACATAAAGAAAGCAAGTTTTTCTTTTCTAGCAGCATGCTAAAAGCAGATTTATGAGCCTTAAAGGGATAGTTCACCCAAAAAATGAAAATTAGCCCATGATTTACTCACCCTGAAGTCATCCTAGGTGCATATGACATTCTTCTGTCAGACGAACACAATCAGAGTTATATTAAAATGTCCTGGCTCTTCCAAGCTTTATAACGGGAGTGAATGGCCGTTTCTGTTTTGAAGTCCATAAAAGTGCATCTGTCCATCATTAAAGTGCTCGTCCTCCTCCTTTAAAGGGGTGGTATAATGCCCTTCTCACAAGATGTGAAATAAGTCTCTGATGTCCCCAGAGTGTGTGTGTGAAGTTTTAGCTCAAAATACCACACAGATATTTTTATATAGCATGTTAAAATTTTCACTTTTTGAGGGTGAGCAAAAACACACCGTTTTTGTGTCTGTTCCTTTAAATGCAAATGAGCTGCTGCTCCTGGCACAGGGGGCGGAGCTTCAACAGCTCGTGTGCTTTTACCTCACACACACATGCACTGAAAATTTCAAAAACGTTTAGCCTTTTATGTTCAAACCGGAGTCTTTGCTTTCTTTAAAAGCAAATATCTCCCTTTGCTCTGAACTTTGAGCGTTGTAACTTTGCAGATGTTGTTTATGCTCAAACAGCAACATTACACACTAACTAAAGCTAGAAAAGTGAAATCATAATCAACCACCCCTTTAATATAACTCAGATTGTACTCGTCAGAAAGAAGAATGTCATATACACCTAGCATGGGCTAATTTTCTATCCCTTTAAGCTCCATCTGAAGCTGGCGTTAAAAGGCAAATATATAGGAATAAATGTATCCTATCCCACTCCTCTCTTACACTGAAGACATCCATGGCGTGAACAAACAGTTGTGGGATCTCGGAGCGAAGCCACTGGTTCCAGGAACTGTCCCGGTCCACGTCTTCTCTGGAGGAAGGGATGTCGAAATCACCTGCAATACAGCACACAATGAGACAGTGTTTTATTAGCATCAATGATATAGTATTTTTAAAGAGCACCTATTCTGCTTTTTTCATGTCCGAAACCCCTAGAAAACAGTAAAATTACATGTAAGGCAACAATAAAGTCACATGACGTGTTTAACCTTGAATGATGAAACGGAAGCCAAAGCTGCGCAGTGGAAGAAAGGCGAAGACAGGCTGTTTCTGAGGCTTGGCTTCACAGGAAGATGATTCGCTGAGTTGAAACGCAAGGGCCAATTCTGTCGACTCCACGTCCTCTTTAATCTGCGGAGGAAAACACACGATGGAGACATTCAGTGAACGGTGAACGTCAGACATGCAGCAATACTGAGGAAAAGCTGCGGTTATTGAATTATATATAATATAGGAATGCATAGGATTTTTACATTAAACAAATTGTAAAAATGTAAAAACAAAAGTGTCACCGTCCGGCTAGCGAGACGTTTAAGTTTACTTCACTATATTACAATTAAATCCTAATCTAATCATGACAAACTATATATCGTTGGAAAGGTCTAAGGCTCCTAAATAGATATTTTAGGACTGTTTTTTTGTTACAATTTATGTAGGAACAGAAATAGATGAATTTATGATAAGAGTGCACCTCAAAAAATCTTCTGCCGTTTGTCACAAAAAGTCGACGCACACACTTTTAATAATTGAAACGTTGGTTTTCATGCTAAAATTTCATAAGAAAACATATAATCTAGTATTTGTCAATAAAAAATTATAAAATAATATTATCTTCTAAAAAGTATAATATATATATTATCCTCTAAAATATAATAATATATTTTTTTATCGCCTTTTTTTATTACATTACATATTTTAGTAGTTATCATAAATTAGGTATCATTTGAAAGCTTACGATCTCAGAATTCATCCTGTGAAAACTGTTTTGAAATTGGACTTTGCGTTACAATAGAAACGGTACTCTAAATTATTTTATCAGGCTCCTCCCCTTTTGGGCATCATTATGTTTCATAATTTATGATCAAAATATTTTCTAATCTTGACAAAACACAGATTGTCAGTCTCAAGGTTCCATATTTTGTGACAGAAGTGATATTTGGACAGAAGTTTATTAATTTGTTATGGCAGAATGCATACAGTTAAATTCAATGGAACTCAATGTCACCCGGTGGCTATTTCTGGTATTACGCCTAAACAAAATCTCATGGGAACTTCAATTTTTGTGATATCAACTTCAAATTTGGAACACAACTTGGTTAGATATATGGCTTTGATTTTATAGTAAAAAATATTTTGTAAAATATATATTTAATATAAAAAAATATTAAGTACAGTATATTTGATTTAAAAACAAGACCAAACTCCAGGGTCTATATTCCAAAGCATTCTTGAATTACAACCATTTAAGTTTGAATAGTGCATTTTAATGTCCATTCTCAAAAAGGGGGGGTGACAGTTAAGGGATTGAAATAATTCTTACAAGAGCGCATTAAAATGTTCATCGAAAAAATTATTGATTGAAAAATTTATCAAAAAAATTGGCTGAAAAATTTATTCATTTTGAGATTCGCTAGATTACGTTTTAACAGTGTTTTTATTATTATTATTATTTAAACAAATATTGAGCATTATCTACATATATAAATCAGGGAGTTTTTTATTTATAAATGCAAAATAATATATATAAAAAACATAAAAAATAAGCTCACCAAGCAGAATTTTGATTTGATCAAAAATATAGTACAAAATGTGAAATATTATTATAATGTAAATCATCTGTTTTCTATGTGAATATATAGTAAAGTGTAATTTATTCCTGTGATCAAAGCTGAATTTTCAGCATCATTACTCCAGTCTTCAGTGTCACATGATCTTTCAGAAATCATTCTAATATGAGGATGTTTTTTGAAATAGAAATCTTTTGCAACATTATAAATGTTTTGAACTAAAGAATCAATTTCTTTAAAAACACACACCAGCCAACTTGAGCGTATCTGAAATGTTGCAGTTTGTTGTATACTAGCCTCTAAAATACATTTCTGCGTGCGATCAATTATGCGTCTCCAGTATTAAAACTACAAGTAAGAGAACATCCACACAGGAGACGGACAGAAAGTGCTGTGACTTCTCCCTGAGAACAAAGGGTACAAACGGATGTGAAGGGAAAACATTCACTGCACTTTGCTAATAAGATTCCTTGCATTAAGTTTGAATGAGACGGGAGTGTAAAACGTTTCCCAGAGGAATAAAGCAGAGAGGAACGCTTGCGTAACGTCCCGATCCCGGGAACACAGCGAGAACTGAGGCCAATTAGAAGAAGGTAAAACTGGGACAAGGACGCGGGAAAACAAAACAGAAGCAAGTCTCAATCTTCCCTTAGTTTATGAGCACATCTCAGACACAGTCAGACAGCTTCAACATTTCTCACATTATCAGTTTATTCACTATAGTTTAGAAAATGGTAATAAAATATGAGCAGAACTCAGTTGATATTTGACTGGTTTTGTCCGTCCTTCTGTTAGACTGTCTCACACATGAATTATGTTGAATATCTGTCAGCTGTTAAATTTAACTACACAATTAGATAATACCAGTTTAGCTCAACCAATCACCAAGCAATGCTTCATTTTGTTCAGTCTGTGTGTAAAAAGAGCATTAGCAATTAAAGACAAAACACTAAAGAAAACATGATCAGCTCAAAGTGTCGGAATCATTTCTGGTCCCAAATTTGAATATATTTTCCACTGTATGAAGAATTGTTGGGTATAATATGTCACTTTATTCTGCTCTCCTCACTTACACTAATGAGCTATAGTGTCCTGATCACACTAGTGAAAACATATCAAAAATGATATCTGGTGTCTGAATAATTTCTGGTTTGACTGTATTTGTTTTATGTGAATAAAAGCCTGAATTAAATCTGTTCATCCATATAAAGATTAAACGCTCGATTCGCATGGATTTATTTCACCATCTCTTCATGAACGTTGAAGCTCTGATTGAGTGGACTAAAGTTTGCAAGCTTTTGGGTGAAAATCCATTTATATAAAGATAATGGAGAATGTACTTGGTCTAACTCACGCTCAGTGTCTAATCTGATAATACGGTGTCAAAACAAAAATAAAGAAATGATAAACTCACACGTTACACAATATCAGAGCTATAAAGCGGTACGGTCATCTTAGCGAGATTAGTGAGCTCTCCTCACTTACATAAATGAGCTATGGTGTCCTGCACACACTAGTCAAACAATATCAAAACTGACATCTGGTGTCTGAATAATGTTTGGTTTGACTGTCCGTGAACATGTAAATGTGTGTGAGACTTGCCTTTTTCGGGTAAAGCATCCTCTTGACCACCAGCCAGCGCTCTTCTCCGCCGGTGTGAGCCACTTCCAGGATGTTATGGCTCAGATCTCGGCGTGTCATCGACACCAAACGCTTCTCGGCCTGAAGAAGAAACAAAAGTAAATGCACTTAAACCCGTAAAAGCCTGACGTATGAAATAACAGTCAATATATAAACAAAAAAATGATCGTTGCATCAGGCTTTTACGGCTCATATAGTCTGAGACTCAGTGAGAATATGGAGGGAAAAAAACAGCTCAGTTTAAATCCAAGACTCAAACTGAGCAAAAATACGCAATTGGTGCAGATATGGATTTATATGGACGTTTGTAATGTAAACCAGTATAGCAGATACTTACATAAAATGCATATAAATATCAATTTCCCCCAATAATGTCTTAGCAAAATGATATTTAAATGCTTAGTTTTATGATCAAAGCTCTTTAGTTTTAAAACATATAATGCAATTCAACACAATGATGATTGAGAGATGAACAAATAAACCTTCCTCAAAAGCCTTATGATATTTGATACTTGATAAAACATTATGTATGATAATCAAGTAAACCTGCTTCAGTCCAGCTGAAATATTACTAACAATATGAAAGTTATTCTTGCGTTAACTTGACAAAGATCAGTGGAGATTTGACAGCAGAAAGACTGAAGTTTGTGCAATTATACTCAAAAACGTTTATATGATAAAAGAGTCTAAACTATCAATCAGACACAGAAGGACTGGAGGAGATCGTGCTGATCATTTAGAGACTGTATAAATCATGATCCAGTAGGTTTTATAGGGTCACCAGGTCTTCACCTCATTGAAGATAGTGATGGACCGAAGGCGATGGAGGAAGAGAAGGAGAGAGGGATGAACATCATGGAAGAGGTTTTTTGGTCTGGTAGTTTTCTGACCGCAGGGGAAGGTGGATCTTTGTCGTCCATCTATAATGAAAAAGACACCAAAGAGCAGTTTCATAACAACAGGGTTCGGGCAGATACTGTGCACTGCAAAAAGTGCTTTTCTTGTCTTGTTTCCAGTCCAAATATCAAACATTTCTTAAATCTTAAGAAAAATAATCTTGTTTCTGTTTGAATTAACATTATTTTTCTGACCCCATTGGCAGATCATTTTGCTTTTTTAAGCATCAACTCACTTAATTTTGATTAATTCCACTGGAAAACAGGACATAATATCTTATGTCATTTTACTCATCTAGTAAATGCATCTTGATTTAAGAATTTCTAGATATTTGGACTGGAAACGCATAAGAAAAGCATTTTTTTGCAGCGTAAAACCAAATCCAGAACTTTTAAGGACTTTTCAAGCACTACTTTTTTTTTCTTTTTTTTTTAAAGGACTACAATCAGAGATCTCATTTATCAAATAATATCTTACTAAATTCTGAAAAAGGTAAATAGATAAATAAAAATATACTAATAAAACAAAATGGTACAAATAAAGTGCGGCACATGCAATGAATACGGTAACTTTAACTATACTATGACAAAGATATCGCTTTCCTTATTCAAACTGATTTTTTCTCCCATGAATACATGATTGATTTGAAGAATAAGAGCATAAAAATGACTGTTTTCAAAGATTTTCCAGGACTTAAATGTCAGAAAGTCAAATTCAAGCACTTTAAGCACCTGTTCCTGAACCCTGAACAACAACAACAAGGCCTTTACAGGTTTGCATTATGAAATTATTTTATCATTATGAATATATTTCTGGGGAAATCAATGTTGTTTATGAGTCTTGTGATTATAACCTCTGTTCTGCGATGTCCTTGGCAGCTTGGCTCACGGGCCTCTCCTGCTCGACCCAGTGTGGTAAGATGTATCCCATGGGGCCGCTGGTCTTGTCGAATTTAATGTGGAAACCGTTGGAGTGGATCTCAGGACAGTCGGTGACTTTAAATACTGATTTAAAGCCAATGCCCTTTTGTCCTGTATGACAAAACAAAAAAGAGGAAAGATTGTGGGTAAATACAGGCGGTTTGTTCAGATCCAGCTGAGAATGTGCTTTCTAAAAGGAGGGACTCTTTATTTTGGTAAAACATGCATCATTCATTATCCTAGTCTGTTACTGCACTGGTAAAGAGTCATTCTTAGATTAAAATTCATGTTATTTTGAGTCAAACACATGCATTACTTATTACATTTTCTTTTAAAGCTGTGTGAAACTGAAACCGGTTAGAACCCTTCAGTAATACAGTGGATGGCTTACGTCTGAGACGCATCAGAAGAGATTAATGTTTACACTACAAATTAGGGCTACACTGGATGGATGAATGGATGTACAGACAGACAAAATATTAAAGGGTTAATTCACACAAAAATGAAAACTCGGAACACAAATTAAGATATTTTTGATGAAATCTGAGAGCTGTCTCCCTCCTCCATAGGCTTCTAGGTAATTTCATTGCCGGCTCAGAAAAGTTAGTAAAGACATCGTTAAAATAGTCCAAGTGACTACAGTGGCTCAAACCTTAAGTTTATCAAGCGATGAGAATGCTTTTTATGCGCAAAACCCCCCCAAAATAACGACTTTAGTCAACTATTCATGTTCTTCTGTGTTTCTCTGTGTGAGTTCACCTTAAACTATAAACCACTGTAGTCACTTGGACTATTTTAACGATATCTTTACTAACTTTTCTGAGCCGGCAGAATGAAATTACCTAGAAGCCTAGATAGATAGATAGAGATAGATAAATAGATAGACAGATGATGGATAGATAGATAGATAGATAGATAGATAGATAGATAGATAGATAGATAGATAGATAGATAGATAGATAGATGGATAGATGGATAGATAGATAGATAGTACCGATGTAGCCATATTTGTGTTTTCCTTTGGTGCTCCTGCCGACGTCACAGACGGCCCGCACGTTCCTCTCCTCGAAGCCACTCTCGTTGTTCATGATGGTGATGCAGTCTCTCTCCACCACGAACATCAGAGCCGGTGTCTCTCCACCCTCAGGATAACTGTTATCATCAGCGTTCTGCACACACACACACACACAGCCGAGGTCAAACACGAGGAGGATCAGGGCTGACAGCTCTCAAAAACAACTTATTCCAAAATTACACCTGGTAGTGTATGATTCAAAACCATTTAACATCTTTATTTATTAGTGGTGTAACGATCCCCTCATGTCACGATCCGATACTGAACTCACAATACCATATTACATATGATAAAAGGTTAACAAAAAATGTACTGTTGATTAAAATGCTAATTTGGTGTTACATTGTGTGTGTAAATGAATAGGTTTGGACTTAGTGCTGAAACCCAAAGCACAGGACAATAGAGACACCAGAACAACAATATTCATGATTCTGAAGATGAAAATACTGAATTATTTTAGACGAATATGTTTGCACTCTTTCACTGACTAGATATATTTTAATTCATGAAGGACACTTTTTACTGGTAACATCAGACATGTGGCATTATCAGATACCACAAATATTCCCCCATTGCATTATTATACATTATATTCAGCGTTATAAATATTAGTTTAATGTTGTACTGACACTAAAACTCTGAAAACTAGAATTTTTTTCTCACACAGTAATTTTCATTTTGGGTGAACGATACGATACGATACATAGTGTTGCATTTTTGCATTGCGATACATTACGACATGCTATATTGTTACCGCCCTATTTATTATGGATCACTGTATGACATTAAAGACTCCAGGGCTGCCGACTCTCGCACACTCAGCGTGAGACTCAAGCAATTGACACTTTCCACACGTTCTGACTGGATCTCTTCCCAAGATCGTCCCTACTGAACATTTCTGTCTAGTTTTTAAACGTTGACGAAAATTTCTATAGATTTTCGTCATAGTTTTTGTCATTCAAAACTGGTTTTTATTTAGTTCTCATCTCGTTTTCGTCTGTTAAAAAATGTCGTAGACGAAAATAATGACGAAGTTTGTTTTTCTGAAGCCCCCGCCCTAATTCTCACTCTAAACTAAACTAAACTAGGTAGCCCTGTAGAGGATGCTGGTCCGGACCTGAATGAGCTCGAGGACGAAGTTTGTTTTTCTGAAGTCCCCCCCCCCTTTCCATAATTCTCACTCTAAACTAAACTAAACTTGGTAGCCCTGTAGAGGATGCTGGTCCGGACCTGAATGAGCTCGAGGACGAAGTGTGTGTCTTTGCTGTAGAGCTCGGTGGAGAGGCGCTCCAGACTGCGGCCCAGTCTCGCCTGCTGCTTCTTCATCAGGTTCTGGCCCTCCTCGTTCAGCTCCACGCCGATGCCGAACTCGGCTTTCCTGCAAACATCAGCACAAACAGCGTCAGCAGATCGGGATAGCAACGGGTCACAGATGATCTATGACCTGTACAGATCAGCCTCACACACATGCAGAGAGAGAGAGAGAGAGAGAGAGGAGAGAGAGAGAGTGAGAGAGAGAGGAGAGAGAGAGAGAGGTGTGAGAGGAGAGAGAGAGAGAGAGAGAGACAGAGACAGAGAGACACAGAGAGAGAGAGAGAGAGAGAGAGAGACAGAGAGAGAGAGAGTGGAGAGAGACACAGAGAGAGAGAGAGAGAGAGAGAGAGAGTGAGAGTGAGAGAGAGAGAGAGAGTGAGAGAGAGAGAGAGAGAGAGAGAGAGAGAGACAGAGACAGAGAGACAGAGAGAGAGAGAGTGAGAGTGAGAGAGAGAGAGAGAGAGAGAGTGAGAGAGAGAGAGAGAGAGAGAGAGACAGAGACAGAGAGAGAGAGACACAGAGAGAGAGAGAGAGAGACAGAGAGAGAGAGAGAGAGAGACACAGAGAGAGAGAGAGAGAGAGAGAGAGAGTGAGAGAGAGAGAGAGAGAGTGAGAGAGAGAGAGAGAGAGAGAGAGAGACAGAGACAGAGAGAGAGAGAGAGAGAGACAGAGACAGAGAGAGAGAGACACAGAGAGAGAGAGAGAGACAGAGAGAGAGAGAGTGAGAGTGAGAGAGAGAAGCAAAGTTACCCCCCCCCCCCCATATATATATATCAGGGGTTTTTTTTGCTGATCCGAAAAATGATCCGATCCGTGGCTCAAAAAACCGTAAATGAGCCGAAACACGAATTTTGTGATCCGTTCCACCCCTACTTATCAGCGATGGAGCATGTGACTGCACTCGAGCTTCATGAGCTGAACACACCTGATGTCCTCTATGATGGCTCTGTGCTGATCGAGCTCTTCCTCCTCTTCTTCCTCTGGTTTATCATCAGTAGTGGAGTTTTCTCTGTCCTCCTCCTCCTCCTCTTCATCACTGCTGTCTGCCTCTGCATTGTCCTCAGACACCAGCTCGTACATCTGCTCCTCTTCATCATCTTCATCATCATCTTCACTGTCTGGATGAAGTCATTTCAGAAGGATAAAAGGGCTTTAAAAGGGGCCAGTTTTCTACACATTTTAACACCTTTTTATTGTTCTTTTATTTAATTTTAGACCATATTCTTCTACACATTTTAACACTTTTTATTCTTATTTTATATAATTTCTAAGCCATATTTTCCTACATTTGATCACTTTTTATTCTTATTTTATATCATTTTTAAGCCATATTTTCCTACATTTGATCACTTTTTATTCTTATTTTATATCATTTTAAACCATATTTTCCTACACATTTCTATCACTTTTATCATTAATTTACGTCATTTAAATCATATTCTTCTACACATTTTATCACTTTTTTATTGTCTATCTTTCATTTTTAAGCCATATGATCCTACACGCTAATCCCTATTTTGTATTGTTCTTTTATTTCATTGTTAAGGTTTGCAGTAAAATCCCTCTCACTGAGCCTAAGAATTAAACAAGTCTTTAATTAAGCTTCTGCAACTGCACAGCTGCAGGTTTGTCATGTGCTTTCACCACAGTGTTCATATCCCAAACATGACGTTCATCTGACTGAGAAGCGAGTGACGCTCACCTGCAGTCGGGCTCCTCTCGGGCTGCTGGAGGAAGAGCTGAGCATTTGCTCATCGTTCTCCATCTCATTCAGACTCACCACTGAAGACATGTCACTCATCGAGTCCTCCACCACAAACTGCAGAGATGGGGAAAGTGTTTGATGAATAAACCCTAAATCTAAACATGTTCTCATTCAGTGACTTCACATGCTTCTTGTAGCGCCACTCAGAAGCAGTGTCAAGGCAAAAACATATATATAGTTATATCGTTATACTTATATAGTTGTGTTAAATTGCTTTTGCATTGTCTGCAGGTTATCATTTATGACTTTAAATTAGAGATGCATGATTTTTCATGATAAAGATTGCAATTGAGACTTAAAATGCGATTTAAAAAAATTCAGCCTTTTTTGTTGTAGTACTGCACAATATGTCCAAAATGTTGTGTTTATATATATCAGAATGGCTGTAAATAATAGTAGAAATAATACTACAACTAAATGTTATTATTATTATTCACAAATAATAATAATTATTAAATTGCTAAAAAATACAAATATATGTGTATATATATATATATTCCATTGTAAATTTAAGAAAAATGCACATTAAATCAACTCAAATGAGCTGCTCATATGTAAATAAACACAGATTTGTGCTTCAAACTGGAACATGCAGCGCATATATATTAATTTAATTAAATCGCAGTCATAATGCAATTTCGGTTTAATTTCGATGCAGCCCTCCTCGTAATGAGATGAGAACAGTTACTGTATTTTATAACCTTTTGGAAACATTTAAAAGTGCGCATTTGTATAGTCACCAAAAGTTAAACCAGTGTTTGAAACAGCCCAGTTTTGGTGTCTACAGAATCCAGTTTGAAATGAGGAAGTGAACTCTGACCTTCTTGACTTGTGCGGGCGCTTCGGGACGAGCTGGAGAAACCAGTTTGCTGTTGAAGTCTCCTCTCCACTCGGTTATTCCCAGAAGAAGGCCCATCTGATGCAGTTTGATCAGGTGACGCGTGTCTGAACGGGCAGCGTCCAGCAGGAGAGCTTTAGATCTGGCCTGACCGAGCACTTTAGAAAGCGGCTCCAAGAACACCTGCACAAAACAAGCAAAACACCAAATCATAAAAACATTGCTTTTCTTAGTATTTTTGTCTTGTTTCCAGTCCAAATATCTAGAAATTCTTAAATCAAGATGCATTTACTAGATGAGTAAAATGACATGAGATATTACGTCCTGTTTTCCAGGGGAATTGATCAAAATTAAGTGAGTTTATGCTTAAAAAAAGCTTAATTATCTGCCAATGGGGTCAGAAAAATAATCTTAATTCAAACAGAACAATATTTGGAAGATAATTTTGCTTGTTTTAAGCATCAACTCACTTAATTAATCACTTAAATAAACAAGACTTAATATCGTATGTCATGTTACTACTTTAGTAAATGCATCTTGATTTAAGAAATGTTATGAAATGATATTTGGACTGGAAACAAGACAAAAATACTAAGTAAGAAAAGCAATAATATAATAATAATAAACTTTATTTTATATAGCGCCTTTAAAGCAGCTTCTCAAGGCACTTTACACAATAAAAATGTAAAGAGAAAAGAAAAAAACAGATAGAAATGAAAAACTAAAGAACACACTGGAATACAAAATAATAAAAACCTTTAGGAAAAAGCTAACCTTAAAAAGTGAGTTAGATTCACTTTATTCTAAGATTGCATTAGTAATTGCACTGTGAACTAACACAAACATTGACAAAGCTTAATAAAAGCTGTGAAGATATATTGCTCATTGTTAATGTTAATGTTAGTTCATGCATTGACTAATGTTAACAAGTGAAACCTTATTTTAAAGTGGGTTGCACTTTATTGTCTAACCCTAACTTAAGTACTAAGTATTAATAACTGACTACATCTACATATTATAGGGTTAGTAATGGGGTTTGGTTTAGGGTTAGTTGCATGTAATTATGCATAATTTAAAGTTATTATTACTTCAGTAACAACATGTAATGTGTAACAATGACACTGTAAATAAAGTGTTCCCAAAGATAATTACTTTTAAAGAATATTTGGTAGGTTTAATTTAATAAAGTCCCCTGTGGTGAAAATCCAGCGTTTAATGTAGTTTATGTGTCTATGTGGTGTTTTTAATCTGCTTTAAGACAAACCATGTGTAAATTCATAAGTCGACACCATTGCTGAATATTTCCTCCTTAAAACTGCAGTGAACCAAAGACAGTCTCAAAAACACGCTTTGAAATCGCTGGTGTTTCTGACGTCACAAACTACCTTGTAACCAATCAGATCAACGTGTGATCATCAACCAGTGGATCTCTGAGCTGAGTGAGTGGAGGCGGGGCTCATTTGCATATTCATAGAGCCGCGCATACTAAATGAGGCAAGGGTGTCGAGTTACAGTCAAGATATTTTAAGGCATGAAGACATTTTTTTCAAGGAAAAAACTTTTACATATTTTGTGATCAAAGATGAGTTTTAAAAGATACAATTATTGACTACAGGGGGACTTTGCAACTTTAGGTCATTTATAGCCAAGCAGCAAAACACACCGTGACTCGTCCAATCAGAAATTAGCTGCCAAATGCCAGTCTAAGGCTAATCATAAACCAACTATCCAGCAGGGAGAGTGGGATCCGGCGCTCTCGTGTCATTATGGGAATGAAGAAAGGCGCTCGAGACTAATGATGTGACAGGAGACTGAACCTCTAACCCTCGAAGAATGACACTCGGCAACGGTTGTCATGACAACAACCTAGATACAGGACTTTCTCCCGCCTCGAGAGCCTCTGGTTCCCACCCACGAGACGTCTCGTCTAACATCCCAGTGATGATGGGAAAATGATCTTCGCCTAGCAATATTGGTCACACTTTACAGTAAGGTCCATCAGTTAACATTAGTTAACTACCTTAGTGAACATCAACTGCACTGATCAATCTCAGTTAGTATTAATTTCAACATTTACTAATACGTTATTAAAATCAAAGGTTGGGAAAATGGGAAAATGATCTTCGCCTAGCAATATTTGACAAACACCACTGCAATAAATGATGTTCTTCCTCAGTGTTTCTGTCTTGTTTTCCAGCACAAACATCTAAACATTCTCAAATAAAAATACAGTTCAAATATATCAGTAACATTTCACTTAAAGCCTTCGTGTATATAATGCATTATACAAGTATTTTTTACGCAATCATGCCTTATAATGCATTGTATGATCCTATGAATAATAATACCCACAGTTATAATGCATTATAATACTTATCAATTCAGTAAGTATAATGCATTAAAACACTGACAAGCAACTCATTTCAGACGCAACAAGGAATTTGCAAATATTATAATGCATTTTAACTTTGGTTGCAATTACTTATAATAGGGTATAATTATAATTATAACTAGGGCTGCATGATATTGGAAAATATTTACATTGCGATATTTGTTTTTCTGCGATATGCAAATGATTAACCAAATGACTTGAATAGCTCTATTTTGATACAACAGAACAAAGATAAAACTGAAATAAACAGTGCGTATAAATTACTGTATAAATTATAAATTACTGTCTTCACCGTATAAATTAAATAGAAAATTTTAGCTTTAAGGGGAGACACCCCAGGTGAATAGAAAAAAAAAAAAAAGACTAATAGATATCAGCACAAAACTTCCCTGGTTGATTACTGACATTAAGACAAATATCTTTTGTATTACAAGTTTTTAGAATATTTATGTTTAAATATGCAAATTAGGTATTATCTCATTAAAAATGCACTAATTTACAGTACATATATTTCCAGAAGAGAAATCTGAACATTGGATAAAGCCGGATTCAAAATTGTTTAATTTTGTTGACATATTAGAGTCAAAGGTTTTTACAGAGGGGATTTTGGATTTCTCTTTTTATCACTCCTTTTACTCACGCCAAAAAAAATCCAGTTTCGCCCCGTTTTTAGGTATAAAATGTTGTATAAATCAGAATCTGAACGATATATGAACAAACCCCTCTGTAAAAACCTTAAGAATATAGATAGGAATACAACTGGAGAGTTTGGTGTATGTAAGTGCTGCTGAAGTGGACATTTCTGGCTCAGAGTATGAGAAAAAACCCATTTTGAGAAAACGGCCTTTAAAGATTTGTACTGTAAAAATTCATACTTTTTTAGTGGAAAAAACTATTTACAGACACAATATCTTATCAAATCATTAGCAATCAAACAATACAAACCACCTAAAACACATCAAAACTTATATAACATAGCATTTATGGCCTTCAACTGAACAGAACCCCAGTGAAAATGTCAGAGCACGTCACGTGATGCATCTGAACCAATCACGTTGTCAGAAATTGACATCAGCCAATGAGATTTCGCTTTTAGAGTTAAATGCCCCATTGTACTTTCACGATTGGTCGCTGATTAAAAGGAAATGACCATATTTGGATCCGACAGCATTGTACAGGAAAGAGAGAGCTTTCCAGCGGTGTGTGTGATGACAGGGAGCAGACAGAGATCGCGGAGCAGCGGGAGGATTAACAACGCCAACTTTTGTTGAATTTAGGAGAAATCTACAGACGCAAATAGACAAAGTGTAGTAAAATAAAGACCTAAATGTGTATTTCTGACTTTTTTTCACCACAAGTCTGAAAGAAGACATGTTATTGAAGACAAATAGTCCAAAATCTCAAAATTGACCAGTAAAAAAACGATGTTTTTGCCTGCCGTGTCTCGCCTTAACTAAGATTAATTCTTTGTCTCTTATTGTTTGATGAACATTAGTGACGCAGACAGAGGCAGGTTTATTAGGCTGCTGTCACTTTAAGAACTAATGCATGGATCCAATATAACGATACGCATCCGTTTTCTTTCTCAATTGATTACGTTCATAAGCAACTGCGTTTACGAGGATACTCGCC